>VWZK01007215.1:80368-159865 GCA_013396935.1 Baryphthengus martii
AAAAAAAAAAAAAAGAACACATATCCTTGAAATGCCAATCCTGCTTGACACAGTTAAGTATCCTGTGTCAGTGCAACTTGCTAGAGCCACTATAATGTAACAGAACATTAGATTACACATCCTTGGTCCTGTTCTCTTATTCTGGTTCACAGAATTGGAGGACAAGGCCTGGTGGTGGTTTTGCTTTGATTTTTTGAAGATATTTTAATTATCTATAACTTTCTGCATCGCATCTGGAAGCACAATTAGCTTCATATATTTGGATGGTTCTCTGCAGACATCAGGTGCTAAGAAAAAAAGTGCTAAGAAAATTGACAAAAGCTATTGGCTGTCTTGCATAGCAGCTGGCTGAAAGACAGAGGGTTGGGGTTTCTTTTCGGAAGTGGACAAGCCTTTGAAGTCAGTGAAATTACCCCCCTGGTTTGGATTCAATTTTCAGTCAGTTGCTGGTCAGATTAGCTGTAGGACTGCTAGTGTCTTACTGGTGATGAGCTAAAGCAATTAGATGCCTGAAGCTTGTCATCTCCTTGTTAACAGGCTTCTGGGTATGCCTGCAGCCCCCTTATTTGGAGAAGACTGTAATTGAAATGACATCTGTGAGTTATTTATAGGAAACCAATGCTGGAGCTGTAACCCATATAAAATCAGCCACTATTTTAGTTCCCTGACTGAGACACATTCTCTAAGACTCCCATGCTTGAGGATGCTCCTGATTTCAAACGTAGGGTCAAGACTGACCTGTGGTTTTTGATTTTGTCTTTTGTCCAGTGTTCTCAGAAATCTTTCTACTATTCTGCGTTTTACCCCTGTTGGAGACTCAGTCCTGGGCATGCTGGGTAAAAGAAATTGAAAAAAGTGCAGAAATAAGCAGGGGTCACTGAATAGCTTCAGGACCCTATTAGTTGAGAGCTGCCAACTAGCCTAGCAGAGCCGATGTTTCTCAGCATATGTTAATTCACAGAGCTCATAAGGAAAGCAATGGAGTACCAGGAAGGAAATTCAGGAGCGTATCTTCTCACTCAGCTGCAGAGACGGAAATGCTGGGTAACAGCAACATTAACCATGAGAAAGGAGCTGCATCTGCCCCGTCACTCATAAGCAGACACATTTTCTCTGCTTGCTGAATTCATCCACTGGTGTCATTATTCTGTGGATCGTGCCTGTTCCTTCTATCTCCACAGTGGCACCAAATCAAACTTTCTTGCTTTCACCCTGCAACGTACAGGAATTCCTCGCACCAGTTTGTCTCTGTCTAGTCCAGTGCAACAACTTCTGGGTTAAGCCCACAGAATAAATAAAACAAATTCAATTACTACTGTTTATCAGATTCTCTTTTCACACCTTTCCCTCATTGCCACTCCATTTCCTCTTCCCCCCCTAAATATTACCTGGAAAGAGTTAATCTTCTAATCACAGATACACAGATGTGTAAATTTGAGTTGAACAAATGTAATTAGTGTGTAGAGCTAAAAATTAGAATTGTGTCAGACAGTTGGTTTTAGTATGTATTAGAAGTGTTATTTAACAATAGGTGTAATATATGTCAGAGCCTAAAACTGATCAGATCAATGCATATCAAAATGTTGTACAAATGCTGACATTATGGTAATTAATTAATCACTTAAATGTATGTTTAAAGTGACGCTTGATAGAGAAAAGCCAAGAAGTTAAAAATTAATCAGCAATACACACAAAAATATGCATCTGTTTTAACATCATTTCCATAGATCTTTCATAATTCTTTATGCATACTAATAAAACAAATATGTTTTGACTCTGGAAAATAACCTTAAAAGCATACCTGGATCCATTTTTATTACCACTCGGTTATCTCTAGGATAAATGTGTTTCTGTTATGCACAGGAAGATGTCAGATTGACACATCCATTCAGGAGTGCCAAACCGTATTCCTTCTGACTGCTATATTGCTTTCAGTGAGAGCTTCTGTCACCAGATCTTAATTAAGCCTGCTGTTGATAAAGCTCAAACCAGATTAAACACAACACATTCTTCATTGCTACAGTCATTCCTCAGTGACATTAAGAATCAGAAGAAGAACCACTTCCTACTTATGTGTAGAAACTACTTGAATTCTGGTTTTGCAAAGGATTTAGGCTGTTGCAATTATGTCTGAACACCTTGATTCACCATTGTTATCAATTTCTCATTTTTATTACTTGTGCAAGTGAGAATTTATATATTTATTTTATGTGTCCATATATTTACTAAGGGTCTATCCTCCTAGTCTAATAAAGATCTAGCCAATACGTTGGATGGAGTCTAGAAATTCACCCCAAAGTAGACATTTATAGTGAATGGCTGGATATCTTTTTAGTCTTCACTGACTGTATTTTTTATATATGGCCAAGAACTGTAATGAGAGCTGAGATACCTTGCTCACTTTTAGAAATTCACATTTCAGCTCTTAAATCAAAGCATCTCACTGTACATATTGAGTATGACTCCTGAATTTTGAGCAATGCCATTTTTCCCAATTATGTAGCAATATCACTAGTAATTTCTTACCTTTCATAAAACCTTAGTTTCTTGAATTTCAATTTAGCTTATATCTATATAATCCTTTCCTGGACTTGAAGGCTGAAAAGCATGAAAATTCTAATAATTCCTAGCTGAGCATGTGACAAGCATATGAACCTAAGTTAAAAGAATCCAAATATGACCAGAAAAAAATAAACAAATAAACAACAACAACAAAATCCCCAGGAATAAAAAAAAATCCAGTAATTTTAAAACCAATATAGATAATTGGGAACTTCTTAACATCTGGACTGTCTGAGTAGATAATTATTTGAGTTTCTGATAAACCACTTCACCCTCTTTCCGTCTACTCATGTAACAACTGCAAAGGAAAACTGGTGAAGGAGCCATTGAGATCAAGCAGATAGAGACTTTTAACTTCCCACAACAAAATTCCACTCCATTAATATCTCTGTAAAGTCCCTATCACCATGTGCGCACTGCAGCGAATGGTACTAGTACATCACTGGTATGGTAATCATACTGATATTTTTGTCCTGGATGACAGGACACTGGTTTGGAAATGTAGAAGCTTTGGAATTGCCTTCCCAGCTCTCCTGCCAGACAACTGTGAACTCTGCAAAAGTCATTCTGCACTCTGAAAGCAGATGTTTTTCCCAGCTTCAAAAGACATGCTTATTTTTTAAAGTCTTCTTTGCTTAATCCGTAAATTCTCCAGGGTGGAGACTGTCTTGATATGCACAGAAAGGGCTCTTTATCTCACAGGACCTCCTCATTTTGCCGTAATCCATGTAACATTAATCTCATACATATTTGCTCCTGTTTAACCTGGTTATGCGTATGGGCAAAGTATCTGATTTGGTGAGCACGTTTTGAAAATGAGAGTTATATTCTGAATGGCTTTCAGCTGATGATTTAAATCCATTTTATTGCCACTTGATGATAAAAAGTGAGCTTCATTTACAAAACAAATAATTTGCAGTTGGGCTAATGCATCTGGTATATGAACACTAATTTCCACAATACTTATAGTTTACTCCAGCGATACAACCTGGTGTTGTCATTATATTGTGGATCAACAGATCATGGATCAATATATAGACCACAGGATTGTAAAAATTCAAGAGATCCATAAAAAGATTTTGACATAGTAATTACTGACAAGACCCATATATACCTTTTCAAGAGGCATTTCTACAGTTCAATGTATGCAATCCTGGTTAACTGCTTGATGAAAAGTTAAATGTTTGATTTTGCTAGAGTGGTACCATAAGTCACTTGGCTCTGTCATATTAGTACGACCTCATAAATCACTTGGATATAACTCAGAAATTTCCAGGTCCTACTATCAAAGATAAATGGTGTATAAACCACTCCAAAGTGTCATGCAGAAGTAAGTGTCATGGAGACATTCAAAACCCACCTGTACACATTCCTGTGTGACCTACTCTAGGTGTTCCTGCTCTGACAACAGAAGGGTTGGACTCGATTTTTCGAGGTCCCTTCCAACACCTGACATTCTGTGATTCTTGAAAGCTACTCTAAGCTTTCGGTGAGAACATTCTTCCCTCATCTGATGTTGAGCCTTTGTGTATGTAGTGAACACCAGAGGACCAGCAGTGCCTTGCCTACCATTCAGCACTAGGTCTCATTTCTCTTCATCCAGGTCTGCTCGCAACACCCAGATGGACTCAAAATTCAGGCTTCCTATTGCAGATGCAGAAGCAAATCCAAGATGTTATGTTCTTGAACTCATGATGGAGAAAAGCAGTAGTTACTGTGTCGAGTGAGAACAGAGATCTGAAGATATATTTGGAGTCCAAATGTTGGAGCATACAATTAGAAGATAGGGATTCAGAGATGGGCATCTCCATAGAAAAGGGAACAAAGCTGACCAAAGGTTGGAAGAGGAGCTATATAATCTCATGTATATGTTTTTGAATGCGGATTCTTGCACTTGCACATGCAACTGAACACAATAGCTCCTCTGGAGTAATTTTTGTCATTTGGGCTGAATTTTTTAGTAAAACCACACAAAAATATCCGTACAAAAGCCAAAAGTTTGAAAGCATCATTCAGGCATTATAAGGCCTAGACAAGGCATACACTTTCTGCTTATTATTTCTGGAAAAATTGATGCTGCCCTCTTATCAACTTATGCTGATTGAATTCCAAAGCAAGTAATATCCCTCACTGTTTAGCATAGAAAGGAAAAGATTGTATTAGAGTATAAGTGATGAAATAGTAGACAAAGTTGATGTCAGGGGCAGGCTGGTGTAAGTCTCCCCTATAATTATAAAATTATACAAAAAAAAGAACTTCATAATTTGGAACTGATTATTTTTTGACTTCATAAAACTACACGGATAATTCACTCATTGCCCCTTTCTGCTCCCTTTAATTAGGTATTTTCAACAAGTTCCTTCTTCAGCATCAAAGTTGTTATGAAGCAGGGGTAAGACAAGCTTCTTTTTTATCTCTGAATCATTTCAGCTAATAACAGAAGGATATTGAAAACATCTTCCTCAATTGGGGAAAGCAAGTTGAAGTCCATACATGTTTCACTAGATGCAAGAGTAAAATGTGACGGAATCATAGAATCATAGAATCATAGAATGGCTTGAGTTGGATCGGATCTTAAAAATCATCTACTTCCAACCCCCCTGCCATGGGCAGGGATGCCTCCCACTAGATCAGGTTGCTCAGAGCCTCATCCAATTTGGTCTTAAATATTTCCAGGGATGAGACATCCACAACTTCTCTGGTCAACCATAATGATAATGATTCTAAGTCATTCTAGTGCATTCAGGACAGTGGTGTCCCACAGGATCTCTGGCACAGTCATATTAGTAGTCATGAGCGTAAATGTTAATTACCTTCTTTGTCCTGACCAAATTGAGTCCCACATCTCCTTTTTGTAGTGGTGTCTTATCTGCCAAATCCTGGAAACTTGAGAGAGGGTTGTAGTTGTTGGTAATTAACACAATGAAAAGAATCTTTAAGTTTGGAGAAATATGACTTACAAATGAATTAGCTACAGATAGATCAGGTTGCTTCTTGATTCTTTACTTGTCTATTCATTTTACAGTAAGCATACATTGGATAAATTGCACCAACAGGCCCTGGGGCAGAAATAGGGATCTCCACTCCAGGATAGTATCCCAAGAGGTCTCACCCGAGGTCTCTGCCTTTAAAAAAGTCTTGCACATCCTTTTGCACCCTCTATAAATGTAGGTGTCATCTTCTTCTTTTCTTTCGCTTCCTCCTCTTCTTGCAGTATTTTGCAGAAAAATACCTATCAGCTGCTCTGTTTTGTGCTGAAGAACAGTGTTTTCATTGTGATCGGCACATTCTGAATGTGCTCATCACATTGGGTGCCCAAGGGACGTGAGATGGAGGAAAGCTTTGTTGATGGGTTCTGGGCATATCTGGCAATCATACATTGAGTCCTGCCAAAGTGGTGGCAGCTTTGGAAACAACACAGAGACTGCCAGGCATGATGGGAATTATTTAGTGGAAAGATAGACGCCAGCAGATTTTCAAGGATCTAAATATTTATGGAGACTTATTTATTCCCTGCAGGTGACCTGAGAATCAAATGATCCAGTGAATGACTGAAAACTAATGATAGACCTCAGAGTCACACCTTGGTATCCAAAGCATCCAATTTAGCACTTAATCACAAGTATTTTCACAGATCTAGTGGGGCTTAAGGTTTTCATTTGCATTGCTGAATTGCAAGTCTCCTCTCTTTTAACTTGACACATATCTAATAAAAAAAATGTGTGTGAGGAATCAAACTGGATCTGATGTTCATGTTGACTGTGTGTCCTTTTTCATTGATCTTCATCTTCAGTTTAATTCACTCCACTATGTTCCATTGAATGTTTGTTTCGAATAAAAATGTTTCTGAGGCAGGGGTCATAGTGATCCCTTCTATTTCCACAGACCACATCAGAAGGGAGAGCACAGCTTAAAGGGGAGAGAAACACTTGAGATCCCCAAGTAAAGTAAAACTAGTTAAAACTCTAAAAATGAACAAAGTATCTCTTTCTTGAACAAACGAATGAAAAATAATTTCATGGAATTATAAAGAATATGTTATATTTCTCTGCTTGCTTTTTTAACTTGCTTTGAGTTTAAAGGAAACATTTTTAATGTTGTTGAATGTTGAATCTGAAAAGTGGGTAGTGAGAGGAAGAGCAATGCTGTTATTAGCTCCCTTCTTTTAAATATAATCGATTTTTTTGGTGAAAAAAAAAAAAAAAAAGCCTTCTCATGTGTTCCCCACTAGTTCTGTGTGTCATATTAAGACTAGAGGAAATGTTGTCAAAAAGCAGAGTGTCAGAAACGTTGCACGGGGTTATAGCAAGGAATAATGGGTTCAGTTATCTACAGCAATATGCAATGCTCTATGGTATACAAGAGCAAAGTGCTGTTATGATTATTGCTAGGAACAATGCAACATTTTCAAATACAGACAAGCTCCCCAAAGCTTTGAAACTCCAACCCAGCTTCTCAAACTGAAAGTCAGTAAGTGAGCATGCGGAAGTATAGCTGCAGGAAACAAGCGCTGTGAATTTACAGAACGCAGTCTGATTTTGATTTCCTTTCAAATTGTGTCCAAACTAAATCGTTATGGTTTTCCTCCTTTTCACTTGTTGATCATGATAAGAATAAGTTCCAAAATGCTTTCAAAATATTAAATGTATGTTTTGTTTAAACATTTAATTGTACATATTTATGTATAAAGATTTGATGAGGGAAGGGTGAAAAAAATCCCCAAACTGGCTAAGTCTCAAAGAAAATTACACAAATTAAAGCTTAGCGTTATTCCACTGGTAAGGTTGTTCTGGAAGATTGCACGGACTTCATTACAAGGTAGTCAAAAAGTCGTAATTAGAATCTAGTGAATAAGAAAAATGCAGAAAAAATTTACTCTTTTTCTTATGATCCCAAAGAAGCTCGAAATCAAATATTAATTATTATGCTGCAAATTAGAAGCACACGAAGCACAACAGTGGAACTGAAAATAAAATTGGTCCTACATATGTTTGTCCGTCGCTAATAATCCCACACTATGAAGCCCAAGCTTTCTCAATGTAAAACAAGCTGTTCTTTGTACAGTGGAACTAATGAGACTGCTTCCCTGCAGCTTGGTGTCCTGCCTCTTTCCACTTATTCACATCATAATATGGCATAAAGCCATCGCAGTATAACTTCTTTCTTGCAGTACCACCCAGGTCCCCATGTACCCCAAGTCCTCCACCACCCCTTCAAGCAAAGACTGACTGTTCACGCCCGTGTTGAAATCTCTCATTCACTCAACTAGTCGAGTACTTTGATAACTGCTGAATTTGTACTCTGCTGAAATGAAGCTCTTCTTTATCTGTTGCCTGTGGAATTTCGTATTTTGAGACCTCACCAGCCTGTCAAATGGGCCAATAGTTTTTTAAAGTCATTAGAGGAGTACAGAAAGCAGGGCAGTTGTATAAGCCCTGTATGTTCAGTTAATCAGGCTCTAAGTGCTAGAATTTCATAAACTTTCCAGTAGATTTTAAACTCAGAAATTCCTGGCCATAAATCATAGTTTTGATTTATCTAGGAAAGTGCCATAGGATCAACTCTTACCCATTTATAAGTGTCGTTATGAAACTACCAGCTTGGATGACACTGAGGACTGAAATATGGACCTCTGCATTTTCGATAAAAGCCATGTTTTGTAGGTGTGCTTTGTATTAGATTTCACCCTCTGTGGAATACAAAAAAAAATGGAGACCCAATAGAAAAATGCTGAATTTTGAGTCGTCTAGTATGTGTTATGATGTTGCATTTATCATCCTATTATTACCCTGGGTTGGCCATGCCAAGAGAAATCTCATATGGGGAGGACTTAGGGTTAGAGTGAGCTCCCACCACAAATCTTCTCCATCTACCTGCTAAGGACGGGTTAAAGCTCACTTTGCAAGAAAATACAACATTTGTTTAACCATGTTCAAGGATATCACATTAAAAGTGTCCCTGATTGTAGTGGATTCACAATTACTGTCATATGGAAAGCAAGTAATATTTTTAAGTCATGAGAAATCAACATGTGAACTGAAGTTCTTAACTTTCAGGGGAATTGCTGAGAAACTTTCTGGTAATGTTAACTTTGATTATGAAAAATGACACTTAACTAACACTTGCAATTAATTAATAAATAATATTTGTAATTTACCTGAGGGGAAAAATATTAACTATTATTTAATAAATGTTCATTCATCAAGAATCACAGAAAATATTTGAAAATTAGAAACAATAAGCTTGGGGGAAAAAAAATTTAAAAATCACTGTACAGCTACTTGGAACAATTCTACAGATACTTTCCAGAAAAGGCATAACTGCTTAGTGTTAAATCTTGTCTCACCAGAAACCACTATAGAATTTTTTCTATTATTCTTTTCTAGTACTTTCTACGAGACCTTCCAATATGTTAAAATTTTTCTTCAACAGTGTGGTAACCTAGAATGAGGATTCTTTGATTTGTATAACAAACAGCCTGACCTTTAAAAATCTACAAAACATAAAATAGCCATGGTTTTCCAAGCTATCATAGTAACAGTCCTATAAAGTTTGATACCTTCTATCTAATTCCAGCATATATGCTGTAATTTAGAAATTTCAGAGAATCCATTGGGTGGTTAAGTAAGTGTTCAATGGAGACACACATTTTCCTACTTCACTTCTTTCTGCCCTTGAGAGTAAAAATTTGCCCAGCATCTTATGTTGTGCACACTTGCGTTTTAGGACATTACTTTCTTAAATTTCATCTGATGTCTCTTTAGAACAATTTCTCCTCTATTATCAGAATGAATAAAGCACCAGAAAAGACTGATTGCTTTGAATGTAGCTTCTCAGATATTTTGACTCTGAGAAACCAAGTACAATTTTCAAATCCATCTTTGTTCCATTTACAAAGATATATAACTTCAATAAGAGGACATTAGGGCTTTTTCGTGGTTTGTTGTTTTTTTTTTTAAATCAAACTTTGTCCTTGAGGGTGGAATTCATTGCACTAAATTTCAGGCGTTTAAAAATTAGACACTAAAGTCTGAACTGTTCAACATAGACAGCATGTTCATTTGTAGCCAAATAATGGAATAGTGGCTTCCCAGGCTGATTCATCTGACCCCAGTTACCTGTTTTAGGCTGAATTGTCTCTTGGATGCCTACTTATCTCCACAGACTGTGAAGAGACCTGCTCAGCCTTAGATGGCAAGCTTTTAAAGATTAGACTGCTCTTGCCTCCCATCACCTAGATATTTCTTTAAAAAATTACTTCACTGTCCCAGCCTCTCTGACTTTCAGTGAGGGAATTTTGAAAGCTCTGACTGACTTCACAATGATGATCATAGAAAACTTCCTGCTAATTTCAACCGAGAAATGTCAGGAAAAGATTTTTTTCAGGACTGGATATTTTCACATTCTTCTGCATGTAACAGATGTCCCTTTTTTCTTTCTATTTAATTTGGAACAATGTATAATCTGTGTGAAAATCAATTCACTGAGTTACTTAAAGCATAAAAACATTGTACAATTCACTCTTTGTATTTTGACTCAGTTCTTCGCTCCCACTTCTGCAAATGAAAACGCATCTGAGTAGACACTTAGGTGTTATTAGAATCTCTGTGAACACTTAACTGGTTGGATACCCTATTGCTCAGTGAATTGAGCTACCGTTTCTGTCAGTGATCCAATGTACAAAATGCTCTCCATACAGAATGATTGTATTTATCCCCGGTTTTCACAGCTACAGACATCTATACAAATAGAGAAAGATACCTCACCTCATCTCTGTGCTCAGTAACATCATGGAACAGATCCTCCTGGAAGATAGAGAGATGATTAGAGACAGCCAACATGACTTGAACAAGGGCAAATTATCCCTGACTTATTATCAGTGGTTTTCTATGATGGAGTGAATGCACCACTTGACAAAGGAAGAGCTACAGAGGTCATATAACTGGACTTCTGTAAGGCCTTTGGTTCGATCCCCCACAACATTCTGACACCTAAATTTGAGAGATAAGGGTTTGATGGATGGGCTGTTAGATGGATAAGGAATTGACTGGACGACCACATCCCAAAAGTTACAATCGATGTCCAAGTGGAAACCAGTAATGTGTGGTGTCTTTCATGGATCCATATTGGGACTAATACTATTTATTGGTATTTGGTAATATCTTCATGAATGACATAGTGCACTCTCAGCAAGTTTGCTGATGACATCAATCTGAGTGGTGGAGTTGATTCACTAAGGGGAAGGGATGTCATCCAGAGGAACCTTGATAAGCTTGAGAAATGGGCCCATGTGAACCTCATGAAGTTCAATAAGGCCAAGTGCAAAGTCATGCACCCCCGATATCAATACAGACTGGGACATGAAGGGTTTGAGAGCAGCTTTGCAGAGAAGGACTTAGGAGTACTGGTGGATGAAAAAATTAAATGAGTCAACAATGTGCACTTGCAGCCCAGAAAGCCAACTGTTTCATGGAATACACCAAAACCAGCATGGCCAGTAGGTTGAGGGAGGTGATTCTACTGCTCTACTCCACTCTTGGGAGACTCTAGCTGGACTACTATATGCAGCTCAGGGGCCTCCAGTACATGAAAGACAAAACTGTTAGAGTGGGTCCAGACGATGCCTACAAAGGTGATCAGAGGGCTGGAACACCTCTCCTGTGATGAAATGCTGAAAATTGAGATTGTTCAGCCTGTAGAAGAGAAGGCCCAGGGACACCTTATTGTGGCCTTTTGATACTTAGAGGGGAACTATAAGAAAGGTGAAGATTTCTACCAGGACTTATAGTGACAGGACAAGGGGCAATGGTTTCAAGATGAAAGAGTGTAGATTTAGGTTGAATAGAAGGAGGAAGTATTTTATGTTGAGGGTAGTGAGACAGTAGAACAAGTTTCTCAGAGCAGTTGTGCATGCTCCATTATTGGCCAAGGACAGGTCAGCAACCTGATCTAGTGAAAGATGTCCCTGGTCATGGCAAGGGTGCTGGACAAGATGATCTTTAAAAGTCCCTTCCAACAAACCATTCTGTGACTCTAGGAGTTTATGAATTTCTTTGACATCTGTCTCATGAGGATGAGTAATGTGTTTCACCCTAAACATTTTAGAAAATGCGCAGTCTCTGAGAGTAGTGACACTGCGATTACCTCACTTTATCTAACTCTGCAAGCACCACAAGTCATGCTGCATTTTCAGGTGAGGCCCCACAGAAGAATCATGAAGTTATCCTACTGTAAATAGGTAATTTCCTATTTTACAAGTGAGATACGTGAGAGCCATGGATATTAAAAGGGTCTTCAAAGAGACTTAATAAAGTGTGGCTATCCAACCCACTGAAATATTTAGGTGCCAACATTAGATTAAATGAATCCCACCTTGTTTCGGTCTTTCCTATAGAGCTTAAAGGATATTAAGACAGTAGTGAAACTCACATTGTCCTTGAATCAGTTTTCTTAAAATTGTCTCATAAGCAGGTCTTCAGTGTGGTTAGTGTGTAGAGAGAGTGTCCTCCTCCTTTATTTCCAGTGTCTGTTTATATTACTCTTTACCTCAGCAAGAGAAAGATTTTGAGGCATCAGACATGTCTTTACCTGTTGTCATCACATTGATCACTCTTTTTTTTCTCTAAATATTCAGTTGAGACTCCCTCAGTTCATTTCCCCAAACTGCATTTATGTAATGCCTGAGTAATAAAAATCAGCAAAATGACTAGATGGAATTTCATCCTCTTGCATTATCATTGAAAAAGACATTACTATTCCCCTATCAAAAATATCCATCAACCTAATTACATCCCTTTTCTTCACAAGGTTTTAAAATAGGATACCTAAGTATGATAGGCAATGGAGAGTTATTATTTAATGACCATAGGGAAGATACATTTTGATTCATTTTCTTACGTGTTAAAAATTTATGACAAACATAAAACCCTGTTATAGCAGCTGGATCATTTGTAATGGTCATAACTTTATTTAAATCATATATAGATAAAACATAATGTACATTTTAAAGCATTATTCCACTCTGAACCACTTGGGGAGACAGTCTGGTAGATTGGAAATAAAGTAAATGGCAAGCATAATCTTCGCTGAAAAGTAAGTGAACTCTGAAACTTAGCATCTAAAACTGATTATTTTATTTAGGTTTTTTTTATGCAATTTTTTTTACCAATTTTAATAGTCTCTCTGGAATTTTCTACTTTTCCCCAGTTTAGCTTAAGAGTTTTAATACTGGTTTTGTCATTGGCCTTGTAATATGACCTTGCTGTGCCCATTTCTTTCCCATCAGTTTTGTATGCCTCACCATTTAAGACTGAAGAAGAAAACAAACCCAATAAGCAAAGGGGAAAAAAAAAAAATTAAAAAATGTGTAGACAGATTTTCAGGGATCATCTGAGAGCAACACAATTTATGCACTCCAGGGCAGAGGAAACTTCTTCCCTTAAATTGGAACTGAAACATTCCTCTACCTACTTTGTGGACATCCTAAAAAATTTTAAACCAAACCCAGATGTTTTCTGTTCCATTGGAAATTATGTGAATAAATTCTCCTCTGTTTCAAAAAGTTGGTACAGTATAGTAAAAGGAAAAGTCTGAAAAATGTTGAAGTAATTTCAAAGTAAAGACATTTTTCTTGGAATTTTCCTGTAATAGGAATGGTGAATTTGCATCTCTCTCCAAATTCCAGTTTAATAGCTCAGTGCTGGTTAAATCATTGATGCTAATGCCTGCTTTTTTTTGCTAGAGAATTGTGGTTCCAAATATTATTGATACTTAGCGCTTATTTAAAAGGGGAGTAGATCAGAGAATACAGAGGAATTTACAAATTTGCCTCTCAAAATACTTGATTTTCCACTTTAAAATAACCAGTTGCCGGTGTATAAGAAAGGTAAATAAAAACATAGAAGGGAACTATGTCATGAGCACCTTTCAGGACTTACAGGGGAGCTGTCTCTCTAGAAAAAGTTGGTTCCTCTGTTTCATCAAAATAGGCATTGGCTCTCTAAGGTTACAAATGTCTTACTCTTTGCAGAGTGTCTTGCAAAAACTCAATTTTAATTTCTGAGCCTTGACTAATACAAAATGATGTAACAAACTGACTTTCCTTGTAGACAAGCCCGTCTTCATTAGCTGAGGATCAGGCCCATATTTTTAAGATTTTTAAAATATATTCTCTGAAATCTTTTAGAATGTTTTCACATGGGAAACTGCTGCCAGTTACCATTACTGGAAGTTGGAGGAAGCTCTTAGAGTGAAAGAAATGAGACCTTTATTAAGGGCAGGAAACAATGGATCTGAATTAAATGGATCATAAATTGAGAATTTCCATGTTTCCAAATGCACACATGTTGGAAAGTAAGCATTTGGACTATCTAATTCTGGCTTGGTTACAGTATTGTCTTCACTTATAGACTGTATCACACAGTTGTAATGCCCAATGGAAACTGGAATGGAGGCCTATATAAAAAAAAAAAAAGAAAAAAAAATTCTCTTTTTGTCTCTAAATCACGAATTTATCTATCATACTTTCAAGCATACACCTGCAAATTTGCTTCAGACTTGTAAGAGAAATAGTAAGCTTTACAATATGTCCTCAAAATTTTCTCTCTGTTCTGTAAGAGACAGAAGAAAGCTAGAGTTGATCTGACATATATTATGAAATTAAATTATTACCACTGAAGTCTTCTTATAACTTCCTTCAGTTTTAGAGTAATACAAAATCATACCCTTCATTTGCTCCATTCTTCCGCTAGATAATATTTTGCAGGTAAGGGATTTTTTTTTTCTTTGGGGATTATCCCAAAATGAATGTTTGGAATATTTTTCCTTCTTTATATTTCTATTATTCTATCATAAGATTCCTTAGGGAACACTGAATCTCTACTAGCTAGATGTTTTATCTAAGACAGATAACAGGGTTAGTAGTTTGTGACTCATGAAGGATTTTTGTGTTATGGCTGAAATTTATTTTGAGGATAATTTAAAAAAAAAGAAAAAAAATACAGCATAAATTATAGGGAATTACCTGAAATAGCCATGGCAAGTATGAGCTTGTATAACTAACAATAACAAGAAAAAATGATCAAGAAGTTACTTACATTTGCAGTGCTTACCTGCAATACATATGAGTCAAGTACCTATATTGCTTGTTTCATTGCCATCAATATTAATTACAGTAATAAAAATGACTCAGTTATTGCTGTCCTGAAAAGATGTTAATGATGTGGTCATCAATGAAATAGCTAAATTGGCTAATGTGATGGCACAATAAATTCAGACTATAATTGGGCAAATTCTCTTTTCTCTGACACCTGTGTAAATTAGGAGCTCCCTAAGCATAAAACTCGTGTAAATGAGATAAGATTCAGATCTTTGCTTTATAGCTGTGGAGACTTGTTTGTACCAGTTAGGTAATTTTAGTTAGTTGCTTTGCACTTTTGTACGATATTAGCTGGCATTTATATTCCATATACATAGCCACCTGCATCTCAGGGTTCGTATGGCTCTTTGATATCTAACTTACTAATGTATTAATATTCTTGCATCAGTTATGTTTTCCAATATGTCAGCCGAAAGGATTTCATGATGAATAAATCTAATCATGGAAAAGATAAATTTATGTGTTGCATATATGAATAATTGTACGAAAATCTTTTAGCTAAATTCATGCTTAAAAAAGCCAATTGTTTAAACCTTAAGGAAAAAAAAAAATCTGCTTGCACCTCCTGTCTCTTTTATTTTAACTATATGACTGCATATTGCTTTTATGCAAGGTTCCAGCCTTGTTTAGAGAACAGGCTGGACAGTCTGCTATTAATGAACAGCAAGGCAATACTTTGTTTTTCAATTTCATTCAATATTCTCAAGCTTTATTTACTGTACAATATTCAGACTTTGCTCTGAAGACAGAACGATTGATTTCTTCCCAGCGTTTCAGTGCTGCTTGTCTTTTGCAACATCCATGGGTTTCGCAAGGATTATTGAATTTTTGTGCATAATGCTTCTGTTAGACAAAGAGATTATATTATTCCCATTTTAGAGAAGGAGAAGGGGAGACAATGGTTGACCTGGTTTTACCCTATTTATTTCAGTTGCATAACTCTGGTGCCTAAATCAACAGCCTAATAATTTCAGATTTGATCTATTTTCAGTGGAAGGAAACAAGATCTTTGCAGAGCAACACAGATTTTAACTGGCTAGCTCTCTATTTCAGCTACCAGTTGAGCATAAGGAAACTATGATTCTAACTCTAATAGCACCCGCAGGGGTAGATTCAGACTCCTATTTACCAGTGAGTTATGCAAGGCTAATTTTTCATGGAAATAAAAACAAGCCCACAGCAAGTGCACCTGTTTTCATAATTTTGTTTTCTTGAACAAATGAGCCTGATGTTCAATAGTACTTGCAAATTCTTTGATTTTTTTCAAAGCAGATGACCCATAGATCTCAAGCCAAGGACCCACAAAATGCAAAAAAAAAAACATTTAATAGCCAACAATAGGAGTTTTGTTTTAAACAATGTGCCTGGGAATACAGAATACAGAGGGTGTCCTTCAGAAGTAGCTCTGGCTTCTCTGCAGATACATTACAACTGCCTCCATCAGGATACCACGCTTTTTCTTCCAGCAATCTACTCTCTAACATGTTATACATATTCTAATTTCTGTTAAAATTATTTTTTTTTTAAATTAAGAATTCTAACAGATTATTAAACTGAACAACCTTCACTTGTTCCCAGAGCCTGGCTCATTTCTGGACTGCGGTACTTAAGAAAATGAAATAGAGAATTCAGCTGCTAGCACGCAGTCACTGAAATACTTTGGCACTTTGCAGTTTTTCACCACTTGACGCCCCTTGTCAAAACATTAAGGGGGATGTAGAGCAGCAGCATGTCATTATGTAACATTTTTACACATCATATTTATAAAGAGTCAAACACATTTTATTCTTAATCTAGAACTCCACTAATTAGATGCCGCTGACAATTTGACTGTAGATTTTGTCATGCTGTTCCCAGTTGGCATTTTTAGTTGGCTGTTCCATAGAAGCATGGGCCATTCTGCTCAGGTTTTCAAGGCGAGACAGAAGCAGCTAAACTTTTCACCACTTGTTCATCATCTCTTGCTTCTTAATTAATGTCTGCACAGTGTTTTGAGCATGTGCTGTCAGAATTCTGTCTTTTATTTCTCTGGTGAGAAAGCCTAAAAAACACTATCATGGACACTTTACAAATAACCCAGCCATCCGGGCTGGGAAAAAGAAAAGGCAGTGACCAAATTTCCTCAGACTAGGGCACATTTATCACAGTATTATTATAGCAATACAGATTATTGCTCTGGTGATTATTGTTTAAAGAGATCTTTGTCATTTAGCTAGTTCAAGTCTAGCAAAAGTGGGACAATACAGAGATCAGCAGCCAATGTAAAGCCATCCCCAAAGTATCGAAAGGTAATGACCAAGTTAGTGACCATTTGAACTAAAGGTACGTGTCAGGCAGATCTTACTTTCCCTCCTAGAAACTGTGTCTGGATGACATCCCAGAGCATCCTACTGGTAGCTGGAATTTGTGATATAACTCACTCAGCTCTGACCATTTTGCTAAATGGTCTGCATCCTGACAATCTTCCAGAACTATGTACAAGTCAACCACATATTGCAGACACTTTGGGGGTTCACAAGGTCCTTTACAATTGTTATTAAAGGCATCCATTCTACTTCCATTCTTCATAATATTTGTAGATTACTGGCTTTCTGTACAGACTACCTCACATGTCTACACAAAAGGATCAAGTCTCATTCAATGAAATTAAATAGGAATTTAGCTGTCTACACCACCATTTCATCGTATCTGCTTTCCAGATCTGCATGCTTCTAAATTTACTACACATTTTCTATTGAAATTTTCCTGGATGCCAAAATTCAGTCACAGTAGTGTAAGGAAATGGGTGTTTTCCAACTGAAATATCACTGCAATGCAGTCTAGAAGGAGAGTCAACCAAGCTAGGAGTGATCAGAACAGGGAAAAGCTCTATCAGAAATGGCATTAATTTGTGCCTTTGCTATTTATTGTCTACTCATAATCACATCTGTATTTATTGCATTATTTGAGTTATGTGATCACAAGTAGATTGCAAAAGCTTTTGCAACTATTCTGTTGACTAATTATCTAAAACTTCTCATGTCAAGGCTCAGTAATTACAAAAGCAAAAGAATTTACCCATTTCTGCTGATTTCTAAAGTCATAAATAATGTTTCCTGCTTCTTTCTACCAGCCAGGGTACTCATGCAACTTCTAAGATGGTCTAATATTTTTTTAATGCCTAAATACATACTTATTTGCTGAACTTGGAGGCAGACATTTGGAAATATGGCCAGAATTTGTTAATCGGTTAGAGAAAATCTCAAAGCCATGGAAACATATTTACAAGCTTTTAAAGATAAGTATTTTTGGTTTGTTTTTCAGTATGAATTTCTTCATATCCCTGGACCATAAGATTGAGACCTCAAGGTTATCCAATATTTGTAAAGAATTGACCGTTTCTTTAGGAAAGAAAAATCGTGGCTTTATATAGAGGCAGACTTTACTTTTATCAGTTCAGCTGTCTTAATCTTGATCTCCTCATTTGAAGAACTGTGGAAAGTGTTGTGTGAGGAGGATAACATGCATAATTGGAGAGGAAAATCCTAGTCTTTTATTGTCTTTGTTCTTTAGAAACAAAAATTCGTTTACATTTACTCACAATAAACCAAAATCTTTCTCAGCTGTGAAATTTTCCCCATAGAAATCTTACATAGCAGTAGTAAATAATGCAGCACAAGGTAGTGACAATGACACATTAGAGCTTCGTTTGAATGCATGCTGTGCTTTGAGCATGATGGAGAATTCAATGGATATGAAGGGGGAGAAGAGGCTTGTTTTTGTTCAGATTACATAATCCACTCGTCTTTGTTGTTACTGTTCTAGGCATTTTGTCCAGAGATGTTCTGTTTCTCATAAAGTGCATTCAGCCTTATCTGGAGCTTGGAAGCCTAAGGCTTTGTTACAATAGTTATTTATAACTTAACTGTAAAAAAAAATGGAAAAAAAAATTAAAAATTAATGATTGCTGAACAGGAAAACACTTCTTCAGCCATAAAGAAATAGCTCATGTATACCTAGGGAGGCGAGGCATAGCTTTCAAAGAGCTTCCACTTCAGTTGCAGACTTCAAGGTAGAAACTGTTGGAAGAAGGCTCTCTAAAACTAGATGTGTGCAGTTTGTTGTTGAAAGCTTACTGCTATGATTTCCAAAATTACTTTGAGATTTTAATACTTTTGTGGGTTTTAAGTGTCCAACTTGCAATGTATCTGAGAGGAGCTGTTATAATACTAAGCATTTCCAGCTCCCGAAAATTAGACACCTAGTCATGAAAAAAATACAAAGTTTTTGCCTAAGAGAAAATGAGTGGCAGCTGCAGACAGAGAATCATATTCATGAGGGATAATTTAGGCCTTTCAAATACTATGGAGGTAAAGAAAAGAAATCTTTAAAAGTTTCCTATCAATTATCTCAGTAACAATTTATGGCTATTGTAAATACTGGTTTTTTTGCTCAGAAGCTTATTTCAGAAAGGTGCCTAACTCTTCATTGAAATATATAAATCAGAAATTATGCCATGTTGAGGAGAATACTGCTATGATTGTGTTTGATATCAGTTATACTGGTATGAAACTAAAACACTGATAAAGATTTTTCTTATTTCCAAAGAAGAATCAGCTATACCCGAATAACTACATCCCGTGAGTGTTATCATTTCAACTATGCTATTCGACAATATAGTAACATTATAGTTGAAAGACTGAAGTTTTATGTGTTTGCCAAGCCTTACATATCAGCTCCAGACAAACAGTGATATAAACCTACTCAGAAGAGTTTAACTTTAAAATATCAAGAAAAAACCCTCAGTTGTATTTTCCCTCTCATGTGCAGGTTTTTCAAAGATTTTCCTTTTTATTTCAGCAGAATTCTTTTGGTTTTAGAAAGCAGAAAAGAAGAACTAGAATTTATACAGTGATATTGAATTCGAACCACACATAAATAAGTTTTGTTACTAAATTTTAGTTGAGTCCGGTTTTGTGCTAACTGGTCTGCTTTGCTGATCTCTCAGATCATCATCCGTCTTACATTTCAACATTTCCAAACCTCTCAAGCACACAGTGATATTTTTCCCCTTCTTTTTCTATTCGTAGGCTAGAAGAGTACGCTATCAATTTCCCCAGCATATAAGATTTCTAAGCAGCAACAAAGAAGCCTTCTGAACTCTCCAAAGTGCATGCTGAAATGCAGCATTTCTCTACTTTTGAATTCCTTTCAGTAGGTGTTGAAACCTTCTATAGTAAATTGCATTTTACATGTTAGGAACTTCAAAAGAAGGTGTTAATATAATTGAGTCATGATAAGTTTGACAGTTGGTGTCATTATATGAGTTTCACTCAGCAGCCTTCTGAAGCAAAAAATAATAAAAAAAATCTGTCTTCCTAAAGAAAGGAAGCTTATGCCTATAATGATGAAATAACTTCTTAATAACATGCTTTAATCCATAAAGTCCATGTCCCAGTCCCAGCATTCAACACTTTAAAGTGGATTACATGTAAGTATTCTGATTCCCATATTTCTGATATTATTTTTTAAATTGATCTTTTGCAATTATATCGTTGTATTTTGTGGTTATTATTCTCCCTTATATTTGTATAAAAGTAAAGATAAGGAAATGTATCTTACAGTCAGCTGTTATACTTTAAAGTGCTTACTTTAAAGTAAGTACTTTAACTCTCATTGCCCTTCAATGCGTATCTGTAGGCTGGGGTCCTGCCCCAAATTACCACTTTTACCGTGATTTGTCGAAGATCAAGCCAAATAACAGAGAAAGGCCTGGGGACAGCCATGAACAGAGCTGCCAGCAATGTTATTTGGAGAGCCTGGGAACCAGAGACACTCTGAGTATCAATTAGTTGGTTCATTTCCTGCTGAAATTTTGGTCATCAACATGTGATTTAGTTGATCAGTAAATGTTAGGATTCAGAATGCTAAAAAGGGTAGGAAGATGATTTTTTTTTTTGGTCTGTTTGAGGCCTATGAGGACAAGCAAAAAAAAAACCCAAAAACATCAACAAACCCAAGTGACACTAGATATATAAAATACAAAAAGAACTATCCTTTTGGCTCATATATACTAATACAGAATGGAATCATGGACAAATCTGACCACTAAATCCTTGGGAATAGTCTAGGAATATTCATATGTGAAACCAATTCTGCTTTGCAAAGAGTCCAGAGCTCCTGAGCTTTGCACCGTCTCTCCACATTCCTTGCTGAAACATGTATTGTGCTGTCTACTACGCCTCTCTGTTCTTTCCATCCTGCATTTTTTTTTAGACCATTCTTTTGTAAATAGCAGAAAGTTTTATAAATTCTAAATATAGAGAAAGTCTTTGATGGAGTCATGCTATTAGACAGCTATCATTGACTTTGCAACAAGATCCATGAAAAGATCAAACATGGCAGAGCTTGCGGTGAAATCAGGAATGGACACAACAGTAGATCTTCTTCTCCCTAAACATTATATAAACATTTTCCAACTACAAAAATGAGACTTTAGAATTTTCAGGCCTGCCTAGCACTTACCCAGCCTTCACAGAAACCTGTTCTTCACCTGAACTCATCACTTAGCTCTTACTTTGACCTCGGGTGTCATATTCCTTGTTGATATGAGTGAATCAGAATTTAAACCCAAATGCTTGTAAAAACAGAACTCCTGTTAAATGCTGCAGGCTCATTTTTATCTTACAATCAATGATTTATGTACCACAGTCACCCCTGAGAAGGAGGATGGTATCCATTTTAGAAAGTCCCCCTTTCAACAGTTTGAACCGTGAAGAGAGGAGGAATACTGTGCACAACTGAAACTGAGGAGGGATGTAGGTATCCAGGCCCAGTTCATCCCACTAAATTTAACAGCAATGCCACCTCACTCAATTTACTAACCTGCTTATCTTTCTGTATGCTTGAAGACAAATGTTCCAAGCATGGTAAAACCCACTTTCTGTGAAACACGGTGCTCAATCCAGGCTGTTGTGCAGCTCATATTCTTCGGGTTATGTACTTTTACCTCACTTATCCAGAGAATTCTACTTCCGTTGGAGTATTCAGGTGATGTCAGACCTTCAGAAGCATCTGAAAATAGAGTTTGTGAACTTACATCTTAAAAGAAATAAAAGTACTGACTTTGCACATTCTTAGTTTTGCGGTAGACAGCAAAAGGAGAAGAAAGACAGATTTTTATGCCAGTATCTTAAATCAGGTCAGCACCAGGTTGAAGACAAGCTTGGAACAAGCAAGAAGGCCTGGCCAGATGGATGGAGGGAAGCAGAAACAGGAACACTAGGCAGGCAAGGAAAGCTGAGCAACTAGATCTAGGACTGGTTTGTAGATGGACCTCACTGTTGTATGCAGCATACTGAGGGAATAGTTTTGTTGTGCTGCAACAGCATTTAGTAGGTTAATAATACCAGTTACTTATTATACTCACGGCTTACACAGTTGTTTGAGCCTTAGCACCTCAGAGCCAATACTACCAGTCATTTATTCAGTCTCCTCTAAAAATGTTCACCTCAGGTATTTCAGAGCCATGACAACTTTGTTGCCTCCTCTCATTTATAATGGTGTTTGCTTTCACATTGCAGATTTTTCCAAAGTCTACATGAAACAGTGTACCAATGACTTTGTCAAGATTTTTGTGGGTTTGACAGAGGTCTGTAAGATCATAATAGCCAGCATGTAACCTCTGGACTTCACACACAGGATATCAATCTCTAATAGTTCACAGACATCTTCCCCAGGTTCCTAGCCTGGTCTCCAGTGTCCGTGGCTTTCTACAGTTCAGCTTATGTACTTTTCATTGGGACCTTCCCCTTTTATGGAGCTAACTTTTCAGTAACCATTCTCGTGGCACTTTCATCAACAGCTTTCCTGAGAAAACATTTTATGTTGGTTCCCATGAAACAGCTTCACATAAGGCACTATCAACGACTTTCCTCTTGAAGGAATACTCTGTCCTACAGGACCTACTGAGATTGCACAGCCTCAAAAGCATTTCATGTTTACTGGAGATTAAAGCTACCTTTGCCAGTCTTCATGTCTTTCATCCAGACCCAAAGAGAAAAGAAAACCAGGGCACCACGGGGACAACTTGCTCTGTCATTGTGCAAATATGACACATCCTCAAATTACAGTGAGGATAGTTGAAACGTGATGGGGAAAGACCTGTGTTATAACACTAGTAAATTAAATGTGCTTTTATATCTTTTTGTATCTTACACAACCCAGCAGGAATGACATGAGGGAAGATGACAGGCAAGGAAAGGGGAAAGAAGGTGAGCAAGCAGGAGGTGGTGATAGAGCATGAATAGCTTCACAAGGCATCCCCAGACAATCAAGCTGACAGAAGGAGTGGGAGTTTGCAGGCAAACTTTCTGCAGCCTCATTAGATTGGGAGCAGGCTGATGAGAGCTGTAGATAACAGGTGCTTCATTTAACAAGGGAGAGGGAACATGAAAATGAAATGAAAGAAAATTATTAGGACTTAAGTTTCGCCAAGATTGTTGGAAGCTGAGGCTATGACAGGGAAGAGTGCAGTGCTTTACCACTTTCTGTCCCTTTGGCTCTGTGTAGGCTCAGAGGCAGGAGGTTTCAATACCTCCTATGAACACCAATTTCCTCCACCCTGCATGGATCTGCCATAATGTACCTGTCCTTGCAAGTATATTTAGCTTTCCACAGCTTCAGCACCTGCAGTATTCCTTCAAGGACAGATTCGTATTGCCCCACAGGACCCACAACAAATGGCGTTTCAGGTGAAACCTATGGACCATGTGTCCAGTGCAACTGTGAATAACCCTCTCTCATTCACGAATGGTCTTGGCTCTGTTTCCTGGAGAATCAGGTGGCCCAAAGGACATCTCTGAGGACACACCTCTCCAAATCAGTGCTTGAGTTGAGTCATAACTTACGGAGGTTTTGTGACCCCTCTGAGCAAGTCTTGGCATTTCTTCACCTTCCAAAAACATCAGCAAATCTCATTCACCAAAATAGTTAATTCTACCACACCCAGGAGCAGAATACAATCTACCACAAAATTAAATTTCATAATTTTAGGATTTTTCTAATAAATAGGACCTACCTATGAGGATTTTAATTCTGTATAGTTAACCTAGGAAATTCATATCAAGTTTATTGTGAAATTATTAGCAGAGACAGCATAGCATAGGTATCCAGAAGGTATACAAGATGTCCAGGAGTCATGAGTTTCTTTATTTTTCTCATTGCATCAGAATACATGAGTAACAGGGTGGGTTTTTTGGTTTTTTTTTTCTTGGTTGTGGTGATTTTTTTTCATATTTCCTTTGAATACAATGGTTGTATAGAAATATTAACCTTATCTTGTCTTCACTGGTCAGAATGGGATGAACATGTCACCATTCTAAAATTACCAATGGCAAATTTCTGTTTAGGCTAATTCTGAAAGAATTTGAAACTTTCTCCACTCGCTTTCTACACTTCATGTTGGTCACCCTGCCAAGAAATGGGAATTTATTTTTGCAAGAGACAGTTTTTTCAATAGCAACTGGGGAACTTGTGATTAGTTGTATCTTGCCTTGGTATTTGGTGATAATACCTATGCCTAAATTCTTGAAGGCAAAGGGAGCAAACTGGAGGCTGCTTCCTCTCTCAGAGGCAGGGTAGTATCACAAAGTTAACAAGCAGTATCTATTCATATCAGCATCCAGCTCCCACATCTACCAGGACTCTAAAGAAACCAAGAGCTGCTACTGCATACTGCAGCAAGTTAGCACTTTGTGGCTGGACGGTTGTATTTTTGTTTTGTGGAGGGAAGAAAAAATGAGAAATATTTTTTCACTCAGTGGGTGTTTGATAAATATACTCCTATAGACCCATTTCAAGCTTCAGAACATGGAAACACATCAAAATCCCGAAAATATTTAACTTCTTTTGTTATGTTACCCTTTTACACACTTGCCTGAGGGCAGCACAGGTTCATTTGCCTGTTGCAGTCTGGTTTATGTCCATGCACCATCAGATACACTGGGATGTAATGATTCATCTCATCTGACTTTGCATGTCTATTGCTTAGCTGCATTGTCTACCTGTGGCTCTCTTTGTAATCACATCAGAGACCAGAGGGCTTTAAGGTACAATTCATTTGACCTATTTTAGACATTGGCTTTAGCATGAAACAAATTGCACGCCAAAAGGTCTCATTTCTCTCCAAAGTAAGCCTCAGGTGACCAGCTCAACCACAGCTGCCTATGGTGAGACTGTCTACAGCTGTGTTAAATCAGTCCCACCCATGAATCTCACTCAGTGCCTGTATCCACTGAAATCAATGGTGAAACTCCCTTAGTCTTTGGGCACAATTCTGCCCCATTTCATCTTTGAGAAGACATGAATGTGCTTGCAGGTGTTTCAAACACACGGTGGGCTTTTACTTTCCCAAAGATTTAGGATGGCATCTTATAGACTCATTAAATATCTGTATTGAGTTGCTCCTGTTCACTGACCTGTTGGAAATGAAAATTAAGCTAGTGTGATAGGGTTGGAGATGTAACATTCTTCTGCAGCTTTGGAATTGTAGAGGTAATTGTTTTATTAAAATATTTGCTCTTTTGCTCCCTACAAGGTTTTTGATGGCCTAGAAGTCACTGTATAGCACCATGCTAGCCGTTAGTACTTTGATTTCCACAATGCCTTTCTTTATTTAATAGGCCTGAAATATTGATTAACATTTACAGATTCAATTCCAGGCACTTGCCAGGGGTTACAAAGAGCCAGAGAAAGCTGGTTGTGCCAGTCAAATTCTGAGGTGTAATGAAATCCCCTACCGTGCCTGTCAACTTATCCAGTGTACAGGTCATTTCCCACAAGGTTTTCAGTGTTGAAAGAAGCAGTTTTCACTTGAAACATTTCATAGGCAAAGGGAAAATATGTCTCCAGTATTGTATGCTTTCTTCCTTTGTCTAATATTGAATAGGCTCATTGCTTCACACAATTTTTGCCCCTAAAGCTTTCTAAGTCAATAGAAGAAGAATGTTTCAGGTGGGCACAAGTCAAGACTCTCAGTGTAAATGCTTTATTACTGTTGTCAAGGAATTTTACAGTAACTAAGGCTAGAGACAGACAAACCTCAAAAGGACTGGAATCTCAATTCATTTTATTTAGTATTGAATGATTCTTTTATTCTTCCAAATATTACAAAGCTCCCTTTGAAAGTTACTTGCATCCTTCTTCCAATAACGTCCTCTTTCTTAATTTGTTCCAAGACCACAATTTTCCTTCAAAATCAAACTCTCTTACCTATTTCAATCCATGTCTAAATAGAATCTATTCTATTCCATCCAAGTATTTATGATTTTTTTTCCTGATGAGAATGCTTTTGTCTTCTTATCTCCTACAGAGAAGAAAAAGAATATGCAGCAATATGTTTTGTTTTCATATGGTTTCAGTTTTGCTTCTGCTATTAAATATCTGTTTTCAAAAAGGTTATTTTAAAGAAAGGTATCTTGTTCTTTGTGTGGCAGTCTGGTGAAGGTCCTTGTGATGGTCTATTATCAAATTAATTATGGAGATTAAGAGCAGTCTTAACATTGCTTGAAGGACTGTAATAAATGTCTTTATGCCAGAAAATTAAAGCTGCTGACCCTAATCTCTCATGTGAGGCAATATTCTCTCAAGATCAAAAATCTCTGAATGGTGCAGTAGAGGAGTACTGCTCTTTGCCCTCTGTTCTCTAACAGGAGGGACACATACATCTGAGCTAGTAAATCTTTCCAGCACCATATTCTGATCTGAACTCAAAACGATGGCTTTGATTTACAAGTTCATGGTTGATTTTGGCCAGCTTCTCTGCCAGCTTCATTAGTAATTGGACAGATGCATGGCTGGGTAGAACTACCAATAGATTTAAAAATAATTTCTTCAGTATTTGCTGAGTATATTGAAAGAAGAGGGAAAATATCCATCTGAGAGCGATGTATTGGGCATTTTAGGTATCAGTGGCACTGGTTCAGGAGGGATCAAGTCTACTAGTTCAATTGAAAATTTCTAGCTATCTAAATGCCATGGATATTGCAAAAGGCAAAGGGGCTTTCTATCATAAATGGATGATGAGCAAAATCCTACCATTTGGCATTCCACAAAAAGTACACATTTTCTCCCTCAAACGTGTATTTATTTATTAATTATTTAAGAGTTTTGCATTGAGATAAGTTGCAGACATACAGCTCTGATAAAGAGTTTACTACCAGAAACTGGTTGACCACAACCAGGAATGAATTTCAGTGAAACTTTGGCCGCAGGATTCCCTTGACCTGCAACATACATCCAGTTCTGTTGCTGATAAATTAATTATGGTCTGTATGAACCTTTGATTAAGTCATTATGTTTAAAATGCTGCATTTTTCACTGAGATCAAGACTCCTCAAACAAGAGTTTTTCCAGAAAGAGGGATGAAAGGGATTTTTTTCCAGTAGCCAGTATGCTCAACATTAACACAAAATTCTAAAGATCCATCTGTAATTCCTAGGGATGGGATCTCGTTTAAAGAATCTACATTTAGATGTTGATATTTGAGCTGACTATTTAATTTTCTGATAAGTACAACCAACAGACATTGTATCCAGAGAACTATTTAGCTGACCAGATATTAAGAGTAAAATTCAACTGGATAAGCTTTCTGAAGATTAGATATCTGGGGCCTTTTGAAATGCTTAAGGCATTCTTAATGGACTGACATAAGTAACATAGGATTTATGGGAGATGACATCATTGTGAAGCAGAAGCTAGAGGCCAAGAAAGATATTTCTCAGAATCTGAAATGACATAAGACTGTAGTTAGGCAAGCAGTTGCTGTCCTAGATAGCTACTTCAGGGTGAGAAGATAATCTGAGCAACACAGTTACCTCTGCTTTCAGACAGGGAAATATCCTGGAGCATCTGAGGCATTTACATAGGCTGGACAAACATGGCACAGGGCCTGCAGGAAACACAAATCCTACTAAAAATGCAGATGTGAGCCAAATATGATCTATGAGGGAAACTCAAATGGCAATAAATACATTCATTTAGACAAATTGAGTTCTAGAACCCATTGACTTTTCATTACATTAGCTATATCATGAGCTTAGACACTTAGCAGCTCTGTAGACACCTGCAGGTAAACAGTTGTGGGACTTCCATGTTTTTTCATGTCAATACAGGTATTGAAATTTCTCAGAGTACCTCATCTGAAGTATCTCAGGATCAGATCAGCAGTAAGAAATGGTTTTATGGATCCACAAGTCTATAGTGGCCTCTAAATCAATAAGAAAATCCAAGCTACTTTAACTCCATTCTCTTTCAGGAGATTAATTAATCAGAACAAGTATTCTTACCTTAGGCACTTTTCTCTCATTCAGTGTTTTCAGAAAAGATGATAGTTTCCTCCCTTGCTGGAGGAAGGTGTGTGTAGAAGGAAGAATTCTCTGATCATGGGCCTGTGGGGTTCAGATTTCAGGTACTCTGCATGTCAGTGCTGCAGTTAGCATGAAGCAACAGATAATCTTTGAATTTTGAAATCAGAATTACCTTGCATATCATAGAATTATGGAATCATAGAATATCTCAAGTGGGAAGTGATCCATAAGGATCACCAAGTCCAACTCCCTGCTCCTTGCAGGACTACCTAAAACTAAACCATATGATTAGGAGTGTTATACAGACACTCCTTAAACTCTGACAGTCTTGGTGCTGTGATGACTTCCCCAGGAAGCCTCTTCCAGTGAATAAACCACCCTCTCAGTGAATAATCTTTTCCTTATGTCCAAGCTGAACTGCCCATGATACACCCTCATTACATTTCCTTGTGTCCTGTCACTGGTCACCAGAGAGAGGAGATCAGAGATAAGCACCTCATCCTTCACTGCCGCCCTTGAGGAAGGTGTGAACTCTGATGAGCTCAATCCTCAGCCTTCTCTTCTCCAAGCTGAACTAGCCAAGGGACCTCAGCTGCTCCTCATAACTCAAGATGTTTCACTATCTTGGTTGCCCTTTTCTGGACATACTCTGATAATTTGATGTCCTTCTTATATTGAGGCACCCAGTACTCAAGGTGGGCCATCTATTAGCAAGGAAAGGTAAGCTTGATCTCATGTAAATGAGACTATTGCCTCACTTCCCTGTTTTTCCTGCCTGATTGTCACATCTTGTTTCATTGTCTAAGTCAGATGGCTCCCCACTACACTGTTGGTAAATTACTCTTGAAAAAATTGGCAATACTTACAGTGGTTCCACTCCTCCTATATCAGATCAATGCATCCTTGTCTCCTTGTTAGTAGTATGATGTTCTTAGTAAGTATGTCTGCTGGATGAAACATAGTCTATCTGTTCTGTGTGTGATGTGGAGACCCTTAGGCAGAGCCGCTTTATGGCTGTTGGAACTTGTTCATTTGTTTGAGTTCCCCACACCTCAGATAATCTTCACCCTTCTTCTAGGGTGGCTAGGGCTCTGTGTTTTGTTTCTATTTCCCAATTCTCTGCTCTCTAAATCAACTCAAAGCAAGTTTT
This sequence comes from Baryphthengus martii, assembly GCA_013396935.1. Classification (NCBI taxonomy): domain Eukaryota; kingdom Metazoa; phylum Chordata; class Aves; order Coraciiformes; family Momotidae; genus Baryphthengus; species Baryphthengus martii. The sequence goes on from VWZK01007215.1 coordinate 109,584, forward strand.
CTTAGAAGACTGGTCAATGCAGAGTGCAGTCTCATCACATCTTGATGGAGACCCTGACCCAAAGGGTCTATGACTCTGTAATCCTCCCCAGATTAATTTGATTTTTTAGTATGACCACTTGCTTTGACCAGAGGGGCTGCTATTTCAGTACTGATATTATTTTGTTCTGTATAAAGTAGTTAAATATGAATCAGTATGAGAAATATGGCATATATCTGACTTCCTTTTGGAAAAATCCAATCAATAGTAAGATGCAAGTCTCTTTGTGTGTTGGGTTTTTTTGTATAGTTCACTAAAAATGTGGAGGAAAGCAAAAAGAAACTGAGAACAGGTGAGTTCAGCACACTCAACTCCATAGGTGGACATGTCCCAAAGTGGAGGGACACGTTGATTCAGGTTAGTAAATAAAAAAAGTGAACAATAGTATCTAATACTCCAAGCTTCCAAGTGAAAGATGGGGCCCTTTCTTTTCTGATTCAGACTTTTATTTTAAAAAGTAAACACTGTGTTTCTAGACAAAGCAAGATTTTTGTTTTACTTTAAAAAAGAAGGCAAAAATAAAAAATCTCCATTCACATCAACTCAAACATAGTGTTTTTTTCTAAAAAGGGGTGAACAGGAAAAGCAATAACTAACGGAGCTCTAATGAAAAGCAGAGAGACTCAGCTGAAATTGAATTTCAACTGAATATCTGTGGTTAAATCCCTTCTCATTTGAACAATCTGGGTCGCAGCTATTGTCTCTTGGCATTACTATGCATTGGCTTCTAGTGGTATCTTTCCAGTGTGACTTTGACACCTCTCTCCCATACCATTCCATACCCAACTCCATTCTTCAGAGCAGGTTTTCAGCTGCGTACGTCTAGTTCCAGCTACAAGGTTTTATTTTTCAAACTGTTTTCACAATTTTTACTATCTTGCATTTTCCTTTTCTTAGGAATATACGTTCCATTGACTTTAATCAAGCTCAACTAGGCTCCAGAGCTTGGAATTTTATTATTATTTTGTCTTAGAAAATCCTATGCTCACTTTCTTAGTTGCATTCCTTTATTCTTACTAATTTTATCGCTTTACTACCAACATGAATGTAACCCCCTCTAGTTAAATCACTGTCTTTTTAGAGTATCTTTGTAGCACTAAAGGCAAATCTGTAACACTTTCATCATGTTGACATAATAGCAACCCAAGATATCCCTGACTGCAGAAATGCTGTGGGCATGAATTCTAACATTTTGCTGTAGGCTAAATTGCAAAAAAGAAAAAAAAGAAAAAAAAAAGCTTTAGCAGCTGTGATTGACCATATCTGGTATAAATCAACTATGATGTATTTAAACCTGTGGTTTTTAATTAGAGATACACAGAGCTGGGGACAACACTGAACACAATCAGGAGAAATCCCTGCTGCAACTCAGAAACAATGTTGGCATTTGCATTTGCTCATTTCTAATTGTGAACACCTTTCATAAGGGTCTCCATTTTCTGTTTTCCTTGAGCTAGCCACGCTTTAATCTCACTTTGCTTCTCTCTCCCTGTCAAAATGGTGTGTTGACTTCTTGCGGAAGCTGTGAAAGTGTTCTCTTTTTCTGTGTATTTACCATAATCATTTTAGCAGTCTCCTTCTCTATATTTTCTGGGTCTAATCATGACCTTTCTTTGATTAACTGCAAGTAAAACTTCCAGGAGGTTTTTTTTAAGTTTTAATGTAAACCAACCAGAGATGTAGAAGCACAGATCCTATTGACTTCTGTGGTGGTGTTGTGTTCCTGCATATAAGAAAGGCGCTTTTGAAAGTCTCCCTCTGGGTGCCTCAAATAGCACTTACACTGTAGAAACTTAAATGGAAGTGAAGATGTAAAACAAATAACGAACACCCACAGATTCCTTCAGCTTTAGTAGATATTGCAGGTGCTTTATCACTTCTAAAATTTGCACATTTCTACTCAATTTGGAAAGGCCAGCACATTTGCAAAAGTGAAGTCTGCACCCTGAAGAGTTTTGTGTTTCAATAAATGTATTGCCAAGGGAAAAAGAAGATGGAATCCTCAAGACAGCTGTCTAATTTCAGCCTTTCATCACAAGAGCCCTTCCTTTAATGATTCATGATAAATTCAGTCTACCGTTGACCAATTCCTAAAGCAGAAGCAGGGAATCTATAACTTCAGGACCAGACACAGTTTGAGATTTCTCTCTACATGACTCATGTCATTTTACAGCGTGTGAGAGTGTCTGGTGCAAACAGGGTGCCTGAGAAGTCTACACTTTGAGCAGGGGGAAGGTACCCATGCCTGGCTTAAAAGGCTCTCTTGGAGTTTTTCCATTGACTTCCACCAAATTACATCAACCACTGAATCATGGCAGAGGTTTTGAAATCCTGAGTAATCCGCTATGGGTTCAGTTCACAGAAATGTCAAGGCATATATATCTAATTAAGAGCTGACTCTTTAGAAACTCAATAGTCATTTAAATTGGTTGTCATTTGGTGATCCAGTCTCCCACACAGATAGAAAGGTAACCTAATGTTTAAATATTTATGTGAGTTGTTCTCATGGATCCCCCTCTTGCTGTGTTTTTATTGTTTGGGTTTTGTTTTTTTTTTGACAGCCCAGTCTTAGAGCATATAGATTTTTGGAGATATGAATTTAATCTTTTGAAAGCCGAGTAAGAAATCTGAGAATACTTTACAGAGTTAAAATGAAGCTAGGAAAAAACCCTCAGGACTTCTTTCCTAGAGGTAAGTCTGGGCCTATTTTATAGTAGAGGGAAGAAAAACTTCTGTTGAAAAGGTATGTTCTAATTGAACATGAGCTAAACATATCTTTGGACTTGCTCTTTATTTTTCCGCTCTTATCTTAATAGAAGATTATACATTTTATCAAAAATGTGTTAAAGCATTTTCATTGAAACGAACATTGGACTTACTGATATTAGTAGCCTAACCTCCTTTAGTACCTGTTCACAACAAAAGGAAGGTCAGAAGCTCAGTAGTGCTAAGCCAGGAGTTCAGGCATTGCCTAAAGATTAAAAATGCGGCTTAAACATAACTTCTATGGGGCACCTTACTTTGTTTGTTGGCCTGTTGAGACTCCAAGAACTCACATTTTCCAAATTCTCCCTGTAACCCAGAGGGCCAAAAAACTTTGTTCCTTGGGAAAAAAAAAAAAAAAAAAAAAGACATTTATGATGATATTCAGGATGAAAACTTCAGACACAACAACATTGCAATCTGGACCTTTGTGATTCTAGTTTCAGAGGAGTGTTCTCTTCTCTTTTATCTCAGAAGAAAGACTGAAGTTCTCTTAGAGAAGATAGCGTCACAAAATAGCAAAGCAGGCTTCGAAGATCGTCTCTCACCTCCATGGAAACTTCTGCAGTCCTTGAAATAGGAGCTTTGTGTTGTTTGTCTACTTAACAAATATTGTGGTGAAGGTGATTCTGATGGAAATGTACGATTTTAACAAAACCAAGTGATTTCTTCAGAGCTAAATAAAGTGTTTAAAAGTCCCCATATATCTGCCCCAATGCTAGGCAATATATTCATGTAAATGTAAATTTATACAGCTTTACATCTCTTACATACTTGTTTTACTCAGAGATTCCAATGGTCTGAAACATGTGAGTGTGAAAGCTAGCTGAAATCTCTTTACCAAGTGATATTTCATAGTCAAGAGTTTACATCTTTTTGAGAATAATTTCTCTTCATCTTTTGCCAAAAACATTGCTTTTCCTAAGCACTTCATGAAAAAATTATAACACTTTTGAGAAAAGATGTTTTCTTTTTTCTGATCCAGATTTTTCCTAATCTTAAGGTAAAAAAAATCAGGAAAAATCAAAGGGAAAAAAGCAAAGGAAGTGGGGGTGGAATTAGAAAACCGTGCATAAAATTTCATAATTTCTGTACTGAATCCATTTCATTCTATCTTTGTCCTCCCCTTTTCAGTCTTTTGTTCTTCCTAGTCATAGCTGGTAAGTAGCATAGCCCAAATTATAGATCATTTATATTGGATTAATATTCACCATTCCTTATTTTGACAAAACACTGATAAAAGTTGTTTGCTGAAGAAATACATTAATATTAATAAGTGAATAATGAGTTCACTTAAGACTTTCATTATCTGTACATTCATAAGTTTGAAAGATGAATATGATAGCTGAGTAAAAAGATATTGCTAATTATGTTCTCAGCTCAATCACCAGAACAGCACAGCTTTTTTTCCTAGAGATGCACCAAAAGCAGAAATCAAAACATCAGCCTTGAACTTGAGAGAGGAGATGAAATCCAACCTCAGATTCACTGCTTAGTTCTAGTTTTATTCTTTATCATGCCATAACTTTCTAAATATTTGTTGAAAGAGCTCTTGGGAGTTCTTATGTTTGTTGCAAAAGACTGGCCGTACTTATTCCAGTAAGGGAAAACATTGCCCTCGCTGTAAACAAAAAGCAGCTGGACTGTGCTGATGAGCTCCAGTGAGAGCACAGCTTATACACATTTTGTTGTAGGTAGGCATTTGTGTATTGTCTGCTTCTCCAGCAGAGTTTTGTTTTATCTTGGAGCTGGTACTCCCTGCACCAAGATGCATGCAAATAGTCTTCCCGTGAGCTTTTGCAAAAAAAAGTGATTGCCGCACAAATAAAACAGTCGCAAACTTGCTAAGCTACCCTAAAATTGGTTTGGGAACTAGTTGAAGACCAAAGAACAGCTGGACTGGGCAAGTGATGGCCACTGAGGGCTGAGATAACTCCCTTACTGGAGTCTGGGATTGTTTGTTTCCAGGAGACGCAGGAGAGCAAAGTCCACCCTAGGAAAATTTTCTTGTCATCTTGATCATGCTTTGGAAATTGAATTGCATGGTATGTTTTGCAGGAAGAAAGAAACACCACCAAAACAAAATCTTCCACAAAACAGTTTTACTGTACATTTGAGGACAAAAATAATAACATCAACTCAGTCTTCAGTGTCAAGTAAAGTCAGGAAGAAAATATTTTTCAACATTTTGACTGAGTCTATTAGGCCTTCTTCATTATAAAACTTCCCATATTGTTCACAGTGGGAAACATGATTCTAGAGTAACTTGTCTGTCAGATTTGTTCTGGTTTAGCAGCATGAAGATCAAATCTACAAATTAGTATAGGAATTAGAAAGACGGCTGAAAGATGCTTGCCTATTAAAAGTTTATGCTTGTGGAATGTGAATCTTGAAGTATTTTTGCTTTATTTGGACATATCTAAGTACTGGGTCAGCTGGAAACTTGAGATGGCCCAATTTGGGCCTGACTTACTCTCTTAAAATCTCTATCCATCATCTGTAAAAGGAGATTTGGACAATTACTGTTCTGAGTTGCATGCCTCAGTTAAATGCCAGAAGACTGGTAAAACAAATCCGTGTATCTGTGTCATACTAACTGATATTCTGAAATGATTAATGTATATATTTCCAAATAAATCCTTTTAATTTCCTTTATGTGATGTAGACAGATTTTTCCCAGTGAGTCACATGACTATTCCAGAAGTCAGGTTCAGTCACCACATAGTCCATTGACCATAAGGAAGACTGCGTTTTGATTTCTAGCCTAAGTGAAATGCTCTAATTTAATCACTGTGAATGCCTTCTGGGCAAAGTTACGGCATTTTGTGTTTTAAGGAATTATTTTTACCTTTTCTTTTCTGAGCTGAAGCTAATATGAAGATATTTCAAGATGAAGGCATTTATAGTTTGAGGAACAAAACAAAGAGATAGTGTAATGGCATATGTGAGCTACATTTACCCAGAGGCATTTACGATAAAGTTCAGTTTATTTTTTATTACATCATTCTGACAGCTGTGAATAGGAAAAATGAACATATTGGGATTGTCACTGGGAACTACCATTTACATCTTTTGATGCACGTGGGAGAGGGTGTATTAGGGAAAGGTGTCGGCATCTGTCTGCGAGCACACAGGCATGTAGAGCCTGAGAGCTCCCTTAGTTCCACTTCATTTGGAAGTTAAGAGGGACAAAACTGTTAAACCAACTGCTGATTTTATTACAGGGAAAGGAAGGAGGGAAGTTGGGAAGTAGGAGGAGTGGATGGAGGGTGAGGAAGAGAGAAGGAAGGAGAGAAGAAAGCAAACAAGCAGACAAGTGTGAAGGAAGGAGAGACAAATGGGGGGGGAGGGAACATACTAAAAAGATAAACAAAAGCAAAATAAAAAGAATTAATGAAAGGCAGAAAAGAGAAAGAAGGAAAGCAAAAGCAAAAGTGGGAGGGAGGGGAGGAGGCAGGCAGGAAGGCAGGCAGGCAAGCAGGGAGGGAACAAGGGAGGGAGGGAGACAGGCAGGCAGGGAGGCAGGCGGAAAGGAAGGCAGGAAGGCAGGAAGCAAGCAAGGAAGCAAGCAAGGCAGGCAGGCAGGAAGGAAGGGAGGGAGAGAAGGGAGAGGGAGGGAGGGAGGGAGGGAGGGAAAGAGATAAAAGGAGATCAAAGGCTGAGTTTTTACTACATATTTGCCTGGAGAGGTACACACAGGTATGTTTGATGTGCAGACACAATTTAAAATGACCTTCTACAAATGTCCTGGTGCACAAAAGAAGAAAAATCCATCACTTTAAATGTCTAGAAAAGTTCATTATGCTTTCTGTAGTCTCTGTGGAGCATCTTTAAGCAAAAGCATGGTAAACAATATATCAATTTTCTATCGCCACCTATGAGTGAAAATATAGAACTGCAAATTATTCTTCTGCATAAGAGAGGAAAGACATGACAGCTGTAGCTCCATTATTTCAAGACATTTATATTTATATCTGAGGTGAAACCAACCACGCTCCTTAGATTCTCTAGGAGATATGTCATTTTTTCAACACATGTATGGTGTAATCATTTATTTGATTATTACTTGTATCAAAAATTTGGAGACATTTCAGTAGTTTTACAGTCTTGTCCTAACTGAAGCTAAAATTTGGATGCTGTGTAGTCAAAGATGGCCAAGCTTTTGTTTTGGATGCTGCATGCCATATGGAAACAATTTTAATCTCAAACTTCTGTACCTACATTGTATTTCTAGACTGTGAAGTCTAAGATATAGGTAGAAACTTAGTGGCAGCTGGTACAAGAAGAGAGGAGGAAATAGGAGAGAAACATGTATGAAGGTTTTCTAAAATCAGCAACAAGCTGTAAGTGGGGTAGATGAGAAAGTCTGAGTGAGTGCAAAACAGTGAGATAAAGAGTAGTTGAACATTGGAGATGAAAGATAGGACAGGATGTGCAGAATGAGAGGACTGGGGAGGAAATGGATATGGCTGCTAGAAGTACACGGTTCATAAGGTCACAGGGTAGAAACGAGTGAATCCTGCTTGGCGGCAGCAGCAGGACATGAGGAAGAGTTAAGCAAAGTGAAGACAACACAGAGTGTATTGAGACACTGCTTTAGGATTCAAGGAAGCTGGATATCGTATTTAGCTGAACCATAAGCCTCCTATGTGATTGGAAAAAGAAGGAAAAAAAAAAAAAAAAGCAAAATAACTATGGGCCCAATTCATGGAAGGGTCCTTATAGTATTCATTGTATGAATGAAACATTAAAGCAGAGAGACGTTTGAGCTAGTATCCCCAAGCTCCTGAATTGTCACTGAGGAAAAACACATGTAGAGTGTGAATCATCTGTGTACAGTTGATTAGATGAATTGCATTTGTAAAGTACTTATTTTTCTCCATTGTCTATGGAGTCAAAGGTGACTAGCTCACATGGAGACTCCTGAAGCAGTCATCCAGCCACCTCCTTTTATGAATGGAGAGAAATAGGCACTTCCAGTGTGTGATTCACTCCAACTATCCCAAGCACTTCTCTAAATTGCCTTCTGGAATTGCCTTTTATTTCTTTATTTAAATTAAAACTCAGTCTGTTATTCCCAAGTGACTAACAGTCTTCAATAGCTCACACTTCCACGTCTAAAGTTAGGTGAGATGAAACCCTTTCTGCAGGACAGTTATTGGCAAAGGTCTAGAAATCAGCAAGGCTGAAGTTTACATTACAAGCCTCTGTTCTGCTTTTTCTCCTATCTACTTTAGGTAGGTTGTCACCTAACATACCAGTACTGTGAGTGCAGCTCTTGGACACACACCTCTCTCAATGCACCATGTAGAGGCAATGCTATGGAGATACCTACATGCTCAACATTTTGGTAGCTCGGGAGATATCATTGTCGCTCCAGCCCACAGTGTCCTTCTGCCTTGGTTCTTGGTCATAGGACTGTCTCATTTCAGAGTAAGGATTAACACATGGAGGTTGCTAGCAGGGAGAGAAGAAGATGCAAAGGTTGCAGTCGAAGTCAGGAGTAAGATGCTACAGTGTAAAATGCTGATGAGTTCGCAGAAGGACATAATGAAGTTGAAGCCAGGTAGACAGGAGCATTACAAAATGACTATAATAAAGTGCACATTAGGCATATGGTGAATTCTGAAGCACATCTTCCTATGCTTGGGTTGGCTCTGTTGTGAAATGTCTGTGTGCTCCTCAGCAGGACAGAGAAAAATTCTAGGGAAAGTAGCACACTCTTTGCTTTTACAACATTAGCCAAAATGGAGCCTTCATTTAAAGGAATTTTTATTTTTTCTGATTACCACTGAGAATACAGAGAAAGCTTCCAAAAGGCAAAAAGATCCTTTTATTAGGTCTAAGAGCAATGGACACTTCTGACATTTTTCATTTGCTTTCCACTAGTTGAATGGAAGTATAAAATATGAATATTATATTATGTGATATATATATTAAGAAATCACAGAATCAGAATCACAGAATAGTTGAGGATGGAATGAACCTCTTGAGAACAATTGAAGGAACCCCTCTACTCAAACAAGGTCACCTACAGCCAGTTGTCCAGGACCATGTCCAGGTGGCTCTTGAATATCTCCAAGGTGGGAGACTCCACAGCATCTCTGGGCAACCTGTTCCAGTGCTCAGTCATCCCACAGTAAAAAAGTATTTCCTTATGTCCAGAGGGAATCTCCTATGTTTCAGTTTATGATCAATGCCTCTGACCCTGTCACTGGACACCAAATAATAAATACAGTCTCTGAAACAAATGTACTTCTTGAGAGAGTTGCTTTCTTGTCATGAGAAATATGCCAATTATCTGAAAACTTTCTCTTTCTTACATTAAATATTTCATTAAAAATTAATATTTATCACAAGCCTAACAAATATGCCCAAAATATTAAGGAAAAATGCTTTTTCAGAAAGCCTGTGTGGAGTGTATGAAATATTTATCATTTCATATTGATTTTGGTAGTATGGCTGGTAAATATTTTAATTAAAGAATTTCATAGAACAGTCAGATGAGTTACAGAATCACAGACTCACAGAATTATTGAGTCTGGAATAGACGTCTGAGATCCTCAAGTCCAACCTACAACCTAACACCACAACATCAACTAGACCACGGCACTAAGTGCCACGGCCAATCTTTCCTTAAACACCTCCAGGGATGGCAACTCCACCACCTCCCTGGGCAGTCCATTCCAGCACCTAGTGACCCTTTCCGTGAGGAAGTGCTTCCTAATATCCAACCTAAACCTCCCCTGGTGCAGCTTCAGGCCATGCCCTCTTGTCCTGTCACTAGTCACCTGAGAGAAGAGCCCGACCCCCACCTGACTACAACTTCCCTTCAGGTAGTTGGAGAGAGTGAGAAGGTCCCCTCTGAGCCTCCTCTTCTCCAGGCTAAACAACCCCAGCTCCCTCAGCCTCTCCTCATAAGACTTTCCCTCCAATCCCTTCACCAGCCTTGTTGCTCTCCTCTGGACCCGCTCCAGCACCTCAAGATCTTTCTTGAAGTGAGGGGCCCAGAACTGCATGCAGTACTCGAAGTGGGGTGTCACCAGTGCCGAGTACAGGGGGAGAATTACATCCCTACTCCTGCTGGCCACACTATTCCTGATACAAGTCAGGATGCCATTGGCCTTCCGTGCTGCCTGGGCACACTGATGGCTCATGTTCAGCCAGTTAAAGAGGAAGAACATTTTCAGCTTTTTTTTTAAAATCCCATTTTTGGTGATCTCCAATTCTTCTGTTCTTCTGATCAGCTGTGAAAAGCATGCATCAGATTATAAAAGCTGGAAAAAGCAAGCAATAGAAGAAAACCTAGTGCATTCTTCAGGTGCTCATTTTTAAATGCTGTGGCAATATATTTAGCCCCTGAACTTAAACAACTTATTTATGTATCAGAGTTCTAATTTTCATTGCTTGCTCATCAGTACAGATGTTTAGGAATTTGTGATATAAGCTTGAGAGAATTTTCAGAGATCCAGGACTTTGAGAAGAAAAACCTTAAACTGTCCCTATTGGACAATCGAGAATTTACATTTCCAGCAGTTATTTTTAGTACTGAAAGAAAAATATCTCTTACTTAAATCAAATTTATCAGACATACTGTTAAAAAGGTTTAATTAAAACTTGTACAAGTCTCAAAGTATTTCTACTGCACTGAAAATGTAATGGAATATATTTTAATTTGAGTGAAAGGATGTTAAAGATATAATAAGAGACTTTGACAGGTTTCCCAGAGAGCAAATGAAATTTAACTATGCAGATCCTACAGGCAAAAAAACAATTGTTCTTAGTGATCTATTTAATACACTTTGGTTCAGCAAATATGGCTTTACACTAATCCAGGTAAAATAAAAGCGATATTTTAAATGATTACTCTACAGTCTAAGGCGGTTGTCCTGGGACTTTTGAGGATAAAAGAGAATATGGAAAAAAAAAACCACTCAAGACAGATGTGATGTCACTAAAGCCTGAAGGAAAGAACTGGAAATTCTCATCACATTGCATGAAAAGGACAATTATTAGCCATTTGAATAGCTAAAATTGCTCTGTCCACTCATACTACTTTTTTTTTTTAGTATATATTATATACAATGTTAGAAGATATATATGCTGTATGCAGTATTTGCTGTGAATTGCATTTAAATATTAATCCCTAATTTAACAAGTCGATAAAAAAAAAAAAAAGGGCCTGAAACGCAAACTGAAAAACGATTTGGAGGTTCTAGTGTTTCTTTGCCTAGTTTGGTACCAAAAAACCCCAAAAAGTCTAAAAAGGAAAACAGGCTTAGAAACTGGGCACAAATCACTCAAAAAAATCTTTTAACCAATTTAAAGCTGAGTACTCAGTGGGTACTAATTGGTTGAATTGAGTAGCCCAGCTGAGGGCTAGCTTGCAGTCTTTAGAACTGATTAGAATTAAATATAAAACTACGATCAAGCTGAGAATCCATGGTGCTGAGGATAAATTGTCAAAATCATTAGACTTCCATTTTAAAAATGACAGATTTGTAGAGATGGTTACATAGCTACAGCACCATATTCCCTGTAGTTAAAATCTTCAAAAGCTCCACAGCTCATCCCTCCTAGGAAAATGCTTGAGTCCCTAATTTTCTCCTAAACACAAATGATACAGAAACATCTAATTGTTTTCATTAATGGAACTTAGTCTCTTGGAAACTTCAGGTTCCTTTGAAATATTACTTCAGCCTCTCAGTTGACATGAATTTAATGATACGATGTTAGTGATGCTCATGAGGCTCAAAATTCGCTTGATTATTCCAGTGCACCAAGCTCCAGGAGTCCCGTTATGCAAGGATCTGTTTTTATTTAGGAAAGATTAGCTTCTGCTTCTTGTCATCCAGGAAAAAAGTCTGAAAATTTAAAACAACACTTAAAGATAGATAGAAAGCAAATAGTATTAGGTTTGTCACATTTAGAAAATCTGATTTTTTTTTTCACACTGGGCTTTGTCTTCCAAGAAAGGCATGGGCTCAGCACCTGTCAAAGGCCGAGATTGTCAATACTGAGATCTCCTAATATACAAAAAGAAAGCCACAAGTCATTCCAGAAAACGAAGACCCGGTTTTGCAGAACTGAAAAAAAAAATTTTACATGAATAACCCAAAGGGAGACATGGGTTACAAAACCATCTTTCTCTGCTGCTTTCTCTTGGCTTTTCAGCTGGCTTGTGTTTTTTCTCTCTCTTTCTCTCTCTCAGTCCTGTCTCAGTCAGGCAACTTACTTATTAAGTAAACAGCCTTCAGAGCAGCTTGTCTGAGGAATATTGTTCCATTAAGTAAAAATATGGTGTGAGAAACTCTTTAGAAGCAATGATCAGAGATCTAAGAATACAAATGAACAAATGCATTTTCTGATTTAAATATGTTATTGTTATTAGCATCATTATTCATCTTCCAGTAGCTTCAGAGCAAACGTTTCACTGCAGTAAATTTTCATAGGCATAAACATTCATTCTGCCCTAAATAACTTCCAGTGTAATTGAATGTTAGTAATATAAAACACTTACCAGGAAATGAGACTGACTCATACAGAGTCAATCGACTACGTGACAGGTGAGTTCCAACCTATTTTTTAAGTTGGAAAAATGCTCTTTGTGTTGATATTGGGGTTTCTTGAAGACTAGTTGTTTTTTAACATGCTCCTCTGCAGTGACTGTTGTAAAAAACCATAACTGTCTTTTCTCCATTCAGCATTCAGATTAATGATCCTGTTCCATAATGGTCTCCAAAGTTTTTGCACAAGAGGAGGTAAGGACTGCAGAGCCCTCTGCCTTCCTCTGTGAAGGCCCCTGTTGCTCCACAACATGAGACTGGAGCAGCACTGGGACTGTGGTCCCCTGCAGCCGCCAAACAATGCTCCCCCAGGTCCACCACTCAGCCCTCTTCCCTCATCATCCTTTCTTATCATAGCTCAGTGCAGGAATCTACTGTCTTTGCCGCTCAAATTTAACACTTTTTTTTTTTTGTCCAAGGCCTACTTTGGAAACAGAAAGCATTTCAAAACATGCCTGGAGCATCACTTTAGAAACAAGCAGACGCACAATATCCCTGTGAGGCAGAACAATGCTATTATACTAATTTCACAGACGGATAAACTTGAACGCAGTAAGGTAAAGGGCTAGATCCTGCTTGGTGCTGTACTTTGATATTTTAGGGAATTAAGCAGCAGAGAGCATTTTTCCCCTAGCAGGAAAGCTAGAAGACAATCTATACAAGAAAAAAAAAACAAAACAATAGGAGTACAACTATAAACACATTTAGTCGTACAAAATGTCCACAGAAGAGTATGGTTTTTCTAGCTAAAGGACACACTCTTCGTTTCTGCTGAGCTGCACAGACCCCAATGCACATTTTCCTAACAAGCGCTCTTATTCTTTTTTTTAAACAGCAGTGAAATGAGCCCCATCTGCCTCACAACCTCCCTTCTTCTGTGTTGTCCAAGCTGGCATGAATTCAAAGCAGATGTTGCCTCTGCTCCACTCCTTTCACCCTCACCTCACCAGCAGGGCAGGGTTTGCCCAGCATAACCTTGCTCAAGTGCACAGAGAACACCCATGTCCTCATGGCCATGCTCAGATCTCTATCCAGATCCTCCCTTGCATATTAATACTTAGCTTCTTGTGTGCTCCCTGGAAGAGACTGCACTTTGGCAGGCTGAAGGATTTTTTTGTATCTGCTAAGCAAGAGGCTTGCTGAGTTTGATCTCACTCTTTCACTTTGCACAACATGAAATTTTTAATTGTCTAGTTGAGAAAGGGTGGCAGCTGACAATTGTTTTGTTCAGACTCACAGAGCTGATAATGTTCTGTTCATGAAACGGGGCTTGTTAATGATTCGTGAGCTGATACTTCCTCACACTTGATTGTGCACAGTATACTTCATAATTTGAGCTTGTCATTTTCATTTTCGGGGGGGAAGAAAACCTCAACAAAACCTTTCTTTTTCATGGTAGACTTCTCTATGAGTATGTAATTACATCCTGATGTTCCCTGTGATTTGTGCCTTGTTCAACCCATTGAAAGCCTCTTAATACATTTTCCTAAAATACTTCCTTTATTAGAAAAAAAAATGCAATTTTTCCATGTGACACACCATGGGGGTAGTTTTCTTATGTATGAGTACTTTACATCCATGTAAGATGCTTCAAAGAGCTTTTACACCCTAAGGAATCTGTGACCATTCCTACCTGAGAATTACTGCAAGAGGAAGGGACTTGTTAATTCTGCGACTGTCACTTCACTGTGTAGAAACATCTCCCTATCCATCTCAGGTCCGCACCACAGAGATAGCAGGAGTGTACTAGAAGGAGCCTTCCACATCCAAGAAAGCTTTAATAATCAGACCTTCGATGTAAATGTTAAGTCTATTTGCAAAATCATTCAGAAATAAACTATTCTAAATCATGCATCACCCAGCTGCTGTGGCTTTGGCTATGTGAATTAAGTGGCTGAAAGATAAAAAACTTTCAGTGTATTAGCAGGCTTTGAAGACTTATTTTAGCATGCATTATTACTTATAAAGAATTTTTTCTTCTTAGTATTGCAGGCCTAAGTATTAAAAATAGACTGTTGGCTTTAGGTTTTTCCATTTTTTTATATCACTGTGAAGTCCCGTTCTGTGAAAAGCTGGATACCTTTGAGTGCTTAGAGAATCCAAATTGCTAATAATTTTAAAATTATTTTCTATAATTACATTGTACACAACTGCAATCAGAATTATCTTAAGAGTCATATTACTTTAAAAATCTGCGAGACAATCATCTAGCTCAAAATGACCAAGTTTACCTTTTTATTCCATGAGTGCAGAACTGAGACAAAGGAAGGTTCAGAGTTTGTCTAGGGCTTGCAGCTTGTAGTATCAGAGGATCAGACACAAAAGGTGATTTCAGATGCCAAAGTGAAAAAATATCAAAACATATGTAGTAAAAAAAAAACAACCATACAGGTATATTTGATACTTAGTCATATTGATCTGTGAATAAATTTTCAGTTTGCGCCATTACCTGTAGTGTCCTAATACAATAAATACATCATATTTACTGTCTATAAGGAGGCAGCCAAGCCTAGAGGCAAGGCTGCTTGCAATTAATTAATAGCACACGTACCTGTCTTCCCATTCTTTCTAGAATTTAGACGCTTAGTGTGATAGAAAGCGAGAGAAGTTTCTCAGTGGCTGTAAACATATGCAGCCCAAGCCTGTTATCTGTCGAAATGGAGAGGTTCAATTCTTTTAAATTTAGAAAAACTCATATATACATTTCCCATTTCCTAAGGCACTTTTCCAGCCATGAATCTGTAAACTCGGGATAAGGTTGACCAAAGAAACAAGAGTCATGAAGTTAGCAGATAGTGAAGAGCCTGATTTTTTACCATAGTTGTTAAGAAACCTCTTCTTGGAGAGAGAGAACTGAATTGTAACCCTTGATACCAAAATGATTTCTGTGTTATAACCAATGACTATCTCATATGAAAGACAGTATGAGACTGAGGTTAAAACACTTTTGCACATATAGAGGTGGTTTGGGTCAGCTATGTAGAGAACGATCACAGAGCATATGTAGGTTTATGGACTTCCCTTCTGTTTTAGGAATGAAACAGGGAATTTCTTAGGTCTCACTCAAAATTAATTGCCAGAAGTCATCCAAACCCTGTGAGAACTTGTCCTCAGGCTTCCACAATCATTCATATTCATATATTTGCTTAGCCTCAGCGACATTTCTCCATCTTCATGCTCTGAAAAGGATACACTAAAAGGAAAAAAAAAATAGTATACAAAGACCTGTTTCTTAGGCATGAATAATCTCTCCACGATATGTATTCTGAAAGTCGTGTGACCATCATTATCGTTAGCAAATCTGTACTAAATGCGTAACTGATGCTCCCTTCTCTGTCAATTTTATGCTCTTGGAAATCAGTCATGCAAATACCATTCAGATGATTTGATTTAGCAAATCTGATCTGCCCTGTTCTAGAGGTAAGCTGAAGAGTGGTTTAAAAATCATAAGGACTGTAATCCCCATTTCTAACCGAATGCATTTCGTTACACAGATGCAGTTAAATACTTTTGGACATTTAATTCTGCTTTAACTTATCTCAGTTATTAAGAGCACCGAAATATTTCAGAGCAATTTTCCAAAGTACTACAGCTAAACCACCATTTGCTGTGACTGTTGCACAATAAGGAAATACACAGAATATTATCTCAATTTAATAAATTCAGATTTATCTCACCTAGTTTTATCTATTTAAAAGCTAGACATCTACCCTAGTAATCTGTGGTTTCTCAACAGCCAAAGAAGAGATACATCTCCAGAGCGTGATTCATCCCTCCTATCTTCACTACCTATCTCACTTTGGAAGCTGATGCAATTTCTCCTAACTGTTAAAAAGGGATGTCTTATTTCCAATCTGAATCTGTCTAGTTTTGGCTTCCAGCTATTGGATCCTGACATGCTAGATTAGTGAGCTGTTTACTGTAAAGAATATCTTCTGTCTGTGTATGAAGAGTGCAAGTAATCTACTCTTCAAAGGACTAAATAGATGGAGATTTCTAGTTCCCCACTATATGACATTCTAGTTGATCTTCAAATAAGTCTTGAGAGATAATATTTCTTATCGCTCCAGCCAACACAGCTGGGGAAAAAAAAAATAGGTTTCTGGGCACATAAGCTCTTCTTTAGGTCTCACAGAGTTCAAAGTTCCTCAGTGAAAAGAAAATTTATTTTCATTTTTTAAAAACCATTTAACTTAACAAATTAAAGCTTTGCAAGGGAAGAAGCACTTCTTACACATAATTGGCGCTCTAAGGTTTTAATTCAACAAAGAAAGCATCATAATAGTGAGTCAATTTGTCTTCTATTGCCAGGAGTCTCTTTCCAGTATGTACAGAGCAAATTTGGTACATAGATGTGATGATTTAAGATTACACTCCTAGTTCTCAGGAATCAATGGGATTGTTTCCACTAAATGAGTTACATTTAGACCTTTTGGCTCAATTCTCTATACTGATACAGGATGAAAACTTTCATGGGTGTTGAATGGCAGTCATTAGGAAGATGGTGTGCTTGTAAGAATAAAGTTCACATAAATGGAGAGAGAAAGCACATTGTTAATTTACATTTTACTTTAAAACTCAAAGTGTATTCTAGAAACCCATGACCCTATTATCAAAGGCTAGAAGAAGATAATGAGATTCTAAATAAGGCTCTGAATAAATGAAGGTTTTCTCTCAATTATGAATGGATACATGCTTACTATTATAGAGGTGTTCTCATGTCACTTTTCTGAGGTCTTTGTCAAAACTTTCACTTTGTCAGATGAAGGTCAAAGGGACATTTTTATTTTCACAATTACAAGATCACCATGGAAAAGGTCCTTAATGAAAAAGAAATCCAATCCCTAAGCAAAGAGATTCCAACAACTAGAGGGGATGACTTTGGAACATTTGACTTTTTCACCTTGGAAATACAGAACCATCCTTTCATCCTTAGTTTCCACACAGACCCTCAATAAATGGATTAAGACTGATATCCCAGGATCTAAGAAATTAATAGTCAAATGAAAGAAAAGCTGAAGCCGTATTCTTTTCTTTCATTCTATCACAAATGCAAAATTAATTTATTTTTATGGAAAGTTTTTCACTCTATTTTTCTTTTTTCCTTTTATTCCACAGATTTCATAAATGATTTTAATGCAAAAAAAATAATATTTTTTCAGTAAATCACACAGCAAAACAACATTTCAGTGGTAGCAAATTTCCTGATATGAAACTTAGATATTCCAAAGCTGGTCCCCAAATGTGAGAAATAATGATAAACGAAAGCAATATGGTATTGTTAAGTTACCTACAGTAATCAATACTGTAATATGCATTGTTTACAGGAAAAATATTACAAGTGATTTAGTCTATTAGTTTAACTATTCTGGACAATATCCAGTATCTGACACTTCACAAAATTCCAGTTACCTTATCAATAATACTTCTGTCCAAAGATGTAGTAAACAATATGGATATTAAGCAGGAATATCATTCTGCCCCTATAGTAAATAGTATGTTTCCTTAAAGCACAAGTCCTCTTTCCTCCTTTGTCATGGCATAAAAAACAACATTTTTGGCATTGCTTCATTATTTCTCGAATCTACACTGGGTTTTCCCTAGGACATGGCAGCTGAGACATGCTTCATTCGCTTTTCATGTCCTGCTACTTGTCAACAAGCTAATGCAATTAGGACTTTTCCTTCCTGGTGGTCTGTGTGTGCACCCTGAGTGATGGGTTTTATTTAAAGATGGCCGAGATTCAACATTCTTCCTGGTGAAGAGTTCCACAAACCACAGGTGCAACTCCAATCAGAGCCCAGTCACAATTAGTTTGGCATATTTAGCATTTCTTTGAACCAGCTCTCCAGTGGAAATCTTGTGTTATTTTGTGAATAGTTGCAAATAGAAATTGGCTGCTGGGTTAAAATAGAAATTCATAAGCTCCTTATGAAGTATCCCTGCTATGAATAAGGGCTGTGCTGAAAAATCCAACTATTCATATTACACACAGTAGACATCTTTCCACCTGAATGCTTTTCTCTTTTTTTTTGATCATATAAGACAAACAAGAGAGCTTCTTCTGAGTTAGAAACAAGGCTAACCCCCTCAAATCCCCCAATTTGAAGAGAGAAAGAACAAGTCATTCATTTCCTATTCATTCTTATTTAAAACTGTAACATTTATATCTCTGATGAAATATGCAGGTTTGTTTCATTGGCAGTTACAAAGCCCTTTTGTGCAGTTATCTTATTCTTTATATTCATGTATCTTTCTATTTGAAAGCTAACAAATGACAGATTTTAAACTCCCAAATCTTCTAGAACTCCTACACTTTCAAGAACTTTAGTCACTCAAAGCTGTAAAAAATGGGAACTGTGGTAGAGATTTTAAGTGTAATTTTGCAACTTGAATTTCTGATTTTTGATAGAAACCCCATTCTAGTATAAAAATGGGATTAGCTGAACATAGGTTATTGTAGTCAGAAATGTATTTCAGTAATTTCTCTAGGTTTAGGTGAGACTGCTTAACCACATTTTTCATTCCAAAACATACAATACCAAAATCAAAACTGAGCTTCAGTTATCCACACTAATTCCTTGAATTCAAAAATCAGATTTTTATACAGTCATTATTGGACATATATTTTATTTCTTTGTACTATAGCTGAAGAACACCTGTGAGCCCTTTTTTGTGATGTTCAAATCCCATCTGCAATGGATTCAATAGAAAATTCCTTTTCACTTGGATAGGATAAAAATTAAGCTGTAAGGGAACAAATAACAGTGTTTTAGTTTGCAGCACTATGTGATCACCATTACTCACCCAAAGACAACCCCCCAGGTTTTGTGATATGTGAGGAAAACATTTATAAATCCCCAGAGTGTCATATATTTACCATGGATATCCATGCAATTATTCATATTCTGTCAGATGTGCACTCATCCTCACAGCATCTTTGCCACTTGTAGTAATTTCTGGCTGTTGTACCTGATGCCACCAGCTGAGACAAGACCTTGGTTTCCCTAGGAATGCTCCAATGAGAGGGAATCACCAACTCACCAAAAATTATCTAGGCAGAAAAGAAGATGAATAAAAAGAGGTGAAGTGATTTGGCTGTGGTCACAGAGCATGCAACTTGAATGTGTGAGGTGTAGAGCTCAGGAGGGAATGGTAATGTCCATCATGGAGGACATGGCCAATGTGTGCTCCATTTACAGCATCAGTGTTGCTCAGAGGGAAGAAAAGAGAGAAAAAGCACTTCTCCAAAACTGTCTGGGTTAACTCTATGCTTTTGAGGACACTACCAATGAAGGCATCTACTCCAGATAGTGAATATGGATGGAAGGAAAGAAGATATAGAAAAAAAGAAGTGGCCAGTGCAAAAAGCTAACCACGTCAGAGGCAGGGAGAAGTAAAGTTTGGATAAAACTGAGTTAGACATACATAACAGTTCCCAGCAAATCTGATAATGCCACAATCAATAAAACAGGAGAACCAATCTGCTGAGACAAAAAAGCATCTGTGAAGCTAATTATCATTATTTTCCAGTGGGACCCTGATATAATACTCTGTAATATTAATGTCTACCGAATCAGATTTTTTTAATACTACATGTGTAAGAAAAGCTTTTCATACTTTTTTCTGAACTGAGTAATTCACTGACTGTAGAACTTCTGTTTTTTTAATTTGGAAAATATCTTCTTTAAATATTTAGAAAAAATATCTATAAACAGCATGCAGTTTTAATTACAATTTATACGCTTGCATTTTAATTGCCTTTTAAACTAATTTAGCTTGTTCTTAAAGTTAATTAAACTCATTGGGGGGAAAATGTTCCTTAATTCAGTTGTGAAAATGGAGCAGATGTGGAGATGTGTTTGGGATTGTGTCTATTCGTCTGAGCTTATAAGAAACCTTTTTATCTTAAACTCTTTAATAGACCTCTAAAACAGAGTGTTTTCCAATGCATAGTACCCTGTGCATTTCCCATGTGCTTTACACTTTAAAACTATATATGCACAGCACACTCCTCTTTAGTTTGTCCTTTCTAAAATACATCGAAGCTGGATATAGAGGAGGGTGTACCAATGTCTGTATTGTTGGAACTTCAGGTTTTGAGGACTTTTCACTCTGAGCTCACAAGCATTTAAGCAATTCGAACTCAAAAGAAGGACTTGATTTGAACAATTCTGACTTTTGCAATGATCTTCTGTGAATATTTTGGCAGCGAGTAGAAAGAAAAGCACATTCTTCAGAAAGAAAAACATTAGAAATATACATAAGTTGAATTAGAGGTAACTGTGACACTTGCAATTCGATCCTTGACAAAACTTAGAAGTGGCCAACCTGATGCTCACAGAAGTTCTCTTGCAGAACTCATTGTGAGCCGGCTGCAATGCCCAAAAATCCAGAGCTCCGAGCAGTTATACCGTGCTGAACACGGTATTAAACTATTTGTTTACTGATGGTTCAGGTACCTCTACTCCAGGCATAATCATAGCTGTCAACTCTAAAAATGAAATTACTCATTTTAAAAATGATATGAGAAAAATGAAACTCTGAGTTTCTCAAGGGAAGTTTCTTCCAGCCAAATAGCCCTACCAGGGAAGAAGCTTAGGTTACTACCTTGCTGTGGTAGCAGGCTGTGCACAGTGGTAGCCACCAACAAAGAAACTCATAGCCCAAAGTGGCCTTTTCATATTCCTTTCCTGAAATAATTTCTCTGCTACTCACTCTAAACTAAATACTAACTCTCCAGCCTGTCATGAAAATGGTCCAGTGAAGATTTCTGGTTACAGTGATAGCATCTGATATGTAAGAAACAACCAGGGTATTGCAAACAATTGATCTTTTGATGGATACAGAACATTAAAACCATAAAATGAATCCAAGTCTTCAAAAACACCATTAAAATGATCAGAAGTGACTACCCCACAATGCTCGTTAGGGCAGACCTCAAATGGTGTTTAACCAACATAAGCAAACGAAGGATTTGTCAGGAGGGCTGAGGGAGAACAATAGGCAGTGTTTCGGTGGCTGCAGAAGCAAGTGCTAGATACCTAGAAATTCATAAATAAAAAAAAGAATAAATAGAAAAAACCCTGAACCTTTCATGCTCACTGTATCCCGCATCTGTGGGTCAGTGATTCTGAGGTCACTGACATAGCCTTACAAGTTTTAAAAAGAAAGCCTCAGTTAGCCTGTGGTTCCGCTATTGCAGCAGAAACAAGCTCGCTGCTGGTTTGTTAACTTGTTTTGATTCTGCTCTACTCTTGTTTCATTGACGTACACAAGGCTGACATCCAGAGACACTCTTCTTGGGCAGTCATGTGTATCAGCCCCGGTACGCTCACTGTCAGCTTGATAGGACTACTAAATGACTGTGCGCTGATCCAGAAGCAACTATTCCTCACACTGTGCAACTTGTTGGAGCTTTTATGCATACTATATAGTGTGTGACAGCTACTTTTGTGCATGTGTAGCTACTCATTATATACACATTTAAATTCCTTTGCGGTGGTGCCTACATGTATTTCACTTACAGATAAACTTTTCTTTTTTCCTCCTTTTGTTGTGAGCCTTTATTTTTCATGCTCTTTGGATTTGAAAGAATTTTTTTTTTTTACACAAGCTCTTTCTTTACTGACCATCCATGTTTGCAAGAACTATTTCATTAACTGTTGCAGCATAGAAACCTCATGGAATTAATCCATTCTTTCACGCCCAAACCCAAACAGAAGTCACCTCAGCAGCTTCCATAAAACATGGCTGAGCTTGTACTTCGTAGATTACTGAGCACAGATGTGTGCATGACTTGTAGGAGGAGCTGTACATTTCAACAGGTAACTTTTTTTATCTCATCATTGTCTCATTAATCTTTCTCTTCCAGTGCTGCATCTCTGATCTCACAAAAATTCATAGTGAGCACTGGAAGGGTACGTAGCTCTCTCTGAAGCAGCTAAACACAGTTGGGACATTCATATGGGATCCACCTAACCTAAAAGGACTTCTGGAAGCAGGGACCACATATTTTGTTGCCTGACAAAGCACTGTCAGGTGTCAGGTCACATTATGCACATAGATAAGAAATTCCAATTTCAAATTCTTATTTGTGGTTAAAAAGTCTCTAGATGTTTAGCAAAATTATGAATATTCTCCCTTGGATTATCACACTTATTTTCCTGGAGGCTCATAGCATGTAAACTTAAGGATGTTGAAGGCCTATAGCCTAATGTCAGAACAGGAATTTGCTTTGCATTGTGTCTGCTTAGCAACTGCAGTTTCTATGAATTACTGATAAAACCTCATACATCTTCATTGCAATTATGTGTTATTTAATTGTCAGCCATATCCTTCATAAAGACATTACATTTAATAATCTAGGCTCTTTCTATAGTCAATAGGCACTTTAAAATTTAATTTGAGAAACTTTGAGGACAAGGAACTCTTTTTCTACCTCTAGAAGGACTTACTATGGGTACACTCAGATTTCATAGGAAACCTAACTTAAAATTATAGTTTCATTACCTCCTGTTCACACTTTAAACCAGTTTTCAAGCCTTCTATATCCTTTCCTGGTTTGGAGATCCACCAGCCCATCTAAGATCAGCACAATAAAGCAGTCATTTCCTCAGGTCTCTAAACAATGTTAATGGTCAGGAATATATTAGTCCAAGGTGCCTTCATTTTGTCATCATTACAGGCTTCTTTTGAATCTTCTGAGATTCCATTCTGCTGGCATCCACATTTACCCTTGGAAAAAAAAAAGACTGTCTTAACCTTGCTAATACCCAAGTCCCAGAGCAGAAGCTGTCATGACTATGGAAGCAGTGAAATAACCACAGGGTCTCTGTAGAGTTTTAGATTATTCCCTGTTTGCACATAGGTTAACTGTGATATGAAAGAAGAGTAAAAAAAATTCTGTACTGATTCCTAAAAAAGAGCTGGAAAGAGTCAGCAAGTAATGTCATTCACTGTTATAAAGCAAGTAATATAATTTCCTTCTGTCATCCTTTAGTGACTTTAGGGGCGTTTTCATTTTCGCTTCTTTTCTACTGCTAGTCACACAAATTATGAGCCAGGTCAGCAGTTCATGAAGTACAGTAGCCACACCATTGCAAATGGCAAACCTAAAAGGGGAGGATTATTCTCATCTACTTTAGCCACTATCTGTTTGAACTATATGTTTATTACAGAATCAGAATTGTAGAAAGTTTTGGGTGAGAAGTGACCTTAAAGATCATCTAGTTCCAACCCCTCTGCCATGGTGCTTCGCTGACTACATGGCCCAACAAAAAGGAGGCAGCCATCAGCAGAAAACATACAGTGAAACTCATGCAGGTTTTATTATCTATTTCCATGGACTCCATAAATGATATAGCACAGCCAATCATAGGGGCAACAAGAGAAGCAATAAACCCACTCACTGCAGGTGACACAACAGAAGAAGAGGCACACTGGGCCAAAAACACTATAACATAAGGAGATGTCAACCATGCCCCATATCCCAGCATAGCCAGGCACAAACCAATCCAACAAATATCAGAAAGATACATTACCCAATCCATTATCCTCAACTCCACAAAACTACTCACAAACACCTCCTGCAGCAGCTCGCAGCAACAGGTCCCAACAACAGCAG
Source organism: Baryphthengus martii (assembly GCA_013396935.1). Taxonomy (NCBI): domain Eukaryota; kingdom Metazoa; phylum Chordata; class Aves; order Coraciiformes; family Momotidae; genus Baryphthengus; species Baryphthengus martii. Next base: position 133,578 of record VWZK01007215.1, read on the forward strand.
CAACTCCCAGCAGCAGCAATTCCCAGCAGCAGATCCCATTCAGGTGCTCTATTGGCCTTTTATCTCCACCCTCTAATCACCACCTAATTGGCAGCTGTTTCTCATTGTTTCAGGATGTGCTTGGCCTGGCCTCCCATCCTGGAGGGCCCTCTTACAACCAAGGGGGCCCATCCCTCACAACAAGGTCTGGTATGGCATGTGTCCCCACTGCTCAACGCCTACTGCATTGCAGCCAGCAGCGGAGCTAAAAGATCTTCTTGGTGGCAAACACAGAGGCCAACCCAGTCTTGCCCTTGCTTACAACAGGAGGCACCTGGGCAGCCTTAGCCCCTTTTACCTGGTTGGGAAATTCATCCAGGTGTCAAGTTCACTTCAGGGCTTGGGGCTCAGACCCCAGCACTTCACATGGGCAACGATGCCTTCACCAAATCAGGTTGCTCAAAGCCCCGTCCAACCTGGGCTTGAACAACCTGGCATCCATAACTTTTCTAGACAACCTGTTCCAGTGCCTCATCACCCTCACAGTGAATAATATCTTCCTAACATCTAATCTGAATCTGCCGTCTTTCAGTTTAAAGCCATTACTGCTTGTCCTATCACTACATGCCTTTGTAAAAAGTCCCTCTCCAGCTTTTTTCTAGGCTCACTTTAGATACTGGAAGACTTCTACAAGGTCTCCTTGGAGCCTTGTCTTCTTCAGGCTGAACAACTCCAATTGTCTCAGCCTGTGTTAATAGAAGAGGTGCTCCAGACCTCTGATCAATTTTGTGTCCCTCTTCTGGACTTCCTTCGACAGGTCCATGTCCTTCTTACACTGGGGGTCCCAAAGCTGAATGCAGGCACCGGTTAGGGTCCCGCAGGAGCCCTCTTTGAGCACAGAGAATCATCTCTATTGATCTGCTGGTCATGCCTCTTTTGATGCACCCCAGAATACATCTGGATTTCTGGGCTGCAAGCACACATTGCTGAGTCATGTTGAGTTTCTTGCCAACCAGCACTCCCAAGTTCTTCTCCACAGGCCTGCTGTCAATCTCCTCATCCCTCAACCTGTATTAATACCAGGGATTTCCCCAACCCAGGTGCAGGACCTTGCACTTGGTCTTGTTGAACTTCATAAGGTGTGCATGGGGCCACCTCTCAAACCTATCAATGTCCGTCTAGATGTTGTCCCTTCCCTCTAGTGTGTCAACAGCACAACATAGCTTGATTTTGTTGGCAAATTTGCTCAGGGTGCACTCAATCCCACTGTCCGTGTCACTGACAAAGATGTTAAATAGTGCCAGTTTAATTCTGACTCCTGAGGAATGCCACTTGTCACCGGTCTCCACTCAGATGTTGAGCAACTCTTTGAGTGTGACCATCCAGCCAATTCCTTATCCACTGAGTGATCCATCCCTCAAAGTAACATCTTTCCCATTTAAAGACCAGGATGTTGTGCAGGACAACGTACAATGCTTTGCACAAGTCCAAGCAGATGACATCAGTTGCTCTTCCCTTAACCACTATAACCCCATCATAAAAGGCCACCACATATGTCAGGCACAATTTACTCTTACTGAAGCCATGTTGGCTGTTCCCAGTCACTTCCTTTTATCCCGTGTGCCTTAGCATAGCTTCCAGGAGGTTCTCCTCCATAGGCTTTCTGGGCACAGAGGAGAGACTGACTCTCCTGTAGTTATGCATGTGCACAGAAGTATTTAAGCTGGTCTAGCAGTGAAGCTGACTTACTGGCTGGAGTGGCTGGAATTCCTTTGTGCTGCTCTTTAGATGCTCTCCTGTTGATCTGTGATAACTCTCAAGGCTCTGGGCATCTATTGCTGGTACTGGAATAAAACTCATAGGAATGGAATGAATTGAGGATCCCCTTTGGCGTCAACATTAGTTTAAAGCCATCTTCATCAGTTTGGCAAGACTACAGCCAAAGTTGGCCTTCTGCTTCTCTGACAGATGGATCCCATCACACCTAGTAGACCAGATTTCTTAATGCAAGTCCCATGGTCTAAGCAGCTGAACTGTGGCACCAGTCCTATAACTATTTCTTGATTCTCCAGATTCAAGTGGCCTTTTCAAACTTCTCTTTGACCAGGCCAAGGGATGAAAGAGCTGCTTTCACTTCAGAGCCCCTTATCATCACTCCCAGGGCTCTGTAATGCTTCTTGAAATTCCTCAGACTGTTCCTGGCTGTTATCACTGGTGCCCACATGAAAACTCAGTAACAAATAAAAGTCAGTGGACTGTATAAGGCTTGGTAGTCTCTCGATGACATCCCTGATATGAACCCCCCGTAAGCCACACACCTCACTAGAGAGTGCATGAGGTTGAGTCTTTACCTCTCAGAAGAGAGTTGCCTGCTACTGCCATCCATTTGCTTTTCTTAGTCATGCTGATTGTTACGTAGGGAGCAAACTGGGCTGCCTTCCTCGGCTCCAGTGCCTCTCCCGATGGGATGGGTCAATTTTCTCATCAAACTGCAGAGTGGTGAAGCGGTTCTGCAAGGGCACCTCAGACTTAAAGGGAAGTTTCTTATGTTTGTTTCTAACATGTAAGGAGGATCTGCTGTTTTTAAAAAGCAGTTTAATTCACATGTTCGGTAACAAGTCATATAAAGATACTTCAAAAGTGTGGTTTTGTATGTGAATAGTAAATGAAGTCTGGACGTCTCATTCATCTGTATGTATGAGACACTTAAATTAGGGGAGTTTAATTCACCTTAAGTAACTTAGAAACAAAACAGAAGCAGGACAAATCACGTATTGTAAATCATTCAGAGAATAAACACAAGGATTTGCTACATATCGTCTCTGTTTGAATGGAGATAACCTGATGTCATTTGAACAGAAAATACCTGAACTAGCATTTTCAACAAGCTCAGATTGCATAATGTATCCTGAGTCACGTAGGGAATGTCAATATGTTTTCTCTCTCCATTAACTTTAGAAGGCAATTAGAGGACTAGTTTACAATAGACAGATCACTTTTTGAAAGCTAGAAGTAAAAGAGATTAATTCTACCATGTATGTTTGCTCTGTGGATTTATTTTTTCCAAAAATCAGGCTTGTGCTGTCACCCAGTGTGTAGTCTGGCTGGATCCATAGCACTGACTGACACTTTGAAGAATGCATGGACAGCATGGTGCTCAAAGGGCCCAGGTTTCTCTGCAGATGCAAGTGGCTGTATCATTAGAAGAGTCCCATTTCTGCAGATTGTCTTTGTCCTGACAGCTCAGCACAGAGCTGGAAATCAGAGCCGCTTCCAATATCTTGAGAGAGCAATCTAAGGACGCTAACATGAAGTATTCTGCCCAACATCATCTTTTCTCATCTCTAGCTTTCCTTACCTTGGGCTGTCGATACTGCATTTTCACTTTTGCAGCCAAATTTTTTTATTGATTCCGTGATAGGAAGTAAGGATTTATCTTTTGGAGGGATTTCAAATGGCAAAAGGTAAATTTCTAACAATGTAAGATAATTTCTGCCTTTCGTTTCTTCTGCGTAATCTTTCTTCATTGCCACCAATCTCCTGATGTCCGATAGGACACTGTCCACAAGCATATATTGATCAGGCTTATTGGCAACCTAAGGAATTCCAGAAAATATTAGGATCTTTCACTCACCCAGTATGTATCATAGATCATGGAGAGCAAGTATGGTTGTTCATGATGTGGCATTGATCTATCATTAAGCAGTCTTGAAGATCTTTCATAGATAATTTCTGGAATTACTATTAGTTTTCTCTTTTCTGTAGAGCTAGTAGGTAAGCTTCGTTAGTAACAATTTTCCAGTAGATCAGTAGTGGAAGACTCGTATCTCTTATTCCAAATATATTGTTGTTTATCAGTTTCAGAGAGGAGAGCCACTCACTTGCATTTTGGCTACAGTGGAAGTCAATACTTGTCAGAAGATGTTGAAAAGCCTGTGCAGAGGGTCTCCATATAGAATACTGCTAGGATATTTTCTTGGAAAATTAGCTGCAGTGTATCAGTTACAATCCCAAATGAATTCAATTAGCAGAAAAAAAATTACCATGATTCAGTAGGGGAGACTCTGTAAGGGCAAGAGAATAAAAAGTTTGGTGTGAAAACAAATAAATAAACCCACCTTCACCTAACAGAAACTTAGTTTTGTTTTTGAGCAGTCTGTTCATTTTAAAAGCCAGTTACAATGTTCCCAGGCTGAATCAGACCACTTGTGATTTCTACTGAATCCAGACAAAAGCAATTTTTTACTGTTTATCATCACAATATTGATTCCATCATATTTTTTTATGATACAAAATTGATGTGGATGTTGGAAACTGCTGAAGGGAGTTCAAGATTATGTTATGTTCCAAAAATTGGTTCATAATGTACAGTGAAAACTAACATTTTATGTTGTAGGGAATTAAAAAAGTTACCTTGTCTTACAAAGAGAGAAGTGATCCATATATATGTGCATTTAGTCAAAACCAGCTCCTTTGATTAATTTAAAGAATGATAAAATAAATTATATGACACAGACATCAAGGAAAAATTAAAAAAAAAAAAGGATGAAATCAATTAGAAAAAATAGAATTACAATGATGAGCATATGAGGATACTGTAGTAATTCATAATCTCTAGTCCTAAATGTAGATGAATGTCAAAAAAAAATCTGTAGAAACCTGAACTCTGATTGACATGGTTTTCCATTTTATTGCTATATAAAATTGCTTAAAAGACATAAATATTGCTTTCAATCATTATTCATTTCTTTCAACTTCATCTGCCATAATCATAGCTATTATGTCACCATACTACATTAAAAAAATCTTTCAGGGACTGTTGCACGAACACTTCTGATGCTGTCTTTTTAATTATCATGTTACGTAGGCATTGAGCAAATTCATATATCATTAAGGTGCTGCTACTTTCTTTAATATTTCTACTGCATTAAAATGAGACTATCCTACACCATTTTTAAATTCCTGCAATTTACCAGAGTTGTTCTAAACAGTAACCACGCAAAAGAAAAAAAATAAATCAGAAAGTGATCATAGTTAATATTGTAACCAGCATAGGTAATAGACTCTCCACAAGTCTAGATTTTTTATTAAATAATAACTAGTACAAAATTTAAGCGTATGAAAATGTTTCTTTCTATGGAAATGCAAGTCAAATAAAATTCTTTATTTGGTGCAGCTGGAAAACAAAATTTCTAGCAATTTTCTAAGTTGTTCCATAGCCCCACAGTTACGAAGATGGCTTCCATCAGTGAAATTGGCTTCCCAGCCTGCAGGTCCTGTCCTTCCCAAAATCCTTGATGTTCACTTGGTGGGTAATAGTGGTAGGGGGATAATTTTTTTCTTATAAGCATTCTTAAAGTACATATTGCAAATACTTAGCTCCGTATTTATCCTGTATGTTTTTTAACACTTAGCGAAGTGGGTGTAATCCAATTGCTTATGATAGATCACACTTCAGTGGTGATGCTCAAGGTTTGGTGAGCTGCCCACAGGAACAACCTTAACTGAATATGCTCCTAAATTGGGCTTTTCAGTTATATTTAAAATCAGATGAGAAAAAAACAGGCCTTAGTGTGCTAAATACAATAAAGAGACAACATTCTCAGGCCTTTAGTGTATGAAGCTCGGGAAAACCATCTTTCATTCCCAGTTCTTCTGCTGGATAAGATTATCTCCTCCAATTTGGAAAATGAGGACCTCTATCTTCTTTGAAATTTATTTAACTTAAAAATACACTTAGAATCATACATGAGAAACAAGCATTATTAGGTTATATGTTATTTTTACCTTAAAATGTGATGGAATCTTAACTAGGATTTTTCTTGGTTTTAAACAGAAATGCATGGTCCATTAAAGGCACAAAATCCTCTTTCAGAAAGTTTACAAGGATTACATCAATGCAATAAATGAACAACACGAAACATTGTGCAAAAAGTCCCATTCATCCTCTGGCTCCAAGATCAAATCTCTCTCGCTAGAAAAATAATGAATCAGAAGGGTTTCTTGTCCACATAGCCCCTCAGAAGACTGAGTACATGTGGTGCCTTTAAACTGTACAATGCTGGTGGAGTGATAGATCTTGAAAGCCCATCTGCCCTAGTATTTCAGCTGCTGACACTTTTGTTTTGTGGGAGTCTGTTCATAAATTTTTATTTGCTGATGCTTTTCATCATAAACGTTTAAAAGTATAAGTGTGTAATCATTTTCCGTTAAAAAAGCCTGATCGAAATGTAACTGAAGTCAATGGAAGCTTTTCTTCCTTTGACATCAATAGACTTTGGATCAGATCCATACAATGCAATTTAGTACAGCAGTTAAACATGTGCTAAAGTTCCATCGACTGCAAAGAGGCTTTAGACATATTCTCAACAAATGTTCTGAATATCAAGCTGTCGTGGCAAGAGAGCATTTGTTTGGTGGTTTGGGACGGGTGGGAGGAAGGCAAGAAGAACAGAGGAACTCAAGTCGATTCGAGAGAATACAAATTTAGATGAAAAACTAGTGAGATTCTTACAATGCCCACTAAAACTGAGGTTGTCATAGGCAGATGTGGGTCAGTAGAAAAGTTCCTAAACTGCAGAAATCCCTTTTTTTTTTTTGTGTAAGATTTGCTTCTTTTTAGAAAATGCACACTGGAGTGTCCTGGAACTGATGTTTTGTTCTGTACCCTTATAACATGCCAAGGGATATTATGGTGCATAATACAAACTATTGGCCTCAGTCAACCTTTGGGACTGGGCTTTACAGAGTAAGTGTGCACTAGAATACTAGGAGTTGGATGCTCTTAAGTACAATACAACCCTTCACATCTGAGCAGTCACGTAAGACTTCAAAAATAAATAAAATTCCTTTAAATGCATTAGAAGTCACGTAGTGCCATTAGATAGATGGCAAAGTTGCCATCCTTAGAATTTCTTTTTGTGATCTGAGCTGTCACAGTGGTTTTGCAGCTAACACTTACATCATCGTTTAAGTAATCATTTGGAGCAAAATTAGGAAGTACACATGAATAATAACTACACAGTAGGTGTTGGGCCAAATCCTCAAAATTCACGATCACAATGTCAAGCAGAGTGGAAACTGGGTGCAGTCAGAGCGAGCTGGATATCTAATCTGACTATCCAATACATAAGACGTAGATGTTGAGAAGGGTCTCCCAATAGGAAATACTGATGTTAAATCATGTGTTTCTACTCCATCGCTTAATTTCAGGCTGTTGAAGAGAATTTTCAACCTCCTCTGGAATATCTACATACTGCAGATCCTCCTCCTCATGTTTATACTCTATTCCGTTGGTCACTTCAGTTATTCACTTCAAGAATTCAAGTTCTTCGGGCTTTGGACCTTGATCTTTCACTGCTTGTATTTATAATGTTGAGTGATTTCATTTATATAAAACAGTATGTGGAAAGGTAAATTGGTACTGTTTATGGATCATAGACATGATGGCACAAGGTAGTTATATAGAAAAGTGAAATGTTGAAATGCATATCAAGTAGTGGTTGTTTTGAAGTATCTAATAAACTGGTATTTATGAAAGATAAAACTCATGAAATTTAGTTCTGTCTCCTTCCCATAGTATTTTAATTAAAGAAATCCCAAGCAGGAAAAAAAAATAACCTTTTCTACAGACAACTTTAAAGTAGACTGGGGAAAAAAAAAACCACTAACCTTTTATGAACTCTTAAAAAGGGAAAGATTAAAAAATGTGTGATCAATAGCAAAATGGATCTTCTGCGAGTCTTATGTCTCTCCTGCCTTTAAAACAAAAGCACATTAATGACCAAAGAAGCACGGACAAAAATACTAAGGGCTATTTTTACCTTCCATTTATGCCATTGAAAACTAATGCAAAGCATCTGACTTCAAGTTAGTTCCTTCTATGCAAAATGTGAAAATGGAACTTAAACAAATACTTCTGTCACAAGTATGGCCCTTCCTTCTTATTGTTTTGTGAGGGGGTAGCTTTTTTTTCCCCCAAGTCATCAGATCTTAAATCTAGTACAATGAGACAATCCAGACACTGTAAGAAAAGACTGTTCTCAGGAAAGCCTGAGTCACTAGAAGCTGGAAACTGAATTCCTAGTAAAGGGGAAGAAAAAAAAAAAAATGTCTTTTGACAGTTTATTAGTTCCAAGAAAAGGTATTAAGGGTTGCCAACTATTGCTGTTCTGCTAAAATATTTATAAAAGTGTTCTGGAGAGCTGTGCTCATTTGATAACTTTTGGGGGATTGTTCTTTAACCTGCCTATGGCCCAAATATCTATTTTTCCCTTATATATCTGTATAGTTGATGAATTACTGGGAATGTCACCCTTGCCTTCAAGTGCCCTCAATCTCCAATGGTCCAAATACAGAGTAGGACCTTCGGGATTTTTCACCAGCTTTATCATAGTTTTTGGAAATGTGCTTTCTGCCAGGCCTTTCCAAATAGAATGTGGGAATTCGTTCATCTATGCAGCCTGAACAAAAAGAGGTACTATTTCTTTCAGACCTTGACGAAGGCAGTTGATGGAAAGGAAAATGAAAGGGTAAACCATTTATACAGAGGACCATACAGCATCCTGACATAGTTTTATTCTTCTTCAAAAATAATAAATAGTCATTAACCATTACTGAAATGCCTCCACAATCTAGTGGGCTTTTCTTTTTTTCTCTTGCAAAGCTTCAGTAAAAAGACTCAGAATGTAGTTTAGCTTATTAATGTTCTTTATTTGCATTACAGTAGTCATCAAGGCTCAGTAATCACCCACACCCTCATTGTGCTCTGACAAATGACCTTTATTTGGCTGTCACTGCAAAATGTATCTGTAGCTGAGAGCAGCAGATGACCTAGCAAAGCTTCAGAATAAGTACATTTGGGAGCTGCTGTAAACTCATCTTTTCTTTGGTAGCAGAGCACATTACTGATGATGAGAATGGAAGACAACAATTTGATGCTATAAAACCTGTTTAAGGTCTCCTGTCACTCGTTTTTTTTTTCTTTTTATTCTGTAGTGGGATGAAAATCATGTTTTCGCAGATTTTCCCCAAATACCGGTGTGTCTATCTTAAAAGCAGAGGAGGTCAAATTCATGGATATTCACTATGACTGTAGAGTTTTTCACCTCAGGTTACCACCAAATAGGCTGAGCAGTGATTTAACCTGTGTTCCCCAGAGCTTAGACCACCAACGAAACTTGTAGGTTTTGCGTTTTTCTTCCCTTCACTTACATGATTTCTTTTCTCATTTCTTCTCCCCCATATCCTCCTCAACAACAAAAAACTCTATGGAGATTAATTAAATGCTTCCTATAATCGTTGTTATTGCTGAGATACTGAACAGAGGTCTAGAGAATTACAGGGGCTGGTAGCTGAGGCAGGAAACCGGGTTTCAAGGGACTAGATTCAGTTCCTGGCTAAAATGGAAACCTCCTGTGTCACTGCTAATTAACTGTTCTCTGTCCTTTTCCCCTCTCTGTAAAATGAAAATGAGGGTACCTCTTTCCTCCCTAAAGTTTCTTTATTGATTTATGATGAGATTTGTTAAGTTTTCAGTTATGGACTTTTTTTTTCTATCTCATTTGGAATTAGACAAGCAATCTGAATTCCCCAGTGAAGGAAACAAAGTGAAAGGGGAAGATAATAATCTTCATCACGTGTGTTTATTTAATCTGAGGAGGCTTTGGGAATCTACTATAATAAAATTTGGATGAGATTATCTATGGTGCTCAGCACTGGACAACTTTGATCTTGCTGATGTGTAGGGTAAAACTGGATTAAGGGTAACGCCAAGTACAGAGGAATGTTCCACACAAGTGGAGTGTGGAAAGACTGGTTCCAGGAAACAGACGTGGAGATTTGATGCCATATGAAATGCCCTAAGGTCATCGAATTTACTATCTGACTGCTGCCTCCTAAGTACCCTGTGCAGTTCATCTCACCTAAAACTAGACACCCTATGACAGGCCAGATGAATATTTACATTTCTAGGCTGTCGTATCGGCTTGATCTGCTCCAGCAGTGATGCAAGTATACACACCTTGTCAGCATTTAGAGAGCAACACGTAGACACATTTCTTAGCCCAGAGATGAATCTCACTCCAAATGTTTGAATAGCTGTATTTTAAGTATGTAGGGCTTCAAAGTGGTTCCTGTAAAAGAGAGATGTTGGCCAACACGTTTGGTTCTGCTCCAACGTTTCCTGTCCCTCACAGTGACCCGAACCGAACTCTGAGTTTATAATGGCATCTGAAGCCAGGTGAGTTTCCAATAGCTCTAGGCTTGCAAATGTCATGCTGCTCCACTAATTGCTTAAGCAGCTGTACTTTTATATCTTCTATCCCTTTTGAAAAGGTAATCTACTTGAACTTGGGTTTTTATACAAAGAAACTAAGAAAACAACAACAAATTTTATTTCCAGAGAGGAGTAGACAGGTGCAGGAACAATAGACAATAGAAAATAAATAAACAAAACTTCCTTCTGCCATATTGGAATGATAAAGAGCAGCAGAAACAAACAAAAAAACCCCACGCTGATCCTGGCATAGGGAGCAAGGTTATTATATCCCACTGAATTATTCATTGTTACTCTTGTTGATTTATGTCAGAGATTACATGGAGATTAAGTAAGAACAGTGGAAGAAATAAAAAATAAGTGATTAAACTTTGCTTTGATAAGTAGTATTTATCATCTGTGACATGAGTCTTCAAACTTCAGAACATGAGACGGATTTTGAGTAATGAGCCCATGTAAGGTAAGAGTGAACTCAGAGAGAAGCTCTGGCATCCAGACAGCTCATGTTGCTCAACATCACATTCAAGATCTTCCATGAAGAAGCCCATTGATATGAACATTAATTAAAGAAAGTTTACAGAGAAAGAGAAATATATTTTCAATATATTTTTTTCTCTAACACCTAGAGACCTTTAAGCACAATAAGAACCCAGCAATATGCCCATCTCATGCAAATAAGGGAAATAAACTTGATATACAGTCTAAAGGATCCCTGTTTCTGGATCTTTCTAGTCATCTACTGGGCTTGATGCATTGCTGAATTCTTCAAGTTTTTAAGTTGCAGAGCACCACTGATTTCAGTAGCCTTACTGCAGTGTCTTTCCAGTGTAACATGGCAAATTAGTTTGCCCACAACTGCAAATTCTTCTTTGAGGTTTTTGTTAAAACTCTATCCCATTAAACTGGGTATATCTTCTATTATTATTTGCAGTATTTTAGATTACCAGTAATAATCCCAAAATTTTCCTTACCAGAAATAAAAAATAAAATAAAATTAAGAAATCAGGTCAGATAGATTCTGTGCCTTTGTCCTTAAAACTGGACTTCTTCAGTGCTGAGTATTTTCCAGATCATTTGTACATTAGCCCAGAATCTTAAGGAAACTTGCACACCTCAAATAGTACTTAGCATTGCTTGCTTGTTTTGGAGGTAGGAGTCCTTTTTGGCTGGGAGGGGTGTTTTGTGGTTTCAGGGATTTTTTTTTACGTTGTATTGTTGTGACTGATTGCAGGCTGTAAGAGACAACGAACAACATAAATTCAGTAGTCAGAATCTGTACAGATTGCAATTGGATAGTAACGTACCCATGCTTGAAAATTGACTAGATTAAGGGCTCAATTTCCATTTTAACAGAGAACATGGAGCATTTATTTGTGGAAATACCTTTTGGCTTATCAAAAAGAAGGTTAACAGGTGGCTTAATCTGAGAGTACCTAAAGAGCAGCTAGAAGAGAGCTCTTTAATCAATTGGCCAGACACAAGCCAAGATCCAACAGCTAGAAATTGAAGATAAAATTAAATATGAAATAGATGCAGATTTTCGCTCTGGAGGGTAATTAGATGTCATTTGGTCTTGGTTATTAGATTATAGGAAGAAGTGGTTGATTACAGGAACACAAGATGGTTAAGGTTGGAAGGTTTCTCTGGAGACCATCTAGTCCGACCCCCTTGATCAGAGAGTCATCTACAGCAGGTTGTCAGGGCTGTGTCCAGTTGGAATGTGAGTATCTCCAATGACAGGGACTTCTGCAGCCTCCCTGGGTGATTTGTTAAGTATTTTATCACATGTGCTGTAAAAATGTTTTTTTCATACCTTTCAGGGGAATTTCCTGCATTTGAATTTGTGCCCTCTGCCTTTTGTCCTGTCCCTGTGCACCACTGAGGGAGGTCCAGCTCTGTCTTTACTCCCACATCAGGCATTGGTGTACATTGATAAACCCCATAAGCCTTCTCTTTCCTGTGAGACCCTCTCAGCATCTCCTGATCTCCATCACTTCACATTTTCCTATCAAGAATGGAGCTCTTTCCACTAGTCTTTCCTTAGCACTGGGATGTGCTCTAGTTCAACCACAGTTTAAGTGCATGGGTTATAAAGTGATACTTTCATGTAGATAACATATTGTGCCATTAAAATCCTTAGAGTAACACTATTGCCTTTCAGAAAGAACAACCTTCACTGAAGGCACTGATGATTTTCTTTCTGCCTCAAAGAACTGTGGTTTTCAGTCAGTCATAGGAATAGAATTATAAAATCTGAATAATTTTCTGGAAAAAAAAAAGGTTTTCTTGGACCACATCTTTAATGACTAATCGGGCTGTGCTGTACTCACAGTGTTCTCTTGGTCCACACTCACTTGAGAATCTTGTTATATGTACTTGTTGCCCTCCTAGAAACACTGGCATTTTGGATTTTGTGGGTCAGCAAAAAGGCAATGACATGGCAGGAAATCCCAGGCAATGATTGCCTTTACCTCCCATTAGTAATGTGGCTGCAGCAGGGCTGCTCAGCTTGAGCTGCTTTTCCAAATGATTTTCAAAGTGTGAATACTTTTTTGACATGACTTATTTCTTTGCTTGAATAGGCAATCACCTTAGGATCTATCACTTTTCTTGGCTCATGGTTAATGCTATTACATTTCCCGTCTTCCTGGGGAATTTCTGTTTGTTGTGGTTTTTTTAAAACTTTTCCTTGAAAAACAAGCTCTAGCTTTAGTTAACCAGTATGCTTTGCTGGCTCTGTCCCCCTCACACACTATATTCCCCTGAAAATGGCCTGAGATTAATACAGGGACTGGATCACAGTGCTAATTGCTTAAATCTACTTCAAGTAGATAAAAATTGGGATATCCAATGGGAAAAACTCTCAGAATGGTGTTTAACACCAGCAGAGCTACAGCTACTGGGATGGTATGAACTGGTAGCTCTCCAGAAGTGGGGAAGGTGGACGTTGTTACGAGGAAGGCCACACGTGGATGAAGCGTACCTCTTCCTCACCCAGCTAGTTCACCCAGTATGGTCTCAGCTTCATTAAAAGGGGTAGTGAATCCAAGCATGGGGTCTGGATACTCCGGAACTGTCCTAAATGGGGACATAATACACATACTAAGAGCTGCAGGAGGAATCTGCTTGTTCTGACAGTCCTTATTCTCCATTTTGCATTCATGCATGCTCTCATTCTCCAGATATGTGCCATTCCCTGGCTGATTTCAGGCTCACACTGGGATGCAGTCTGTGCTATTTCTCCCTTTAGCTTTGAGTTGCCTGAGTGTAAAGAGGTCTCAAGAACCTTTGCCTTTTTGCTGTTAGAAATTAACATGTTGGGAAATGAATTACATCGGTTGCCAGCTAAACAAAAACATAGACTGATTTAAGAAAGTTATTTATTGATCTTTCTTTTGTTAAAGTAGATTTCAGGGCACAAAATACTAACTCAGCTAAATCAATATCCTTTTCACTATCAAGTTTGTCTTTAAGATTATGGGGCTATTCTCAATAGCGGAGTTTAATTTCAAGACATGTCCCTCATAGACATTGCCTCAGTTAAGGCTGTGGGATGTGTATTGGGGAAAAATGGAGGGGGATTCTAATGAACAGCGATGTGTGGAACTTCCACAACCGATTCATTAAGATCTCAATGACATATGAAGGCAGAACAAGGTATATTGGTGAGAGCCGAAATTACTTCTAAGTATAAAGCAATTTGAAATCCCTTATTAAAGAGTGCAGTTACAAATTCTGGCTTAGTAATTTTTCCTTATCTATGTCAGCATAGCTTACTGAATTTAGTCGAGTCTTATTGGCAATCAGGCCCCCTTCGTTAAGAGCAAGGAAATATTTCCAAATGTATCTATGTATAAGCTGTCAGCTCGATGTTATTTTAAATAAAGTTTGCATTTGAAAATACTATTATGTAGAAAACTAAAAAAAATTCTATTAGAAAATCATACATAAAGGCATGATTTTAGTTGTGCTAAAGGACTTCTAGGTATCAGCTGTGACTCGTATTTTACAGTGATGGGCATGACTGTAAAACGTGAAGTAATAATGCAGTATAAAGCTGCAAAACAGTCCAGCTGGAGAGAGGTGAATCAGGAAGCAAGTTGTTGCAGTGGGTTTTTTTCCCAGTAAATTATCCTACTTTACCTGGAAGAATTAAGAAGAGCAATCTAATTATCATTTCCTTTTTTATTATTTCCTAGTCCATGATCTAAATATTCTCTGCTTTTTCTGTTTTTTTTTCCTTCTTCTTCCCTGCAAGGAAAGTTTAATGAGGCATATTTGCTTGTTTCCATGGTATTTCAAAGAAAGATTACTAGCTGAAGGCAAAGAAATATATAGAATAAAGCAGGGAACAAACGTCTGTTCTTTAGTAACAGATACAAACCTTACTTTCAGAATTAATTACATAGAAATATTTTTCTATACTTGCAATAAGTGAAACCATGTCAGTCATTTTTTACTTTGATGTAAGTTCTGATGTTTTACAGAAAAAATAATTTGTTCTCCAGTACTTCTCTGTTCTTTGGTCAGAAGGACATGCACATGTATGGCTCTAAAGAGCCGTTAAAAACATCCTTTGCTATTGAAATATTTAATAACTAAGTGACAAACAGGATTCGGTCTGAGCTATTCCTACAGCATAGCACTGTATTATGTGCTGTTGATGAAATCTGAATTTAAGTCTGCAAATAATACCTGTCCAAGAAAGACAAGAGAGTCTTTATGCACCTTCCAATTAGGGCCAAGTCCACAGTTCATTGTACATCTACTAATTCCCTGTGTCAGGTACGACAACGTTTGCACAAATGCAGACAGGAAAATGCAGTTGTCATCAAATTCAAGGTTTATTAAAATCAGATACAAAAGTCCAGCTTAGGGAATCATGGATAGTGCTCTCATTCATGGTCAGAAAAGAATTATCCTCTGTTATTTTTATATTCTTAATTATATGACCTATTTTTAAAGTGCCCAAAAGTTCAGAGAGGGGCAGGATGTCACCTTGCTACCCTTGAAGTCAGTGTTAAAATACCTATCTATTCTTTTCAGCTTTCCAGATAACAAAGACACGTAAAATACTGAAATTAAATACTGAAAACACCAACAGAACTTGAAGCCAGTATTACATTTACTGCAACACCTAATGAAAAATATAGATAGGTGATGCATGAATAAAACATAGAGGTTCATTAGGAACCTATGACCTGTAAAAGCATGAGCAAAACGCTGAAGATTGGATCTGTCATTTAAAATGACGTACCTGAGGTAGGAGCCTCAGCTTACTCACTGGTCAACAGAAAAAGATCAGCAACTTCAGAGGACAATTTAATGCATCTAAGACAAGAACCTTCCTCATGACCAGGAGTTTCATTTGAGTGCTTAAAGCTGGATGGGATGAACCAGGAAGAGCAAATATACAAAAGCAATAGTAGCAGCTGTTGGGATAAAACTGCTGAGGGCTTTGCAAATCCTCCTGAAATCCAATGTGCCTTATTTCTTACCTTCAAGTCGAGTTGGAGTTACTATACTGTCTCCAGAGATTTGTTAATACAACATGCTTTGTTAGTATAAAGCAAAAAAGAAGCTGTCTATTCAATGAAAGTGGGTGTGGGGTGGTTTTTTTCTATTACAGTGCTAGCAATAGCATTTGCCAAAGCTCTGGTTTACTGTTTGAGGTTTTGTTAAACCTCTTCAAACATTTCTTTGAGCTACATGAACTCAGCCGTACTGGTGGTTTCTTTGTTTGGGTTTCAGTGGGAGACCTGGCTGGTTTTGTGCAGATCCTGGCTCCAGCCAATAATTATCCAGCTACGATAAAAATTGTTAATACTACTCAATCGCTGCTGATCAGCTAGATCAAATCCTCAAGGATTTTAATGGAATCATTGTGAATCAGCTGAGACATCTTGCCTGCAACTTCAGCTGAAGGGTATGTCTGTGTCAATAAAAAGCCGTAATTCATAACGTTGTCAACCTAAGTATCAAATTTTATAAGGTATTGTTATTTACAAATGATCAAATGGAAAATAAGCGATATCTGTTCAGCAGTTTAATGAAAACATATACATATTTCTTCCTAACTACGTGTAAGAAAGTTACTTATCTGCCATTCCTTTACCCATTTCCATAGACTTATAAAAATAATAGTTCCTCCCCTCCAGTTTTACATAGCAGATGAGAAGTAATTATTATCCTCATTTTATAGGTGGGAAATTATTGCCCAGAAAAATTGAATTACTTTTTTTCAAGTCCAGAGGGTTGAGAACTGATTTCTGCTAAATTCCTCTCTACTGCTTCACAGTTCAGTGATGAATATTGTCACATACACCTTTCAAATATCCACATTTTGGATTCACATTGTGTGTCCATATGCTTGACAATGGGCAAAGTGAACGTGCGAGTGTCACTAGGGCAACACTCACCCTTGTGTGGACCCTATTCACACAGACAGCCTCATCTTAGACAACATGCTTTGTTTTTCTGCAGATTAAACAAATTGAAATCACCCGTCTTGTCCTCCTGGAGCATAACAGGAAATTCAGTTCTTCAGTCTCCAACTATGAGGTTTAAATCAACTCCCATAATTAATCTAGAATTTAGGTACTTGCGCATAAACAAACGCTGTGAAATAAAAAATAATAATAAAAAGAAAAACAAATCATAGGCCATTCTTGCATTCACCACATTTTCTGAGTAGCGTTGCTTTCTTTTTTAAGGAAAAAAAAAAAAAAGATTTCTATTCAACTAAAGTGTTAAAATATTATCCTATATATACTTCCAGCAAGCAACTTCTCTGCATGGGTTAGGCTCTACTTCGAAAACTATTGTCATCCAGGAGACAACCTGTAGTTTTAAATGACTAGGCTGTCAGTTCTTTAGTTCTCTGCACTTGCTTTTTCTGCTTTAGTGAATAGTAACAATTACACGACAAACAGCATGTTATTTCCAACCGTGTTTTTTTGTCAGAAATCTTTGTGATACAAATATTGCAAACTTATATTCGTTTGCACAATTAATTTTTATGCAGATTTTCAAAGCCTTAAGAAGCTTTTCATAGAACCCTGCAGTCTTTAGACTTTGGAAGAAAGGTGACGAAATCTTTTCAAAAATATTTTTATTAAAAGCGAATGTTTTAACAGGGCAGATTTGGGAAATTTTTTCCTAGTTTTGCTAGATTTGTGTTGAGATTTGCAAACAGTGTATTTCATATACTGTAAAGGGTGTTGTCAACAATGAGAATGAAATATAAAGAAATTCTGCCCCAGAAAATATTTGTGAATCACATTTTTTTTTCTGTATTTACCAATGAACGTCTAACATTATGCCTAGTAAATAAACATGGAAATATCATAGTTGAGTAAAGCTTGAATGTCATTCCTGAGGCGTGTTAGAAGACATAGACCTTATTCTGATTTGGCAGAAAGTACTCTTAAATTTCCCTTAAAATATAATTTTTGAAGGACAAGTAGGGATTTAAGTCATTCATCGATGTCAGATTTGAAAGATCATAGAATCATAGAATGTCTTGGATTGGAAGGGACCTTTAAAGGTCACCTAGTCCAGCCCCCCTGCAGTGAGCAGGGACATCTGCAACTAGAGCAGCTTGCTCAGAGCCCTGTCCAGCCTGACCTGGAATCTACCACCTCTCTGGGCAACCTGTGCCAGTGTTTCATCACCCTCCTTAGATCTACTCCAAATATCCCCTGGTTTAGTTTAAAACCATTACTCCTTGTCCTATTGCAACGGTTCCCATCTTTCTTATAAGCCTCCTTTAAATACTGAGAGGTTGCAAGATGATCTTCCCAGAGCCTTTTCTCCTGCAGTCTGAACCACCTAAACTCTCTCAACCTGTCCTCACAGGAGAGGGGTTCCAACCCTCTGATCATTTTTGAAGCCCTCTTCTGGACCCACTCCAACACATCTGTGTCTTTCTTCTCCTGGAGGCCCCAGAGCTGGATGCAGTGCTCCAGGTAGAGTCTTATGAGAGTGGACAGAATCACCTCCCTTGACCTGCTGGCCACACTTCTTTTAATGTATCTCAAGATAACACTGGTCTTCTGGGCTGCAAGCATGCATTACTGGATTATGCCCAGTTTTTCATCCACCTGTATTCACAAGTCCTTCTCCACAGGACTGCTGTTAATCCTTTCATCACCCAGCACATATTGATACTGAGGGTTGCTCTGATCCAGGTGCAGGACCTTGCACTTGGCCTTGTTGTTGTGTACTTGGGCTACTTTCCTTCCTGTTCTGCTTTCTCCCCCGACTGGACCATGACACATACTTCAGGTATCATTTTTCTCCCAGCTTATTAACAAAGCTGCAACCCCTGTGTAGCTCTGTAGGAGCTTCCATCATTTAAGGATGCCATTCCCGGAATGGCTATTTGTTTCCAAAGATTTGCAGCATCCTAATTACCCTACCAAAATTTCAGTGGTTTAAATAACTGAGGAACAAAGCTTTCCTGAGAATTTTTGTGATGTTGTGTATTTTCACAAAGGAGAAATTGTGACCTTAGCACAGGATTATATCACTAACTCATAATGAAGTTCAAGCCTCAGACTAGTTTTGCAATTTTGCTCAATTTTTACTGTATCTGCCCAACTTTCTCTCACTCTGTAGACACCATGGCATGCATAAGAATTTGTCTGGTTTTGGTTTTCTTCTGTCTTTTCTTTCCAAAGTCCATTTTGAACAGTTCTAGTCTTCACATGCATGACAAAGTCTGAAGCTGCAGTTTTTAGGACCTGAGTTCTTTTATGTCGTGTTTTTTATGCAATACAATTGATGAATGTTACAAGTAAAATGAACTTTGCATCAGGGTTAGACTCCTTATTAATATTTTTGTGCTTTTATAGATCTATTTTAAGCAATGAAGAGGTCCCCCTGTACCTGTTGAGGCTGCTTGAATTCTACTAAAAAAATTAACTCCATCTTAATCTTTTCCACATATGCTTTTACATCAACACTTACTTCACATCTTTCTGTATTATCTGTTAAACATTCACACTAATTAACATTTTTCTTTGAAATAAAACATTTGTTATCCTAACCACCTTTAGTGATGGTCTCTTAGCAACCAAGCCTTCTCAAATGATGACCCTTATAAAATGGCCTTTATCATTCAAGAGGTTATTTTTTGTATACTTTTTTAAAATTGTTAAATCCCTTTTTTATATGGTTCAGTTGCTGTTAAATGACTTTATTAATTTTCTCAATGTCTTTGTGATTGGATAGATTCAGAAAAGTATCCTATAATTCTTTTTATAAACCTTTTTATAAACCTTTTTATAAAAATATAAAGAAGCTGTTACACTCTGATAAACAATTGGAGTTAGTATTGCCTTGTTGTAGTCCAGGTTGCATATTAAAAAACAGAAGAATTTTATGATAGCATCTCAATTAAAATGAAATATTTAGTCCAAAATATCACTTCAAATTGACATTGGTAATCTGAAAATTCCAGGTAGGCAAAATATTACTGTTTCAGCTTTAAGCACAATGACAACCTTTTTAAGGAAAGCAATAGGTTTTGAATTTTTCAGCTCCAACCCAGAATAAATCAGTTAAACTAAATTATGTGATAGGAACATTAATTTCATTTTCCCCATTTAGTTTTGTTTTGCCACCCCTGTCTTTACTAGAAATATTTAGGAAAAGACAAAGAACTGCAAGGAATTTTATTTTTCTTTGATAAGAAATTTTTTTTTTCTCACAGGGAAAATAATGGAGAAAAAGGGGAGAAAAGATAGAGATAGGAGAAGGGACAGAACAAAGATGAGAAGGAATGGGAAAAAATACTGAAGTCCTAAATTGTATTCAGAAAGTTGAAATATTTTTTTTATAAAATAATTTATTGATACAACCGGATCATTATTTTCAGTACAGTCACCACAATGAAAAAAATTAGTACCTTTAACTGTTAGCTAAAATACCCAGCCCCTTGGCTAAGATGCAGGTGTTCGAGTGATGCCATTTTACCTGCATGGGGCTGGGAACATGCACAGACCCAAGTAAAACGGGTTTTTGAGAATCCCCTGCGTTGCAATCCCCTAGAACATTTTCTTTGACTGCATTATTACTATGGGGATAACTTATTAGCACATATTAACAGAATTGTGAAGAAATCGTTGAGTCATGTCTCCAAGACACAAGGTTTTGTTCAAGGTGTCCTTTCAAACTGCAAGAAGTATATGGGAGAAAGGGGTAATTTCAGTGGAAACTAGAAAATTTTGCAGTCACAGTCACTGTAGTAAACAGCTTTTGTCCAATCAATTTCTCTGTCAATGGAAAAATGTCTAGTGCAATGTTAGCAGAATGACGTTCTCAAACATTAAAATTCCTTCGTCTATGCAGCACTGCATATGCTTTCTGTTATTTGTATGCGTTCAGATTTTCAGTTCGTTATTATTCACAATATTTTCATTAAAATTGCTACTTGAAGGTAGTTCTGCTTATAGGGACTGTCTTTCTTTATAATAGCGCTTACTTTCTGTTATTAATGTGTCTGTACCCCCAATTAAGCAATGTTAGCAACCCAATAAAAATCCTTTTCTGAAAAGCATCCACTCTGAAACAGCAGAAAATGTGGAAAATGGGATACTTAGCCCTGATTAAAGAAGAACTCACTGCTTTCATAGGGCTAAGTGAGCTCCTGCATAAAGTCTGTCGATATCTGTACAGACAAAGCAGGACATGAGGCACATCTCCCACTTGTGAGGCTGGAACTGTGAACGCTGTGGCTTGGTTTGATGTTGTGCAACAGAATCAAGTAAGACCCCAAGGGAACTGTGGAGAAAGGCAGGAGGCTTCCCTCTTCTGTCCACAGCTCAGAGCAGTTCAGTATAGGAAACTGCCTTGTTGAGAATATTGAAGCCTGAAAAACTGCTTGCACCTGTAGAAATTCCTAAAGACTTTGACTTCTGGGGTTTGGCATCCTTCAGGGAGGATGTTTCATTGCCTGCCCTCTCATTTCCCGAGATCACTGTCTGTTAATTCTTCTTCCATCCTCCATTTGAAAAACCTCTGCTGTAAAAAGACAAGGAAGCGAAGAGCTGAAGTCTCACTCCCTGAGCTTATACTGCAGATCTGTTGGGACTTCGTCCAGCCTATTCACTAGATCACTACCTCAGATGTAAAGGTTTCATCTAGAGAGTTCTACCTGGTTGGGAGAATTTAGTTGCCTCAGTTTACCTCTGAATTTCTGGGTGATTTTCTGAACCCTTTGATATTGTGCCAATCTGTGATGCTTTTGCATTTATTTCTGTAGCAAAAAGACACAGAGACCATTAGACATTTCAAAAAGTAATTAATGAAAATACCCTTATTGTGCATAATTGAGCTGCTGGATAAAATTAAATAAATGGGTCCTATTTGGAGACAGAGCAGAGATCAAGAGATCAAGAAACCAGATTAGACTAGAAAAACTGATCCATCATTTATCAGTTACTAAAATTGACTTTGTCAAATGTCAATATGAAGCTTTTGCCCCTTGGGAACTGCTGCTAGTGAAATAGACTTATAAGATTAGTCATTTTTTAACACTTTTTGGTTGTTATTGCTGGATAAATTTCCAGTTCACTCTTCTATAGAGTAGCAGAAGTTTAATTCCAGCAAATTGTTCAGGAAAACAGATGCTGTTTATCACTTTACCTTTCTTTTCCAAGCTGCTGTTGGTTTCACAGTCAATGAGGTACGTTAGTTTATAAAGTTAAAAACCTTCATCAAATAATTGTGGCTAAGAGAACCCCAGAACTTTGCAGGAGTATATCAAAGTGCATTCATTCGTAGGCTCACACTCTTGACTCTTACTGTAGAAATCTATTTTTATGCATGTTCCCTGTTTGCTTGCTTAGAAATCTATAAATTATATCCATATCTGTCAGTCTAACAAATGCTTTAGCCAATATACCAAAGGAAAATTTGACCAGTAGGAATTTAGTGGTGAGTAGGTATTGAAATACACAGCAAGGAGTGCATTAAACATTTCTTTTTAATATTGACAACTGTTTTAAGCAACATACAGTATTACAACTGAAAGAAAAGAATCAGTATCTTCCTTTATAATCTCACACTATTCAGAAAGAAATACAGAATTAGGAAAGTGAAGACACTGATGATTATCTTTGCAATTGACTGTATCATTTTGAGATCTCCCACATTAACAGATTCCCAAAATCAAGTACTAGCATGGACATTAATATGCAGAAAGAGCAGTATTTTATCTTCTAAGATGACTATAATTGTAACTCCTCGCATCTGAACATGGAATCACTGCAGCTGAGTGTTCAGTGCAAAAGATACTGAATTAGCACCCAAGAAACCTTATATTCTTATGAATTCCAGTAAAACAGGCTATGCCAGAAGAACCAGGTAAAGAAAATTCCAACTAGCCATTATCTCCTGAGGGATATGAGTCAAAATCTTTCCTACTCTTGGACTGGTGACTGGTTGGAGTCACACTTAGATGAAATGGCCAATAGTAAGCACTACGCTGGCTTGGGAAAGTAGGTAGGATCTATAATGTATTGGCTAAAATATACTACGTTTTAAAGAGTGCTCAGCAAAACCAGTAATAAAGATAACTTGCCAGTAGTGGATTGCCAGCAGATCTAAAAGCAATAAGCAATGTCTATTTTACACGCAGTAAACTGAAGGAACAACTGTAGGACAGAGAGCTAGCTACAGTTAATTAATCAGATAATTAACCTTTTATTTAGTTGTTGCTCATTGGATAACAGCAGCAGAGAAAATGCAGCTGCCTAGGTTTCACCATAGGCTTGAATCACAACACGAGTCCCCAAGTTGTTAGTCTACTAAGGAAAAGGGTGATACTGCTTGTTCATTTACATTTTAGTAAGATAATCTGAAGTAAAGCTAGAGCAGATATGCCTTTGAGTGTGTCCTGGTCTGAGTTAGAACAGAACAATTCTGTTCAGTGATTTCAGCTCAGTTCAACTAACTGCACTTTCTGAAATCAGCAGCATGTTTTCACAGGCACTGCTGCTTTCAGCAGTGATAACGCCTGATGTTTAGAGTTAGTACCAGGGACTGGTGCACAGACCAAGGCCACTGCTAGATCCTGTGTACCACGTTGGGGGGGTGCAGAAAGTAAAAGGCGCACCTGCAGAGAGGAGCGGACAGATGGGTGCCCTTAAACTGACTCACAGGGTGTTCCATCCCATAGACGCCATATCCGGCTGCTGGGGGCCCTTGCTCTGGGCCCTTGCTCAGATTCTTCCTCATTCCTTCAACGGCTGGAATCCAAAGAGGACTCCATCCATTCTGCCTTCGATCCAGATCTGTGTGTTCCTGAATCCAGTACCAGAATACAGCTCCTGAACACGGTTCCCGTCTGCTGCTGAGCCTTGTCTGGGACTTTCCCGGTGCCTGCTCCACAGCATCAGTGGTGATGGTGACATACTTGCCATCAGAGGGGTTTGGGTTTGATACTGGTTATATATTTGTATATATTCCATCTTCTTCTTATTGTTTTCCATTTTCATTAAAGCTGTTCTAGTTTCCTTTTCTAATCGATAAGTCTCTCTTCTTTATTCCTTTTCTCTTCCCCTTTGCAGAGGAAGGGGGGTTAACAGAGAGTGTCTGTTAGGTTTTGGGGCTGCCCTTACCCTAAACCATGACAAAGTGGTACAATCAAGCTCCTCTTTTGCTGTCTCCACCTTAAGGTGGATTGGAGGTTAGGCAATTACACCACCAACTGCCACAATTTAAAGTATAGAAAATTTCTAAATTAAGGGGGATTTTTAAGAAATCGAAAATAAATAAATAAATAAAATAGTGTTCAATATCACGAATTAAGGGACTAGAACGTCTCTCCTGTGAAGAGAGACTGAGTGAACTGGGGCTGTTTAGCCTTGAAAGGAGACAGCTGAGAGGGGATCTTATTAATGTATATAAATATCTGAGGGGTGGGTGTCAAGAGGAAGGGGACAATCTCTTTCCAATGGTGCCCAGCAACAGAACAAGAAATAATGGGTTTAAATTAGAACATAGGAAGTTCCACTTCAACACGAGGAGAAACTTCTTTACTGTGAGGGCAACGGAGCCTGGAACAAGCTGCCCAGAGAGGTTGTGGAGTCTCCTTCCCTGGAGACATTCAAAACATGCCTGGACGCGTTCCTGTGTGGCCTGCCCTGGGTGATCCTGCTCTGTCAGGGGGATTGGACTAGATGATCTCTAGAGGTCCCTTCCAACCCCTAACATTTTATGATTCTATGAATATATCTCACCCCTTTCTAAAACGCAGTACAGTGAAATACTCCATGATGTGATGCCAAATAGAAGTATGATTATGGATTTTAAACTAATCGTCTCTGAGAGCTCTATTAAAACCACCCACTCTCTCACCTATCTGTCTTTCATTCATTTTAGCTCCTTTATTTAGCTGGGCATTTTGGAGAACAACTAAATAGTTCTTGGCCCAAGGATCTTATCAAATAATTTTATCAAGTAACATCAAGGTGCAGTAGTAAAGAGAGAGAGGATTGAACTTGAGTCTTAGAAGCATACCTGCAATTGTCCAGTCTGAGCTTATAGAGTGATGTGCAGTACGTATACTCTTTTTGCTGTTTATGAGAGAGGGTGTAATTGTGAATAGTAGTTTTCTATGCCTTTTGCTACTGAGATTTTATAGCCATCTCTGTAAAAATCTGATAGTTAGCATGCACAATATAAAGGAATATCATATGACTGCCAAATTTCCAAAGTATATTCCAAAAAACTACCAGAAAGGAAACCAGAGAAGCATTGTTGAGTGTATAGCAGTCAATTGAATGCCCATAAATAACTACTAGGAAGAAAAAAAAAAAACAAAAAGAAAAAAACCCTGGGCTTTTTTTAGGAGACTTAAAATTTAAGAAGCAATTTCTTTTTTTTCCAAAGTAATAGCTGTATGCCATCTTTTTGGCAACGTTCCTTTATATGTCATCTTGTTAATGTAATAGCTTTCTGTTTAGAATAATACACATAGTGTTTAAACACAAAGAGCTCAGGGGGAGCTCACGTGGAGAAAGCTATGGTCAGTAAGTAAGAACATGAAGTTACACCAAAGTAGCTACTCTGCATCAATTCTTAACGCAGACAAGGGCCTTTGCTACCTGTCCCTTGTGCACCTAAGGGAATTAAATTAGAGCCATGGTTGTCTTAATTTCCCCATGTGGTGAATGGGTAGGAAGAAGCATGTCCAGAAGTAGAGACAGATGTTAAATGGACTGTATTGTGCTGTTGAAATGGTTTTATCTGTCTGCTGCTTTTATAGGGAGAAACTAAACTGAACTGACTTTAAAGAAAAATGCTTTCCTTAAAAAAGGATTTTTTATTTTTTTTTCACCAGGAAGATTCAATTCTGCCAAGAAGATAGGATACATCTTACCTGCCTATAGGTATTTAGAAGCTGAACTCAACATAAGCCTTGTGGGACCGTGAGCAATACTTTTTCGTCATATATTTTCCTTTTATTTAATTCCAACAGTACTGATACCTGAGATCATAGCATATATTCTCCACACATAATTTCTAAGGAATGTATCTGAATTTTGGATTCCCTGGTGGCCTCTTTCATGAACCTGTGAGCATGCAGGTTCCTGATACAATACTTGAACTGTATTTGTTTTCTAGTGTTAATTTGCACATTTTCTTTACTTCCTTCCATGTTCCCTTAGCCTTAGATTGGGCTTTATCTCATTTAACCTAGTCATCTACAAGTTAGATATGCAATGAAAGCTAGTTATGGAAATGCCCTCTGTACTCAATGAGAGGGACAATCAGAATAAATTCTGGAAACACACAATATTTTAGGCAGAAAGAACCTCTGTAGTTCATCTAGCCCAACCCCCCTGAAGAACGGAGTGTTAATTTTGTCACTAGATAAGGTTGCTCAGAGTACTTTCCAGATAAGTGATGGAAATTGCCAAGGGTGGACATTCCATAAACCTATTCAACCTGTTCCAGTGTATAACCATTCTTACTGTGATTTTTTTTCCCCATATATCAAAAAAACTCTTCTCTCTCTCTTTTT
>VWZK01007215.1:159917-224625 GCA_013396935.1 Baryphthengus martii
TTTTTTTTTTTTTTAGCATGGAGAGTTACTTTTGTTGCAGTGGACTCTGTGAAATACAAATGCTCACATCTTGCTCTAGCAGAGTCAAGGTGATTTGCCAGTGAGCTGTGAAGATTTTCTTTTTCTCTCCTTCACTTGGGCTAACATGACTATTGTGGTTTGTCACGAGTGTCTAGATTGTGGTTAGATGTGGAAATACAGTAATAGATGCTTTCACGCAAAGATGGAAGGTTGTGACACCAGTGTCAAACCAACTATTCCAGCATTCCCCAGTGATGCATCAAAATGTCAAAAGAGCGACAGAAGTTGAAAAGCGTCTCTAACAGGGGAGGACCCTGAACACACCTTCCAAAGAAGGAAAAAGGCAAGACAGTTTCAGTTGTATTCTGAAACAGAGACTGTCCTCTTAATGATACAGCACTGGTTCTGGTAATGTCTAGTTTAGAAGGGCAATCAACTGGGCATGCAGCCATGTGTAAACTGCACATTTCTTTGTGGACAAATAATCAGAGGGTACAAAATGTCTGAGACAATTAACAATCATATAATTTAAGCAAAATGGAAGAAGGTTATGGAAGTATCAAATATTCTGGCAGAATAAAATAGAATTAAGTATCTGGCAGAATGAAGTAGAATTAAGAATCAAGAGCACTTGCTAATTTTTTAGTCTTCTTCTGGGGATCTAAAGTACCTGTAATTTTGCTCTACTTTGTTTATACTGTGGTAGCACAGTTATGGCCCAATGTGCCAGATGAAAAGCACATAATAATAATTAATCTTTGCACTACAGAATTTGCAATACAATTAGCTACGATGAGCGAAGAATGGAAGACTTGCTTTGGGGATATATAATCTTACTTGGGACTAAAACAAGATTTGCCCCCAGTTACACTTACAGTCATTAAGACACAGAGAATCAAATAATATTCTCTAGTTTGCAGAACAACAGATGCAGCAATTCCAGGAACTGATCATATATTTCTCAGCCCTATAATGTGCTTCAAACTGACTGTCATTTCCTATTTCTTCTTTTAATAACTATGTGCTTAGTGCAGGGCAAGAAGCTGGATTTCTTTTCTGCTGAATATTCACATGGAAAAAAGGAGGCTCGAAGTCTTCAGATTTCTGCTCCCTGAGGAGGTGTTTCCTGCCCAGACTGCTGAGGTACCACTATGCATAGCCAAAGAAACCAGGATTGCAAGAAGTGAATTCATTTTTTTCAGTGCTAACCCATAGCTGAAAGAGTTTCAAGCATCTTTTGGGAATTTAAATCGCAAGGTCTTTATTTAAGACCATCTTAACTATCAGTTTAGATGAGGGTCTGAATAATACCTCTCAGCTTTGCTAGGTTTGCTTCAGATGAATCATCCTGAAGTCAGTGTAGAAGTCAGAGACTTATTTAAGCAGAAATGAAGACAGTGTTCTTTATTGCCAAAATCCAAGTAATTTTTTATCTTGTTTAGCTTAATATTACCTGCCAGAAACAACATGGGAAAAGCTGCCAAGGTAATAACTCCATTAATTAAGCCATTTTTAATTTACTTAACATGCTATTTTTTAAATAATTCCTTGATATTATTTTCCAATATATTTGCATGTCAATTATGTTACAGCAATTAGTTCCATCAGAGTTACATCATCATTTACTAACTACCATTGAACACGATAATATTATTATAATAGTACTGCATTTCACTGTTGATCAAAGTCAGTTCCAGCAAAACTTAAATCTTCCTATTTCGATAGAATTATCATGTCTTCATTCTCCTCTTTAACTAAGAAAAAAAGGCTCACCACAGCCATACTGTTAACAAGATGATTACTAGACCAATTTATCACTGTAATCCACTTATACCAAGAAAACTTCTTCAGCCTACAGTTTTCCTGGTGGCCTTTCTGAAAAACTAAAATACCTCAGTAAGATGAACAACTGACTGTCTCAAAATAGCTCTGTCAAAGCTAATGTAAATTCCTATTACGTTCAGAAGAAGAAAGACATTTTGTCAGCTACCAAGACTAATCTGACACCTCTCAAATATCACACAACTACCTGTGTGTATCTGTTTCCTACAATTAGTTTTGTTAAACATGGAACAGAGTTTTTAATGCTAGAGCACTTAAGAGTCAGTAACCTCTATTTTTTGAGATGTGACATTGCCCTGTTTTCTGTTGAGAGATTTCATATCTAAAATGCAAGTGTGGCTGCATGATGCTTTTTACATTAGATGATATTTGACTTATCCAGCCACACAGGAAAGGAATCAAACACTTCCTTTTTATTGTAAGAGCAAAGCTCTTTTGGACACATCAGGGGATGATTCACTGTACAACCACCTTCCATCACTGAAAATATCAAAGGTCTATTTTAAAAAGAGGTCAAAGTGCTTTGTCTATTTCACCGCCAAAAACTACTGTGAGATTAATTTTCATCTGTGAAGGTATAAAGTTCAAGTTGCTAAAATTAGCAATTGTTTCACCTGAGCCTCTTCTCTATGGTCCTATTCAAAGCAGTATTGTTTAGTGCTTCAGTGCCTGCTGCTTAAAATGTAACATTCCCCATTTAATGTGTCAAAAAGCTATAGCTAATTATTCTCATAGCAAGGATAATCGTACCAATTATGATTCTTTAAAAAGAATGGTGGAAACAAAGAAGTAGAGATAAGATTTAACAATGACAAGAAAAATTGGGGAGGCAGGGAAATCTTAAATGTTGAAAACGTACAGTGCCTTCTTTTTTACAGGAAAAAAAAAGAATAAAATTACAGCTTTATGAAAGAGATAAATTATCACCATTCTATCTGTGGAATTATGGATTATTATGATAAGGATCCTGATGGTTTGGAATGAAGCTCATAGCTGTCCCTCCAACCTCAAAGTCTAGGGCTATAGGATATGACATTGAACATGTTTTTTTGTTTGTATCATATTTACCTTAGACTGACAGGTGGTGGAATTTTAGGTGTGTGGTCCTGAAGACACTACTCTACCCTTTCTAACACAATTACCTTATTTCTCAGAGTGGTCTATGGAGAGAGGCAGTCGGTCACAGGATTATGCAGTCTTCCTATATCGAGTATCTATAGCCATGGATTACCTCAAGAACACAAGTATTGCTAAAGGACAATTCAAACTGCCTAGGTTAGATCTCTGTTTCTCTTTATTAGGGAACAGTGTGTACATACTTTTCCGTCCAGATGGGATACAGGCTGCATACCCCCTTTTTAGGGAAAACTACCAAAAAAGAGCAAATCTGAAGCTCAGTAAGGAAGAAAACAATGGCAACAATGAGATTCATATTCTCAGCAAAGGTAAATAACCAAAGACTGGAAGATACAGGTTGTCAGCCTAGAGGGTGAAGAGCTCTTCTTTCCCACATCAAAAGATCACAATAGGATGTGAGGCACCATCAGGGAGGAGCACTCTGTGATCCTGCAGAAAATGACTCTTTATACTGATAGAAAACCAAGGATCAAGGAGACAGTGAGGAATATTGCTCCTTCTGCCTCCCTGCCAGACCAAACAGAGAATCTACTGGCTTTTCAACTCAGTCAGTGGTCTGTTCCTGTAGCTATTACCTCAGGAGCAGATAGCAGGCCTGGAATTAATGACTTCTATCACTTACTTGCGGGTATTGTTAATCATTTTAAATGGCTTAGTGACACATTTGGATTTCTCTGAATGTAGTCACAACTTTGGCCAGAAAATCACAAAGCCCTTGGTTCTGATCCAGATCACATACACGGTTTGAACATACCTACCGTCACTTAAAAAATGAAGAATAGCACTGCACAATTGTCCTCTTGTACCTGACAAATTGAAAGCCACAGATTGAGTTCAAATGAGTGCTGCCCAGTACTACAAGCATTGCTAACAAAGACACCATGAAAGTTCTCGGCACAAAGGAAAACAAGTCAATATACACATCAGGAGACTACAAAAGATAATATTTAGCTCTATTACAACCAGATACTGAAGTACTCTTGGAGAAATTGAATCTACTTGCTGTCATTTCTACCATGCTTGCTTTAAGCTATTCTCTTATCCAACTACACAACTGTTTGTCAAGCAGAAGACATTGTCTGGATGCTAAGGAGACATTCCACCATTAGGTTCAAGTGTGGCCCTCTCCGAGAGGTGTCACAGTAAAAAGGTGTTAAGGGATGGGAAGAGTATAAAATCGTTTCAACTCTCCACTTCCCCTATTTCAAAATCCTTTTCTGAAGTGTATTCTCTGTTGCTACCAGGCAACTTTTATATTAAGAGAAATTTATACCAAGGCTAGAGAAAGAAGTGGATGGGATGAAAAGAAAACCTGTAAGCGTAAAGGTTGCCCAGACATTTAAAAAAACCTTGAAGAGTCTATTAGGAAGTTAGATTTTTGCTTAGCAAGATTTAAATGAAACATGGTTATATGGGGCCACCTTACCTTTACAAAATAGGTGATTTTTTTCCCATGACACAGTGGAATGAGCACCTATTTATCAATTGCTCCAGACTGTTAATACGGAGATTATTCCACATTCCCATCTCCCATCACTGATATTGTTTTATGCTCAAAAGACTGGGAAACTCAAGAGACAGTCAATAGGTCTTGGACTCCTTAACCAAAATCTAGGTGCCTATTGCAGGACTTGGACATACAGGTCTTGGAGCAACAGCACTGGTAGGTTGTCCTGTAGAAAGGTGTGTGACTGGGAGTTGTATTTGATATTGAGAAAATTAATCCTGCAGCACTGAGTTCTGAATATTCAAATTATTGAAGAATACCTTTGATTCTAAGTTCTTTTCCTGCATTTATTCCATCCTGCTTCACAGATATTTGTCTTTTTTTCCATTATGAATTCAATTTTTCTAATGGATTTCCTTTCCATTATATAGACATCAAAGGCTACCATTAATACTAGTTAGCATGGTATGTGAAATACCAGTTTGCTTTGAATTTCCTTAAGGTAAGTCTCTAAAACAGAAAGGTACTCATGGCCATAATGCAAGTTTTGAAGAACTGTGGGTGAGTTTCATCTTATCTCATCTCATATAAACTATGTAAGAGGTTTTTTTATTTGCCTGTACCAATTGTCTGTACTCTTTCTTTAGGAAATGAAAAGGGATAACTTCTTCCAGAGGGCAAATGATCCTGCTCATCATTTTTTTTGAATTAAGATACATATTCCGGAATACATCTCTAACTCTCCATGAATTACAAAAGGAGCTTAGACTAAATGTTTCCCTACTGGATAACTAAATTTAAGCTCCTGTTGCAGCTAAATATAACAAGAACACTGTGAGACTAAGCTTAAAAACCCTTTCTGTGCTACAGCTGGTAAACAGGCCACCTGACAGCAGGGTTACATGCAGGTTACAGACACTTTCTCTTAACTTTTTTTTAAAAGCACTGCTCTAGGTATCCTCTATAATACAGCTCAAACTATCAGAAGCCATCGTGCACAGGAACAGCTCAGACAGCCGAACTGTTCTGAACGGTTCTGTCACTGTTCAGTCTGCACATGAATCTTACTAAAAGCTCTTTGCCGGATTCAGGAGTTATCACTTCAGCCAGTTCTGCTGGTAATAAATCTCATGTTCTGCAGGTAACAAGCCTATTTTGACTATGCTAATAGCTTCACTGAATTACTTTAGGCCTGCTTTGCATACTGTCGTTTTGCAGCCTGGTCTAACATCTCAGGGAGAATTAGGAAACTGGTGAGTGAAACATCTAATGATGCCATGGTTGGGACATAGTTCTGCAGGAGAAACAGCCCAAATGGTCTTGTGAGAGCATTCAGAGATTCTCCACAAGGACCTGAGGGTTTAAACTGCAGTGAAAGCAAAGCCTCTACTTTTACTATAGCAGAACAAGAGGGGAAATCATTCGGTTTCCCTTCTGTTCCCTAAATGAAAAGCAACAGTCCATTCCCAATGCTCCCTTACAAATGGCAAAGCATGAGGAACTGCCGAGCTGTGAGATGGCAGTTTCAGGTCATTATTAATCTGGTTGACATGCAAAGTGCTGAGGTAGAAATTGAAAGCCCTGTTGCACATCCCAGCCCCCTGAGACATTCGGTCTCCCAGGAATCATTATTTCCTCTGTACAATCTATTGTTTCATAAAGAATATCATGTTTCAGCAGAAAAGTCAAATGTGTCCTCTCAAAACTCCATGTGGCTGTTAGCTTACTGCTGAGTTAATACTTTGTCACATAAATAAAATTGTACAAAAAAGAGAAAGCAGACTTCCAAAGAAACATGGGGAAAAATATAATTCATTGGCGCTCAGGGCTGAAAAGCTAGTGAGTTTCTTCCCTTTCTTTTTTCTTCCCTTTACCCTTACAAGTTGATGTGTATCCAAACAGCTTGAAAAGTACTTTGAAATCCAACTTTAGTCAGCTACGATGAAGACATAAGAGGAGCTGATTTTTCCTTTGTGATGCTTTGGTTTTTTTCCTCTCTTTTATTCGGTGTTCGCTTCAGCAGTGGCTGCAGGAAAGGAGTCGAGCATTTTTTCTTGAAACTTTTTTCTTTTTTGCTTCAGTTAAAGATATATTTCTTGAGTTACACTGAGCAATAAGTACTACCTATTGCAATTAAGCCAAGCAGTGCTATTAAGCTGAGACAGGGCTTGAACCAAACTGCAAGATTTCTCAAACCAGGGATATCGTGACACTTTACCTAAAGGCTCTTTAGTCAGGTAAGAAAATGCCACTTTTTGTGGAAAGATATCAAGTAACTTTTATAACAGAAAATGGTAAGTAATACTATATTTATCTATTTTTATTTTTAATGAAAATGGTGCTGAAAAAAAAACAATTTTACAAACATTCTATGGTACCATTTGTATGAGCTTTTCCATCAAACTGGGGACCAGTCATTGTGCTCCAAAGCAAGGCTGCCACTCAGAGGGACCTAGACAGGTTGGAGGATAGGATCATCAGGAGATTCATGAAATTCAACAGGGGAAAAAAAATGCAAAATTCTGCACCTTGTATGAGTTGTCACTGTACAGCTGGGGAGTCCTGGTGAGCAAATGAACTGCCCAGTCCTACTGAAAAGGGCTTGGAGATTCTGGTGGAAAAATAGCTGAATATGAGCCAGCAGCATGCCCTGGCAGTAAAAAGGAACAGTGTTCTAGATTGTTGATGCAGGAGAAGAACCAGGAGTTGGAGAGAAGTGATTGTTGCTCTCTAACAGACAATCATTAGCCCACAGTTAAAATTCTGCATCCAGTTTTAGGACATCCAAAAAAGAAAAACCTTGATAAACCGGCATAAGCTCACTGATGGCCAACAACAAGTGAGGTAGGGGGATGGCAGGAACCAGAGTAAATGCCCTTCACATGAACCTGGACTCGTCTGGCCTGGAGAAGAGACAGCTTCAGGAGGATGTAGCAGCATCCTGCCCATATGTGCAAGATCATCAAGAAGACAAAGATAGGCTTTTAAAAGCGGAGCATGGTGGGAGGACAAGAGATCATGGATGTAAGACAAAGAGCGGTTCAGAAAAACATACAGAGAAATGAGGACAATCAGATGCTGGAACAGGTTGTCTTTCAAACTTTTCTAGATCTGTCTGGCAAAGTTCTGAGCCAGCTGGTAAAAAGTCATACATGATGCAGATATGAAGGAGGAGGGTTGAAATAAAGACATCCTGACATTCCTCACATCCTATGTTCTAGGATCCTATGAAGTATCTGCTAATTTTTTATTCCTGTGTCTTTTGTCAGCGTTTTTGAAAATGTCACCCATTAGATTGTCATTCTGCTAGTGATAAGGACATTTTTGGAAAAAAAAAAAATCCAGAAGAGCACAATGGGTAATGGTTTTAAACTAAAAGAGGGCAGATTGAAACTAGACATCAGGAAGAATTTTTTTACAATGAGAATGGTGAAACACTGGTACAAGTTGCCAGAGATGTGGTAGATGGCCCATACCTGGAAACATTCGAGGTCAGGTTGGATGGGGTTCTGAATAACCTAATCTCCTTGAAGATATTCCTGCTCACTACAGGGAGGCTGGGCTCGATGACCATTAAAGGTCCTTTCCAATCCAAATGATTCAATGATTCTATGAGTTATTAATGGTTTTTAATATCAAGTTAGCAGAGTAGACCTATGGAGACAACTATAAGTTTCCTCAAAATTAATTATTAAAAACCTGGCTCAGCGAAGCACTTAATTTTAAGCATGTCTTTACTTCCTATTCATTGTAATCTCTCTACTAAATTTAGATATTTATGTCTTTTTTACTCTGATCTCTCCAATGCACTCACACATTTGTACCTTTTAATAGACTGTAAACACCTACCTAAAGCTGGACAAATATCTAACATCTTTCCTGTGATATTTTGTAGTATTAAAATGTGATTATCATTCATCCAATTTGTGAATGAAATGTTATTTCATTTTATTTTTACAGCCACATGCAGTATTACCAACCACTAGTATGTAAGTAAGAAATTGTGAAATTACGTGGCTTCTGCTCAAAATTGATCCAGTGCTACGATTATGCCGCGACATGGAGTACAGCCAGTACACCCCACCCCATGTGCCCACACATGAGTACAGCTCATGTGTGGGCACAGCCTGGCCATGGGTGGTCCCTGATGACTGAGATGAAGACGTGCACCACTGCTGTACCTCATCGTCTCGGTTCACAGTTGACTCCATGTGAGCATATTCTACCATATATTGCAGCTTCCACCCTGCCCCTTCAGCTTGGTTGGTGCTGGAAGAAACCCAGATATGCAGCTGCTTTGGAGGAAACCCCAGTGTCTAACATGGCCTTAGGGCCAGGAGAGCATCAGACAACAGGAAGGAAAAGCACAGGTGAAACCCCTTTGAATTATCTTCAGCCTCCATAACAAAAGAAATGCTGCTGAGCTCCACAGCATTGGCTAGAGCTGTTATCTTGTTCATAGCTGAGAAGAAATAGTTCTCTAGGCCAAAAAAGGCTGAAGTGCTTCTGACCTCATCTTGGGAGTCCACCAGGGGATTTAGGAGACTGTATTCTTCATCCTCTGACATGAAAGTTGTGACTCCTCACTGGAGATCTCCAAATAACAGCACAGTAAGGTACAGCTGTGGTTGACCATAAAAGCTACATAAAAGTATCCTGTGATCCAGAGTATGATTCTCGCTTAATGGTAAAATAGCATCAAAAGACAAAATAGTCCTTTGGAGCTAGACAAGGAACAAGATTAACATCAATGTCATTGCAAGAATGCCCTGCATACTGACAAGGATAAAAAAAAAAAAAAAAAAAGATAAAATAAGAGAAATTAATATAAATGTCTAGACAGATTCTCAGAAGTGTCAGTTGGTAAATGACAAATGAATCCAGCAATGCTGTATAAATTTACAGTATCCGAGAATCTTATACTATTTCCGTAGAATAATCTAAAATCAAAAAACTCTTAAAATTGAGGAAAATAGAATGATGTAACGTAGTCTTGGAATACTGTGATATTATCCAGTATTAATACATCTATAGATGACAAGGGAATGTTTTCAGAGTATTGGTTAAATGCAACACTGACCAGGGTGTGCTAGCACTAATTATTATTTTCACTATTGTTCTCTTGATGTTCTAGGAAAGATCAAGAGAAGGCTAGCAAGAATTTTTAACTTACATTGATACACAAATTAATTTTCCATGTAACATCATGCATTTTCATGTGGCAAACTTCATCCTTTACGATTTTCCCTCAAAGAAAGAAACAATAGTGTGTGCCTGAGGTATCCTATCAAAATTTATGACACATTTCAAGCTTTATGAATCAAGCACGCGCAGTGAAACCATTAACAGCACGTTGTATGAAGGGTGACTCTACTATTCTTCACGGCGGGATTTGGGTCTTCTTTATTGCTTTGTAAATTGTTTTCCTAATAATTCTTAATTACTTTTACAATTTACTTTCTGACCTTTGCTAACCACTGAGCCAACTTTTTCACTGAATTATTCATTGCAGTTTCAAGATTACATTCCTCAATGGCAATAACTAATTGTAACATTGTGTATGGAAGATTTAAGACTATCTTTTTCATGCACATCCATTAACATTTACTCTCATGCAGTTTTATTTCCCTGCTCATTACCTGCTGATCATCACATGTTGTACATCACATGGATCATATTGCTAAAATGTACTGAGTTGCAGAGCTAGAGGTCAAGGCAAGGCTTTAGTTTAGTTGTTAGGCTATGTCTCAGCATTCAGATCTTAGATATCCCATAGATCTCTGTGAAGCACTTTCCTGTGTGATTTTTTTTCCTTCACAGAAGCTGGAGTATCAGAACTTCAGTACCTCCAGAACTGAACCTTTAATTCTTTGTATCTGTGTTCTCCATGTATGAAATCTAATATTATTCTGTGCCAAAGATAATAATTTCTCTCCTGAAGAACATAGGCTGTAAAGAAAAAATCATTCATGTGTTTTAGGCACCTCAGGCAGGTTTCAACTCAATTTTAGATGTCTACAAAGTAATTGTCTATACCTGAACTAGGTGGGATTTTTTTGACTCTTAGAGACCAGGGAGAGAAGTGGGCACTTAAACAATCTCATCCTGAGGTAGACATCCATAATAGGTCAGATGAAGCATGTAATTGAAGTGTCTGTTCTCTCTATGACTACAGAAGAAGTTCAGATGCATACTGGACCATACAGTTCAGGTGTAGACATCTACACGGCTGGATAGCTACACGTACTGAGATGGGCTTGACATTTTGAGTTTGCAGTGATGACTGATGTTTCAACTTCTACATGGATACTTATTGGAAAGTTTATGCAATATATATGTCTTTGGGCTATAATTTAATCAATATTTTAATAACTACACTTTTCACAGTTAGAAAGGATATTTCCCAAAGCTATATGAGCATGAGCTTGTTTTAAATTAAGATTTGGAGCCAGTTGTGAACTGTAGGAACTCTGAGAAAAAAGTGCCATGATCGCATATAGCATCATGACTCAAAGGACACACAGAAATTTGTTTGCTAAATTCTAAATAAAATAGCACAAGCACAAAGAAATTACCCTATAATTGCATTTTCACCAAACTATATGATTACTTCTGAATTCAATACAATCAGTTAAAAGTAGCTCAAAGCAACAAAAGGAAACAGAGTAATACAGAGGGAAGAAGTGATAAAGAGTATATTATAACGGTAATGAAGGTTAGGCCAATGAAAACTCTTTGTTCCATACCCAAGGTAATGGGTAGGAAAATACAGTTTCAGATTCTTTGAGTATTTAAAATTTCAAAAGGAAACAGGAAATGCTATATGTACAAAAAGAAAGGGTGGTGGAAGCCTTCCTGTCCTTCATGAAGGATGCTAGCATGCATTTGCCATCATTTTTGGTTCAGTTAATCTAACAGCAGTGAAAACTTCTACATACACATATACTTTATATACAGATTCAGACACCTTGTAGAAGTCAAACATTTACAGTAAGAGTGTGTTAAACTCTGTGGAGCATGAAGAAGGTATTTCCAAGAAGGGCTCAAGAAGCCTTCTAAGTGTTATGAAAAAAAGTGACTTCATAATTCATAGTTCAGGAAACCAGCTTCCCTGGGCCTGGAGATGAGGATGACACAATCTTTTCTTGGGTTTAGCCTCTGTGCTAGCAGGGTGAGAAAGACAGCTCTGAGGTGTCCTGCTTGTTCTTAGGAGCGAGCAAGGTTGTGCTCTAGCATAACAAAAGCTACTATACTGGGAAAACAGAAAACATTTGTATAGTAACAAAACAGAGCTGAATCATGGTGGGGTGGATTCAGAAATGCATCAAAAGCAAATAAGCAAAGGTGATGTTCAGGTTCAATGTATGAAGATAATTGTTACAGGCGAGGAAAGCGCACAGTCCTGTTAGCAATGGGCTTTAACAAATTGAATGGGAAACAGTGATGGATTATTTCCCAAAAGATGACTTTATACTACTTACAAGTATAGGAAACATTAAAGTCTAGAACAAAGTTGCTGCATTATTACTTCCTTGGAATTGAACATTGTCTTCTCTCCATGCCTCAATGACCACTTTTGGTAATAGCCCATTAACCTTCAGGCCGTGGGACAGTTTTCTGAGAGTCACCCACAGTAAATGTGTTCAGCCAACCTCACCTGCAGGCTCCTAGCCTGCAGTTTCCAAATTATTCTGGAGGCATTTTAATCCAATTCAATAGAATTAGCCTTTAAAATCACAGCTATTTTCCAAACTGCCTCCAGTAGGTCTCCCATTGCCACTTTCCCTATTCCTAGTCATGGACATTTGATGGCTGAAATGAGCAATTTTTCTCCAGAAAATGTTGATTTAACAGCTTGATGAAAAAATATCCTTCTCACACAATTTATCCTAGAAAGCCATGATTCCAAGCTTTTTATCCTGCAGTTTTCTTGACTCAGACTTCCCCACAGATTGAAG
The DNA here is from genome assembly GCA_013396935.1 of Baryphthengus martii. Lineage (NCBI taxonomy): Eukaryota > Metazoa > Chordata > Aves > Coraciiformes > Momotidae > Baryphthengus > Baryphthengus martii. Next base: position 172,323 of record VWZK01007215.1, read on the forward strand.
GAAAGCCAGAAGCTTGAATGTTACAGCAGCTACAGATGTAGCGCAAAACTCAAGATCCAGGATTCCTTCTCTGACTTTCAGGATCTTATCAGCCCTTGGGAGTACTAACCTGGCAAGTTTTTCCAGCTCTTTGCCCTTTTTTTTGTAAATGAGTCTTAAAAACTGTGTGCAGCCATTGAATGGAAGAAAGAGAAACTGATTAATAACTATAATTTTACTGCATCCTTTCCCCTACATAAACCACAGTCCAGACATTTAGGGAAGCAAGGCTGATGGTGTTTGCAAGTTTTTAGGTGTAAAGGTGGTAACTTGCACACAGGTATAAAGCTCTCCTGTGGAAATTTATTGCCTGTGGAAGATTTTGTCTCACTACCTCTGCAACTGAGGTGCTCTGTGATGAATCACAGGGCACAGATAACAGAAATACTGGCAGTGGACAAGAGTCTGCTTGCAGAGGTAACTCCAAGAGACAGGGCTCCTGGTGGCCACGCAATCTTGGTCTCTCTTTTTCAGAAGCTTTCCCACTTCTCTTCATCTGGGGTAGTAAAGTGCCCAGCTACGGATGAACTGAAACTCCTTTCATGTATACCATTGAAAAGCCAACAGAGAGGAAGATCTTGAGGTCACCACCATCTTGGATACATCAGCCTCTCTCACTCCCTGGACCATGCAGCTACTCCAGAGTTCTTGCTGCTTTTAGAATGAAGGGGTTTGCAGTGGAAAGAATCAAACAAGTTATATTATTTCCAGTCAAAAGGAATCATCCATGATGGTAAGAACTTTATCTTTCAAGATATTGCTCAGCTACTGAGTTGCTTGAGGATTGCAAGGGGTTAAAAAAGAAAGGAAACAGAGATTGAGGGGTAAGAAAAGGAAGCAGACTCTAGTGAGTGCCTTTACTCTAATCACCTCTCAGCCCTGTTGGTGTAGTTCATAGGGAAGAGTCTGCATGAACTTAAGGAAAGCTAAATAGTGTTGAGTCTTATCTGTTATATAACTCTATCAGTTGCAAAGCAGAAAAAAATAGTTTCTTTTTTGCCTCCAATTTTATTCCTTGACGTTGCCTTTAGCAATTTTTTTGAAATTCAATGCTGCTACTCTTCCGTTAACGACTTCTGAAAAAATAAGTATAAATTTGATAACTTGAGTGATGATATTTTTATAGTTGTCTACAATCTAAGCTTTCAACAAGTTATTTTAAAACTTTTTTTGCTACCTTTTAATTATACTTTCTCCTGAAACAGTACTCTTGCAATATCTTGATTAAGAAATATTAACAACTGCCTTCAAAGTGTTGGTTTCACAAAGATAAAAGGGAAGACTCCCAGCTTATATAAGCTGTCACATCCTGTGGGTTGATAACATTTTAGATTAGTTGAGTCTCTAATATTAACATCTCCTCTAGACATTCTGAATTTTCCTAGTGAATTCCACTGGTTTAATTTTTACTTATACAAATAGAGAAGCCCTAAGGGGCTAGAATTGAGATGCCTTAAGCATCTGATTTTCCAATGGAAAGCAGACAGTCCTCAGCTTCTGAAAACCAAACATCTTTCAGTTATTTGTTTATTTGGACGTGCATAAAAGCTAACTATGCAAAACTCTATTTTTAATAAGATTTTAAAAAATCTCCCTTTTCCTGTATGTACCAGCAAGGATTTGTAGAGACTGAAGTTGTAATATCACTTCTAAAGTAAATTTAATTGCACATTTTCTTCTGTGTACCTATGATTATAGTTTGAGTAACAAATGAGAACTTACCTTTTTATATTTTTCTTTATTACTAAAGCACAAGAAAAACCATGATGGAGATCAGAAGGGACAAGGAATGTACGAACAAGTATCCACTTGTTTTATATATATATAGCAAATATCACCTCCAGTCATATTCATACAAGATAACGAGGTGACCCCACTGCCACTTTCCTTCGAAGTTGAAAGGGAGATTACATTTTTACACACTTAAAATAAATATCTGCCTTCTGCAAAAAAAAAAAAAAAAAAAAAAAAAAGTGTTGCTCAAGGGAAGCTATCAGCACTTGAGAGAACCATAATCCCCACCATCTGCTACCACAGAGACAGAGCAACTATTCACAGCTTTTGTTGCAGTCCTCAGGCTGCAATTGTACTGCGACTGAGGGTGGTCACAGTAGACCTGAGCAATTTTATATCTTTACTGCTTATTCCCCTGCCTACTGCCGCCTCTCTTCCTCCCTGCTCTGCCCATTTTTTTACTGTAATAGGCAAAATGAGGGCAGGGAAGGGATTGTGTCTTTCTGATCTTTAGGCCACCTACTGCCACCAACAGAAACATGAAATATTCATTGTATTTTGGGCCTGTGGGAGATGTCCCCTAAGCTGAGATTCATTTCATTTAATTATAGTCATCCAAAATGTATCCAGTCCAAGCTAACTATCTAGGCTCCTCCTATAGACAGTAAAAGAAGAGGCAGTTTCAAAAGTGATTCATCCTATCCTACAATTGGTATTAACCCTAAAACAAGTGCTGTGTAAAACAAATTCTCCTGTCTGCTAAAAAAGGAGCTCAGTCCCCACTTTAGAGTAGACACCCAGGATAGACTTAGCCTGAGCAAATGAAGACACCTTCAATGCAGATGTCTTTATGTGAGCTAATCACTTGGACTTCTTTTATAGCCAATGGAAAGAACAGGAACTTTTGATTCCTCTCTGCATAATGCAGATACAGAAAGACTGAAAAATACTAAAACAGGCTTCCCAGAGAGGTTGTGGAGTCTCCTTCTCTAAAGACTTTCAAAACCCACCTGGATCTGTTCCTGTTTGGCCTGCCCTAGGTGATCCTGCTCTGGCAGGGTAGTTGGGCTTGATGATCTCCAGAGAGATCCGTTCCAACCGTTACCATTCTATGAGGAAGGCCAATGTCACTCCAGTCTTCAAAAAGGGCAAGAAGGAGGACCCGGGTAACTACAGACCGGTGAGCCTCACCTCCATCCCTAGGAAGGTGATGGAACGACTTATCCTTGGTGTCATCTTAAGGCATATCAAGGATAAGAGGGTCATTAGGGGCAGTCAACATGGCTTCACCAAGGGGAAGTCGTGCTTGACCAACCTCCTAGACTTTTATGAAGATGCAACCATGTGGCTAGTTGATGGTAGAACAGTGGATGTGGTCTACCTTGACTTCAGTAAAGCATTCGACACGGTCTCCCACAGCATCCTCGCTGCCAAATTGAGGAAGTGTGGACTGGATGATCAGGTAGTGAGGTGGACTGTTAACTGGCTGGTGGGAAGAAGCCAGAGAGTGGTGGTCAATGGGGCAGAGTCTAGTTGGAGACCTGTGTCCAGTGGAGTCCCTCAAGGGTCAGTACTAGGTCCAGTATTATTCAATATATTCATAAATGACCTGGATGAGGGAATAGAGAGCACTGTCAGCAAGTTTGCTGATGATACGAAGCTGGGAGGAGTGGCTGACACGCCAGAAGGCTGTGCTGCCATCCAACGAGACCTGGACAGGCTGGAGAGCTGGGCAGAGAAAAACTTAATGAAATATAACAAGGGCAAGTGTAGGGTGTTGCATCTGGGCAGGAACAACCCCAGGTTCCAGTATAGGCTGGGGACAGACCTGTTGGAGAGCAGTGTAGGGGAAAGGGATCTGGGAGTCCTGGTGGACAGCAGGATGACCATGAGCCAGCACTGTGCCCTTGTGGCCAGGAAGGCCAATGGCATCCTGGGGTGCATTAGGAGGGGTGTGGTTAGTAGGTCAAGAGAGGTTCTCCTCCCCCTCTACTCTGCCTTGGTGAGGCCACATCTGGAATATTGTGTCCAGTTCTGGGCCCCACAGTTCAAGAAGGATAGGGAACTGCTAGAGAGAGTCCAGCACAGAGCCACCAAGATGATTAAGGGAGTGGAGCATCTCCCTTATGAGGAGAGGCTGAGGGAGCTGGGTCTCTTTAGCTTGGAGAAGAGGAGGTTGCGGGGAGACCTCATTAATGTTTATAAATATGTTAAGGGCGAATGTCACGAGGATGGAGCCAGGCTCTTCTCAGTGATGCCCAATGACAGGACAAGGGGTAATGGGTGCAAGCTGGAACACAGGAGGTTCCGCTTAAACCTTAGAAAGAACTTCTTTACAGTAAAGGTGACAGAGCACTGGAACAGGCTGCCCAGGGGGGTTGTGGAGTCTCCTTCTCTGGAGACATTCAAGACCTGCCTGGATGCCTTTCTGTGTGATGTCATTTAGGTTCCTGCTCTGGCAGGAGGATTGGACTTGATGATCTTTCGAGGTACCTTCCAATCTCTAACATTCTGTGATTCTGTGATTCTGTTTCTCTCCACTAATGGCAATGATTAGCTTGGGTGCAGACCTTTTTTCTATGGATTTATACAGTTAGAAGAGGTGGCTTGTGTTTCTAATTTCCAGATGGCTAAAATTAAGTGAGATGAACTTGGGTTTTACTGACAGGCTTGTACAACTAGAAATCATATTTTGTGAGCAACATCACAAACTTCGAAAGATTAGTCCCTGTCACCAGACAGTTGTTGAGCAACATCATCACTTTCAGTTTCTGGACTGTGCAGCTTTTCATGTACTTGCCAGAGTAGCAGGCAGTGAGCCAAAGACTGGAGACCACTTCTTCCCCTATCACACCAACGTAAAGATGCACCAATTCCTTCAAAGTTTCTGAGTTACTGAAAGAGACCAAAAGAGAATTTAATGCTAGAAGTAAAATGTGTGCACATTACTTGAACTGTCTGGAAATATTCATATGGCATAATGTTCAAACGTCCATGGCACATCATTTTCATAAGCTGGTTGGCTTATGATAAATATATTATATGAGCTACACATTTGTAAGGATGTTTATTCACCACAGGGTGCATTTAAATAAGTACTAGTTCATGGTAATGTTTAAAACACAAGCATCTTTACTTCATTGGCATTTAAGTATTAGATTGAGCTCATTAGAGAGAGCTGAAGGGAGAGTATGGGAGGATAGTTCTTCAGCCCTATTTCATTGTAACTTTTATCGTTAATTACTAGGACAAAACACTAAATAAGAACACAAACAGTATTACAAGTTAAAATGGAAGGTTCTGTGGCAGATATAGCTTTATAAAAGAGCATAAGTGAAATGCTAAGAACTCATTCATAATAAAAAGCAATTTCCCAAGTATTATGTACTATCTCCATTATGGTTAAACACCATAAATTAGCAGTGTGCATTCCAATTCCAGTGTCTTGTGTTCTTCGGTATTCTTAAAAATCAGTCAAATCAAAAGTCTGTTAGCGCTTCAATGGAAGTAATAGAAGACAACTTAATTGACAGAAATACATTTTAGATAGTGCTTCTTATCTTCAGGCAACACATTTTATTACCTAAAACTTCATTACTGTGAAAAAAAAAAAAAAAAAAAAAAGAGAGAAACATATGTTTACTTGTAGTGAATCATACATTTAAAATGATAACAGAATTTATTTCTTCCTGCATTTTTTATCTTTGCTGTATACATCATGACCTATATTCTGAAATGTGAAAACCTAGATATATCTGGTACAGTTTTGTATTTTCCAGGAAGAAAAAAAACAAACAATAATATTCTCAGAAGAATGATACTTTTGGACTGTTACAACATGTATTGTTTTCCTTAGATCAAATCTATAAGGAAACCCCGTATCAGCCATGGCAGTGCTGTCAGATCTTGTAGTTATGTTTGCTGAACAAAGACAGTTTGGGGTTTCAGTGGGAATCCCCCACACACCGATAAGGAAGTAGCAATGCTGGTTTTCATGTGTAAGTACTGTGTGCAAAGTTGACTTTAAAAATAACAGGGTGACACCAATGATTTTGATCTTGGATGATCAGTGGGAAACAAAATAAAGAATCTGAACCTGCTGCCAATGATTACCTGTGGATTTGTGTCACTTGCTTCAGAGGGAATAAAATGATGCCCAGTTTCTTCTGCTCCTGGATTGTCATATATGAAACAGCCTCCAGCACTTGACATCAGTGTATAGTCTAATGAATAGGGACACAGGATTAGATGGCAGGCTAAAGATTAGAAAGAATGAAAATAAACAGCTCCACAATCTAACAGAAGCCCTTTTCACATTATGATTTAGGATCTAGTAGTTCTGGAAAACACACCTAACATTTTCCACAAACAATCAGAAGAGGTTGAGTCTAAAACAAATTGCCCACTTCCTAAATTTGTAAGACAATTAAGTCTATTCTGGGGCCATGAAATGGAGCTTGACCAAACAAGCTGAGATCTCTAATTCATGGGTGTATTCAACAGTCTTATTCTCTTTGAAATCGATAGAAGGCATGTCCTTCCTACCAGACCCTTTAAGGCTCTAATCTAATTTCTTAAATTCATGGTACAGCAGGACCACTAGCTGTTACAAAGGTGTTAATTGACTTTGATTCAGAATTGTAATTGCATTACAGTTATTAATACAATATATTACAAGTTGTAATACACACTAATTGAATTACAAACTATTTAATATAGAGTGGGAGTGGAAGGAAGAAATAATTGCAGGTAATTTTACAGGTGCAAAGAAAAAAAGGAGGTGACCTACATTGCTTGGTCAGCCTAGCAGAAGCAAACAATATGGACAACACCACAGATATGTGACAGAGTACAAAATTTCTACATAACTATAGAATGAGAAGCAATAACTCTGGGAGTACAGCAGACTGACATCTGTGTGGAAGCCTTGGTTGTGTTATTGTAGTTAAATATTAGTACAGTCCATGAAAATGTAGATGGAAATACATTTCTTCTATCGGGACAGTTGCAAACTCCAGCAAAAAAAAAATTTACCTGTTCTAGAAACCATATAGTGAAAAACAAAAAAACCAAACAAACAACAAAACAGAAGCCAACAAACAAACAGCAACAACAACAACAAAAAACCTCTTAAAAGTTGTAGAAAGTTTAAAGAAAAACTAATGGCATAAAAAAAAGATTGAAAAATGAGAAATCAAATTCTTATATTTACACCATATTTACTCCTGTACTGCTTTTGAGCTAGCTGATCCCAGAAGTGATCCGAAGACTGCTGTGCTCCTGAGACACAATTATATGCATTATTAAACCTGTTGAAAATTTGGCTTGAAATCGGGTTGCTTGTAAGCACTATCTGTTTCTGTGTGATTGCAGGACAATCCATCTGACTGACATCGATCATGGGAAGCTGCCACAGCTGCTCAAACACAACATGGTGAGAGGTCCATATTCAGCATTTTGCCTTGGAGTTTGCCTCTAGGTTCAGTTTCTATGTGGCTCAGATGCACTCTTATTAATAAACACTAAAGAACTATTTATCCATTTGATCTAAAGCTCCATCTCAAGGACCTCTCGACACACAGTATGTCTAAAGGAAATGGGCTTAATGGCTCCTCTAAGAGCCTGTTTCCATTGGCATAGTCGACTAATGGAGGTTGGACACTGAACCTGCAGACAGCATAATTATGAGAAATGAATCCTACTGGGGGTGAGCAGTGCAGCTTTATTTTGCTTCAGGTCAGTATTCCTTTCTTTCTTATAATTTTATTTGTATTAATAATCCCCTGGCACTTTTTCTTAAATTAAGAGGGGCTTAAGTGAAAATAAAAATATGTCAACATCACGTTTTGTTTAAGATCTGAATTATGTTTCATATTTTTTATTTCCCCTAACATGTTTATCCAAATGTCTGGAAACAGTCTTCCCATCCCTAATACATGTTATTTGTCTGTTCTTACCCTCAATGTCCTGATTTCATCCTCTTTGAAGAGATGTACCATTTGTAGAGTATTATTACTGGGATGAAAGAATAACATGGGTTGATGGATAAACAAATAAGTAACAATAAAATGCTAGCCTTGCAAAGCACTGTACAAACATCAATTAATTCTCTTTGCAGCAGCCTTATGCAGCTGTTAAATTCCCATTCTACAGATGGAAGTGCTAAGGCAAAAAGTGGCAAAGGAATTTACACTGTATTGGGACATTGATTCAGCCAGAGTCTCGAGGCTTGACTCTCAGAGTGCTTTCCCAAAAGAACCAGGATGCTCTGTAAGCTCTAGAACTAGTTTTTGTTACAACAGAAACTAGATACATGACTTCTTTTTTCTCTCTCCTGTAACGAAGACCAAGACTGAATAGAAATATCTCAGTTTATAAATAAACCTTTCCCTGTTCCTTCTGCCCCTGTGGAAGAGTTGCTTTGTTTCAGGCACTGTAGCAGCTGAGCTGCAGCAAATCCCAGCCTGTTCCTTCTGTGTCCCCAAGAAGTCTTTTCTTCTGTTTCTTCACCTTCACTACTAAGGTCTCCTTGATGGTGTGCAGCTTCTTCCTCTCAGTAGTTCACACTCAAACAGTTCCTGTGATTTCTCCCTGACTTAATAAACCTTTCTCCCCACCCCCTGAACACTTCTTTTCACTGAAGAGCCAAGATTTCCCTCTCGAGGCTCCTGTTTACTCCCAGAACAAATCCAAGAGGGCAACTTTCCTCTTTGCTTCTTTGCTACAACCTCTTAAAATAGCTTAACACCTGATGCACGAGGGGCTGCAAGAAGATGTGTAGCTCAGACACCATCCATCATGCATGGCCACAGAATGACTCTCAATTCTGCTAGTCCAGTTCACATTGGGAGACTGAGATAAGGCAGGTTGTTCCTCAGAAAGCCTGTAAGCTTTTCTTTCAAACAAATTGTGCATGTTTTACCGTTGCTCATAAAAGTAGCCTTACATAAGCTTTTACTCTGGATTTGGCTTCTCTGTGTGCAGCTTTTAGCTGATGGAGTCATTCATGCTGTCTTTTTTGATTTACCGAATTAGAACAAATCATCCCTCTCTTTCTAGAAATGAATACTTTGTCTTCCCAAGGCACAGTTACCTTTCAGTTGTGCTAACGTTATCTAGTGGTGTTAAAAGTTGCCCCATGGCTGCTTCTCCTTGCTGATCTTCTGTATTTTTCCTGTTAAAACATGAACTGGGTTCCTTTCTCAGTGGAATTACAGCCTCTTGAGGACAGAGGGACAGACAGCTAAGTGGAGGATGTAATAGCAGCTGAACACTAAAGGGACAACAATGCTGAAGCTCCCAAAACATGGTTCTCAAACTGAGCATCATCCTGGAAACACCCAGACCTGATCTACACATATTAAAATGGTTAAAGAAGCCAGCGAGAATTTCTTTTTAGCACACCAGCATAATATGTAAATGATTACAATTTTCTCAGAAGAAAGCCTTTGAAAGCTTTTTTATGCATGTCTAAGAGTCCTTGCTTGTACCATTTTGTCACCATGCTGTCAAAATGAGTCAATCGAATACCTGACTTTCTTACAGATCACTGTTCAAGCTCTCTGTATTAGGCTTGAGCCTGATACTGTGCCATCCTGTGTAGCAAGGCACTTCCAGGCACAGAGAGCTGGGAAATAGCTCAGCACAGAGCAGGATTGGAGTCCAGTCTTTCTGAAACAATTTCCTTCCTGTTTTGCAGCTGATATGTGACCAACTCAAACTGACATTCAGCTGCTAGTGAAACAAAAAGTGAAGAAACACTTTAAACATAAGGCCTTTCAAACTGAAGCTGAGATTCTGGGTAGAGAAAAGCTTTAGTCTCTTTATATTATTTGCACATATATATTCATGTATCTAGTACATTTATATATTCCCAAAACATCTGATTTTAAGAGGAAAACACTTATGTGATTATTATTTTTAAGGTGGTTGAGAGGTTTTCTGTAGTTATGCTATGCTCATCTTACACATCTGTTCACTACATATCTATATATGTCTCTAAAGCTAATCATTCACAAGTTCATCAAATGAAACATATAAACAAGGCAGTTACATCACGCTGGCAGCCACTGAGAGAGGCTGGCAAGGCATATTGTATGATTTCTTAAAGTCAATATTTCTGTTAAAAAGCATTTTACTTCATTGTTTTCTAACTTTACTTTTTGATACTAGAACTCTGCAGTTATACGAGCACAAGGATTTTGAAATAAATCTCTGAAAATGGACAATGATCCTGCTAAACATGAAAAAAAAAAAAATATATATTTTTGACTGAAATAAATTACCTTGGAAGCTCAGAACTTTTCCAAGTTGACTGGCTGGGGCCAAACACACAGCATGAGTAGTGGCCAGGGTCCCTCGGGCACATCCTTGTCCAGTTAACAGAGAATTTGGGGAATGAACTGAAATAAGTTTAGTAGATCCCTCTAATTTAGAAAGTTGTCTGATTTAAACATTGTAACACAGTGTGTAATCTCCTCTTGGTCCTGATATGAACTCCTGCATCTCCTTATAGGAAACATGGCCTCACCAAGGGGAAGTCATGCTTGACAAATTTGATAAATGCCTTCAATGAAATGATTGGCCTGGTAGATGAGGGGAAAAAAGTGGTTATTGTCTACCTGGACTTCTAAGACCTTTAACACTGTGTCCCATAAGATCCTCATAGACGAGCTATGAGTGGACTAGGCAGTGTTAGGTTTACTGTTGATCTCGATGATCTTAAGCGTATTGTCCAATCTAAATGATTCTGTGATTCTAAGCTATTGATGCATGGGCTGGATGAGCAGACAATGAGGTGGGCTGAAAACCAGCTGAATGGCTGGGTCCTGGGAGTGATGATCAGTAATGTAAAGTCTAGTTGAAGGCTAGTCTCTAGTAATGTACCCTAGGCATCAACACTGGGTTCAGTCCTGTATAATATCTTCGTTAATGATTTGGATGATGGAGCAAAGTGTACCCTCAACAAGTCTGCAGATGATATAGAACAAGGAGGAGAGGCTGATATGCCAGAGGATTGTGCTACCATCCAGAGAGACCTCAACAGGCTGGAGAAATGGGATGATGGGAACCTCATGATGCTCAAGAAGAAGTGTAAAGTCCTGCGCCTGGGGAGGAACAACCCCATGCACCAGTAGATTCTAGGGGTCTCCCAGCTGGAAAGCAGCTTTACAGGAAAGGATATAAAGCTCCTTGTGGACGCCAAGTTGAACGTGAGCCAGAAATGTGCCCTTGCACCAAAAACAACTAACAGTATCTGGGCTGCATTGACAAAGTGTTGCTGCAGATCAAGGGAGATGATCTTTCCCCTCGATGTTGGTCAGGCCACATCTGGAGCTTTGTGTCCAGTTCTGAGCTCCTGAGTACAGGAGAAACGTGGACATGCTGGAGAGAGTCAAATGAAGTGCTGCAAAGGGGATTGACTCTTGAGCATCTGTTTTATTAGGAAAGGCTAAGAGAGATGGGACTCTTCAGCCTGAAGAAGACAGGGCTCAGGGAGATCTTGTCAATGTATATAAATACTCGAAAGGAGGGTGCAAAGAGGACAGAGCCAGGCTCCTTTCAGTGATGGCCAGTCACAGTACAAGACACAATGGGCACAAACAGAAACACAGGAGTTTCCATCTGAACTTTTCTCCGTAGGGATGACTGAGCACTGGAACAGGCTGCCTAGAGAGGTTGTGGAGTCTCCCTCTCTGGAGATACTCAAAAGCCATCTAGACACAGTTCTGAGCAACTGGATTTTTGTGGCCCTGCTTGAGCAGGGCAGTTGGACCAGGTGACCTCCAGAGGTCTATCCCTTCCAACCTCGGCCATTCTGTGTTTCTGTGGTTCTTTAGATTAATATCTACAGATATTAATAAAGATTCATGGAAGTAATCTCCTGCAAACTTCTCAACTGATCTTTGATCCTGAGTTCATCTGATGTTAACTTTAAGTATTAAATGGAAGTATCCATATGTCAGGAATTTGGACATTACATATATTTTATGTTTTTGAAGATGGGAGATGTTCTTCTTTAGAGAGTGATTCAGATTTCATAGGGTCCAAATCAGGCTTTGGAAGAGCCTTTCTCTATATGAATCTTATAGGAATCCTAAAACTACTAAACTCTTAAATTAAATCCCTCTGTTGTAGTCCTTAAATTAAACTGAATAAATCAGACTTCTTTTTCTCCAGGAGACTCATCCAGAATAAATAGTTCAAGATTTTGGTTTCGTTTGCTTCTCTCACAAATCCCATACACTATCTATCATTACAAGCTGGGTCCCGTAACTTTTCCCCTAATGAAAAACATTATTTAAAGTAATATATTATGCACAAATGAGGATTGGACCATTGTGGATGAATGTATTTATGCACAGCTTACTCTCCATGTGCTTGCTGTCTTTGAGATCTCAGGAACAGTAGTTAATGTTTTCCTTTCAGCCTTGTCATAAATAAATGAACTGAGGAGAAAACAGTGAGATGATTTGTGCAGTTGTTGAATTACTACAACTGATGAAAAATACATAGCCATAGAATTCTGACAAATATCCAGCACACTGCTAGCAAGGTCAGAAAGCCTGAACTGAGATGCAAAATTACAAGTATTTGCCTTTCATTGAGTTCATATGGCCTAAATTCTTAAACAAAATCAGCCCATCTTTGGAGTCAGAATGTCACAACAGCTCAGAACGGGAAGGCAAGCTCTTGGAAGTTACTTTGAAGTGGTTTAAGACAATATCGTCCCTATTAGAAAAATACCACTCAGCAGGTGGTGGTTACTGCACAGCTACGTGAAGTGCAGGAATTGATGATGACTTAAAAGCTACTGGGTTATGTTACACTGAGCAAACGGTGAATGTGCAGGAGCACATTTCAGACATTTCAGCTGATGGGTGGTAACTCAGAGGCAATAACTTCTCAGGCTATCCCTATTCGATCTGCAGGAGCATGTCTACGCTTTCAGCAACCGGGATGCGAAAAATTTGGTGATAAGTGCACGTTGTCAGATGATGATCACATTACTCTATTTTCTGTCCCAACACAGCCACAGATTTAAGTAAAAAGAACACAGAGGTGGATGTTGTTTTTAAAATAAGGTATTACCTTGGAAAAAGGCAGCACAGCCTGAATTATCTGAATTGCTACTGCATCCAAGTCCCTGTGATCTCAAATGGCTCACGTCCTATACATCTATTAATTGCATTGCAAATCCACCTGATTGTGAGACTGTCTAACATATTCAGTGTTGTGGCTCTAAATTCTGTTAATTACAACTCTGCCAGACAGGTGCCAGAAAAGGGAACAAACTCCAAATTTCTGTAAAAAGTTAAAAGAAAAGAAATGTCATTCTGTTTTTCAGGTAGTAAATGTTAAACCGCATCCTGATCTATGTAAAGTGACCAGCTCTGTTGCTGCTTTTCGACTGATTCATACCAGCTGAAGATACGACCCAGTGTTAAATGAGCAGATGATTCAAGTAGTTTTCATATTAAACATAAAAATGACGTTCTCTAACATGGTTTAATAGGTACCTTTGTACCTATTTTGTGCCAAGTTTCCGTTGGTGCCTTGTAAGTATACTGACTAAGAATAATTAACAGGTCTTCTTGGAAAGCAGTCATTTTCATATATTCCCCCTGTAAAGTTTTTAACTGCTAATACAAGTTAAATTAACTATTGCTGTAGATGGATATAGAATCCTTAGGTTTTGCCTTTTTTTTATCCTCAGCCCAAAAAAAGAAATGATCATAAGAGACTCTAGTTTCCATCACAGGGTTAGCAAGGACCTCCAGGGAATTTCCCAGGCCTGAATGCAGAAGGGACTCTCTCAAGAAAAGCAGCCCATGTTGTTGCTAAGCAAGTTGAAAAATGTGTTGACATTTTATTCTGCAGTATTTACAGAATCACAGAAGCACACATTGTTAGCAGTTGGAAGGGACCTCAAAAGATCATTGAGCCCAAACCCCCTGTCAGAGCAGGATCACCTAGAGTAGGTTTTTTGTTCTCTTGTTTTGTGTTCTGCTATCATGGAAATCAATGTAATTTCACTTTAGAGGTAAGACACCTCTGCAGAGTATGTAAGGATCTAGAAGCACGGAGGGGTTGTTTTTTCAGTGTCGAGATCCTCAGGCTGGTACACATTGAGTCTGAGAAGCCTGGGAAAGGGATTCCGTATATACTGGAGAACAAAAGCTTCAGACTGGTATTTGCCCTATGCTAATCATGGGGATAAAGCCCTCTGGATCACAGCAGGATCCTCTTATAAACAGGTTAGGGAACAGGGCACCGCCCTCACTAGTTCTGCAGTATCTGAGAGGACCGTTCCTCCCCCCAGGACTCCCCTTTCTTACCTAGAGTAGTTCCTGACAATGAGAGCACTAAAGGAAAGTTTGTGTTCTTTTATACAAGAAAAAGCATTAAAAACACAGCCCAGGGTCTGAATAATACTGAATCACACTGAGAGAACCCAGCCAAGCTCTGCTGATACTGATGTTTCACTTTGCCCAAACTAATGAACTAATTCACCACTTCTGAAGGAAAAATAGCCCAAAACATTGACAGGTTTTTTTTTATTTTTATTGTTTTTTATTTTTTTTTTATGCCTGCTGGTGGGAAGTCCTGACAGGCCAGACTTTCCCTGAAACAATGCAAATGAAAACCTTAACACTGTACAGTTACTGGTGCCTTTATCCTTTGTGGGCTGCAAATGCAGCAGAACTCTGCATGTTTAGTGTCTGTGAGGTGCCTTAGATAATGATCTTTCTCTGATGCAGTATTATTGCTGTTTCTGGCAGACTCTAGAAGTGCAGGCTAATTGCAAAATGTCAGATGGTAGGTGTGTTATTGGTTAAAACTGTAAGAGGCACATCAGCAGAGCTTTTTACAATATAATAGGCACTGATTAGTCAGCCATGTAATATGGCAGGAAAAGTTTCACCGCTCACTATTTACTTCAAGTTCCAGAGGTCTGGATATAAACTGCGAATAAAATGAAGACTTGTGTTTCTTATTATGGGAATGAAGGATTAAGAAATTGCACTGCTCAAAGAGTTTCCCTCCCCCTCACTCTCTTGTGCTGCATTTTACCCACTTTAACATCCATTCCTCGGGAAAATGCAGCTTGTCATTTAGTTTTTCCTGGGTTGGTGGTACCAAGGAATCTTTCTAATCCCATCAGAATCAATGGTAATTTAATCTGTCAAATAAGATTAGGGCTTGATCCTGCAAGTTGCAACAAATCCACTTGCATAGAACATAGAAGGATGTGGTCCCTGGTTTTGAAAAGCTCTTTAGCAAAACAATCAGTGTAGATTGCAGTGGTAGCATTTAAATGATAAGAATTCTTAGATCCAAACTTACCCACTTGATTTGAATCTAGTAACTCCTCTCTCCAGAAACCAAGAGACAAATACTCCAGAAACCTCAAGAAGGCATTTCTCTATTAACACTGAATACGAGGGAGGTGCTTAGATACTAGATGGCAGTATAAAACCTTAATAAAATTCATTTTAATAATGACATCCCAAGTAATCACACAGTACATTATCAATATACTCACTGGGTTAGCAGTGAAATTAATTTCATTTCACTGCCATCCTGTAAATTCCAGGTATTGAAGGTTTCTTTTAGAACAGAGATACAAATTTTTGGGTAATATTCAGCTGTTAATTAAACTTTCAGATAGACTCTATCTTCTCCCTAAATTCAGTCATTTTCATCAATGTAGAGAAGATAAAGAAAAATGGAATGCTATTTTATGTCAATATTCAGCAAGGACCTTCATTAGAATCAGAAACAAACTTTGTTACTAGTAAAACTAAGCTCCTTAAATAAAAAAACATTTGAACTACTCCCTTCTCAAAAGCACTCTCTACTGCAAACTTCAAGAATTTGTTTCTATATCCCCCTCTATCTCACTGCATTGCTGCCATGATTGAAAGTAGTAGAGAGAAAAATCTGCCCCACTAAATCTGACACTTGAAATATGTCTTGTTGATAATTAGTAGTCTTACTAATAGTAATAATAGTAATTAGTAGTCTCTCTCATTTAAGCCAGTCCATTTTTATTTTGCCAATTTGGGAAATGCATCACAAATCCAAGACTGCTTTGCAGAAGACTAAAACTGAGAGATGTACTGAATTCAACAGAAGCTGGTTAACTGAGATAATAGAACAGAATATCCTATTGAAGAGATGTATAGTCTGCTTTTTATTTTTCATTCTCAGGGATGTTAACATTCTCCATTTACATTCGTTAGTCTTTTTCAAGACAATATTCGTAGTTCATAGATTAATTCTTAAAGCATTGTTACATTTATCTAGGTCAGGGCATTTCATTAAGTGTTTCTTGCACCTAGAAAAATACTTTTACAGCAGCTGTCATAGGAATGGTAAACTGCCAACACCTTTCTATCAATTTATGCTCTGTTACAGTGAACTCTCATTGCCCCAGCCCAAAGTGCTACACACTGCCATTTACTCTCAACAGTTTGTGGTTGCACTTTCACTCTCCCAGACTGCTGGTTCTTTAGATTTATCAACTAAATCCACATAAAAGGGCAGAAATAGAACCTACATGATACTAAGTTCAGATGAATACAGAGTAAGCAGTAGCAAGGCAGGATATATTAAGTAAGAGGTATAAGACAAGTAAGCAATAGTTGAAGGGCTCTTGAGCATTTTCCTAGGCAAGGTCCTCTAACCCTCATGCGTTCTGCATTTCAATTGGATGTCAAAGCTGTCTGGATCCATAGCTCAGCTGAACATAAAACAGAGCCTACATGAAAATTACATTAATATAATACATTATTATTAGCATTTTGGGATTGGTTGGTTTTGGGAGGTTTTTGTTGGTTTGTTGTTGTTGTTGTTGTTGTTTTTTCCCAATGAAACAAAACTCTTCAGGTCATCTCTATTCCACAAGTAACAGCAGCCACATTTCTGAATCTCTACACTTTTTTTTTTTTTTCCACAAAGCTTTGCTTTCCAAACTAGCATGAGAGAACTCTTATCTGCTACAAAA
Organism: Baryphthengus martii; assembly: GCA_013396935.1. NCBI lineage: Eukaryota > Metazoa > Chordata > Aves > Coraciiformes > Momotidae > Baryphthengus > Baryphthengus martii. The sequence goes on from VWZK01007215.1 coordinate 189,106, forward strand.
GTTTGCTGACACACCTGCTGTTGCTTGATGGCACGCAAGCAGATGAGAAAAGTCTCACCTAAAAGCTGCTTATCAGGTCTGTGACATCAATAGAGCACATCAATCAGCATTGCAGCACCTTCAAACCGAGACTTGTAAATGTGTGGTTACCCACAGCACATGTGGAGCGAGCATAAGTTTATCTTCAGATATCTGTACAAACATCTGTATAAACCTGGATTCAATTTAGCATAACGAACCAGGCCTATATAGACTTGACATAGACATCATGCTCCTGCTTCTTCTGTAGATGGCCTACAGAAAGGACAACAGAAGTATGACAAGGACCAAATGAGCTTTGCAGCTTTAATTGTGACTTACACATACCACATTAGACGTAATCATTTTACTGTGATTTTATACTTTTCCATATTTTCCAAATCCACCAGTTATCTTTCATTTCTAAATTCAGGAAACAAACTCTGTACAGGAGTGGACATTTTTTCCATTACACAGCCTAGAGCTCATCACATAGTGAACCTCTTATCACAACATCCAGATGTTGCTGCCACACAAATAATAAATGACAAAATTCATTTCATTTCCAAAGATTGTTGTGCCTGATGACTCCAAATACTCTCTTCCCAGATAGGTGGTCACTGTAATATCTGAACAACTCAAAAGCATCCATCTAGTATTTGCATGAGGAAAAAAGGTATTGTATTTTTCTACAAATGGCATCTTTAGTGGGACTGTTGGACTGAAGAAAAGTAAATGATTTCAAAATATGTAGGGTAGTTCCTGGGGAACATTCTCTATCTTATTGGATAATAGTGGTCAGATGCAAAACACTTTGAACCAAATAGAAATTGTCCATTTGTGTCAGTAAATTTGGATTCTAGCATGTAATGTTCTAGATTTCGTTTTGAAATGTGTTACAGATACCAACCCAATACTGATATCATCTTCATTTCCTTCCTTCTGTACCAAAATCCAGAATCACCCAATTGATCTGCACCAGGAAAATACCCATATTTTCACCAGCGTGCACACCTCCGTTAGGTTTATTTTCTTATTACACACTCATTGTAAGGAGATGGAAAGAAATAATTGCATTTACTTATTTTAGTCGCATGCCATTCAACTTGCCACAGCAATGCATTCACTTTTAGCTTGTTCATGAAAAGGTAATTAATATAAGGACTATGTGTTAAATGCACAACCAGGGCATATTTTAAATTGCTCTAAGTCACTTACAGAAAAGTAAAGATACCAGACCTTTTCCTCTAGTTCCTTGTCTACTCAGTTTGCAGATTCCCAACACAAATTACAGTCTATTTGTATCCAATTGTGGCTTTCCTCTCTGAGCCAGGTGATCCTGATTCTTTGATGTTGAGTGGGACACTCTTCATGCTGTATGCAGTTTTCAGCCTCCAGTGAGGAACAAAAAGTACCAAACGCTTTGTTTACCAAACACTTCCTACTGACAGGTAGTTTTTGGTTACAATGGCAGAAGTAAGTGGTATCTAAGCCCCTGATTGAAAGTTGTCTATTTGCAGAGTAGGCAACAACACTTGTGCTGCAAATATCAGTGCTATAGTGAGAGCTCTGACTGCATGACTCTGAAAGTGCAAGTTTATGCTCCAGACCCATCAAAATTCCCACAGAATGGAAGCAAGGCATAATCAAATGAGGTAAACCAAGATTTTGACACTAAAGCTGATTAACCATCAGAACGACTTCATATGAAGACTTTAAAATCAAATATCAGTGTCTTTCTGAAGGATCTTCTCTGACTCAGTCAGAAGTCATTGATTAGGCTTAACACAGGAATTACTGTGTATAATTTTGTGTTATGCAGAAGGTCAGAGGAGCCTGTGGGTTTTTCAGGCCATAAAATGGCTCAGTAGGGTGGTACCAAAACCTTGATGCAGCATGTTAAACCCAGATGTCTCCAAGTAGTGGATATGATATGGAAATGAAATCTAACAGCAACAAAAAGTTATTTGACATTGCTCTGGCTTTTAAATATGAGATACCTAAGCAATGGGATCTAGTGATTGGCTCTGCTCCCAACTACCTCTGCCACTGCGGAAACCTTGAGCCTCGAACCTGACCACTCTCTTGCCCATGGCTGACCAGGGTGATGTCTTTTCTGTACATTCAGCATGGTTTCTACAATGCTCATCTGTTAGATTGTGTTTTCCAGTGCAATTAGGTACTGCAAAGAAAGCCTCGTACAGCATTCAGCCACGAGTCTCTAATAGCTGTTGATTTTTACTTCCACAGAAACACGCATTAAAGCGGAGAAGATATTATCAGGCTCGTGCTGAGATTTAGAAGTCCTCTGTGTGGTTGCGGGAAGAGAGAAATGGGAGGAAGCATAAAAGGGGCGATAAAGAACTAGCTAGCACAATCTCTTCAAAATTAGGGCTATTGGAAGGAAAGAGTTTCCTAGATCAATCTTGGGAAGGCAAACTGTCCATTACAACCTTTGATCCTTTATTTGCCACTGAAAAAAAACCTGTCCTGATGGGAGATACTCTACAATATTTTTTTTTTTTTAATCTAGACTTTGTCCCTAGCTTACTGGAAATCTATATTTGTTGCAGATTGCCTGCTTTATGCTTTTTTATAAAGAACACTTTTTTTCAAAAGGCTCGACTCCCCCTGATGTCCATGAGACATTTAACATTTGACTGTAATGTGAGCAAAATTGGACCGATGCTGAGAAGAATCTCTCTCCCATATGCCATAATGAACCCCCCCTTGTGTTTATGTGCTTTTTAAAGCATGTTAAGTGATTATGATGGGGCAGACACTTTTAATATATAAATCTCTAGAAAATGACAGAACATTTCAAAAGCCTCCTGAGTGGGCAGGAATCCTGAACCAACTGTTATTTCATATTTAATCCCATTCCTTTTCTCCCTAGAACCAGGCAATCCTGATTAGGCTCTGCTTTCTAATAAAATAACAAATGCAAATAACAAACGCACGTACAGTAGTGTGCTCCATATAAAATTTACATTAGAGCTTTTCTGAGAAAAGCTTTAATGCTGTGTTTGAAGTCATTTTATTTTTACAGAGTACTGCTTGTTAAAAGTTGTAAATCCTTTTCTGTGTTGCAGAGGATGTGTCTAGCGCTCAGTTAAATGGAAATATTTAATCCTTCTCATTCACTTGTTTTGCTTCAGCTCATGGTGCCCTCTCTGGGCTCAGTCCCAAAGGGTGCTGGGTACCCCATGGATATCTGTCAAGAAGACTGCACCACAAAACCTTCTTCCTTATCCAGGTGGTAACTCACTTTCTTGAATGAAAGTCATTCATTCTCTCCTGCCCACTTTGTACATTCCTGAAAAAAGGAATAGAGAAAAGGGACAGGACTCTGTTTCCAGTCCTCCCAGCTCCATCCACCCGTGGAGCAGCACAATCGAAGCTGCACAAGAGACTACATGCTGCATGCATGACACATTTTCCCTGGGTGAGAAGACCATGAGGCAAACTGAGACTTTGAGGATCCCACTCTCTTTCATAGTTTCTTCTCTCCCAGCCACTGGCTCAGTGGGCAGTGCCTAAAATGAGCCTGAAGTCTGGTGTTTCAAAGATGTTTTGATGCCTAGCTGCTTCAAAACCCCAAAACTGTGCCGGAAAATTAGTAGCAACTGGAACTGCCCGTTATTTGTTAATTTATACTGCAAAAAATAGAGAAATAATTAAAACAGAGGAAAATCACAAGGAGAAAGTTACTCCTTCTTTGTTTGTCAAGCTGCCAGAAATGCTGAAGGTCTCCTGCTGTCACATACGTCAACCTCTTAGAGGTTTTGCCTGTTCAGAACATTGCCAGGCTTTGAGAATGGTGCTGAGGTACTCTGTGCTTCTGAAAGGGTAAGTTTCTCTCCCAGTTGCATTTTGTCTGACTTATAGACAGGGTAAGGTGGCTTTTACCTGAGACTTTTAGGTTAATGTGACAGATGCCAGAAGTCTAATTAGACTCCTGCGTGAATTCCAGAAAAATAAAACTTCTTTAAAAGATACCCTTCTTGCTCAATGGAACCAAACAACTTCGTTTTCCTCCTTCAGGTCTTTCTTTAAATGTAAATTTAGTCAAGGTTATCACTTCACTTCAGCATCCCCCGCTTCACTGGAATTACTCTTAATTTAGTTTGGTTAAACGTACAATATTGGTCTTAATTAGAAGACGCGGGGACAGATCTGTGTATGCTCATGACACAGACACCTTGCACTTTTGTTGGAGCTTCTCCTCTTTGTAAATTGGGATGAAGGAATTTGTCTTTCAGCAAATGATAGCCCTGATATTTTCCAGCTTTATTGATAAGTCAAGTAGTCAATGGCTTCACAGAGATTTTTCTGGTAGATTCTGATTTACGCTTAACTAGCTCCTTAAATCAGCACTTGGAGGAAGAGCAGCCCAAGCTAATCGGTTCATATGACCAACCTATCTTACACACACATTGCATTTCAAGAAGTAAGAATTGTCAATCAACTAAAACTTCAACAGACCTGGCCACTGAATGACGTAAAGAATGAAACTGGCTCCAGAACCTTCTTTTTTCTCTCTCTTCAGATATATTGCATGAAAGGAGGGAGGATGGGTCTGCTTGACAGGCTGCCTTTGCTGTTGTTGAGCACAGGCATGTGACTTCCTACTTGGCAACAGCAGCTACAAAGCTGCTGATTTCTTTCCAGAAAACTGTTTTGCATTCAATTTGATGGAGTGAAACATCACAGTTTTCCATGATATTTAGAGAACACAAAAATAAATACGGGGTGGTTTTTTTTGCTTTGTTTTAGATACACATATATGTACATATACACACTCATGTCTATATATGTATCGATTTCAAAAGATGTGGAAAGAGGCAAAGTTTGTGTGTGAGTGGTGCAAATGTTACTCGTACGAGTGAATGATCCTCTATCTTTCGAGAGAATTAAAACCTCACAGTTGTTCCAACCACCATTGCTCTTCAGTGAGCTAAAAAATACAATCGACTCTTCTCTCCCTCTCCAGTAAACCAAAGAATGTTTAAACTGATCCTTCTACATCTCTCCCTCTGCAGTGAACACTCAGATAACCATGAATATCAAACTCCAGATGTTTGAGATCTTGGTAGTCGTGCCCTGCTCCCGAACCTTTGCCATCAACTATAGCAAATGGCTGTTACTGAGAGCAGTTGTTGACCTAAATGTTTTCTGACAGCAGTTTCACCCTGCCCCTATGAGTGGCATTTCCCAGAAAGCTGATGTGTCTGATGGACTGTATCAGTTTCAGTATTTCATGTTTCAGATTCAGCAGCTGGTAAAATGAGTTGGGTCCTCAGAGTGCATAATTCAGTAAATGCTGCATCAGCTTTAGCACGCTCTGCATTTAATTTATTAGGGGAAGAGCGACATTTCGTGCACACTGATTGTTATTTTACTAGATGATGTGTTTCAATCAGCAGGTGATACATGTCATTTACTATATTACAGTGTTTCAGATGTTGATATATGGTTCAAAGGGAGATGTACTCACTTTAGCACTAATGCATTTTGACGTGCTTTTCATTCAGTATCATATCCGGATTTTCCTTCTATTTTGCAGGTTTGTCAGGTAGGTTTTTTCGGTTTGGGCTGTTTGGTTGTTGTTTTTTTTTAAATGTGTGATTTATGGATGTTTCTCTTCATTTAGACTGTACTTAAAACTTTTATCCCAACCTCACTCCATTTTTCTCGTTTATATATCTGAAATGCTTGTGCTTCTAAACTGTGTTTACAAATATCTGAAGGATGGATGTCAAGCAGAAGGAGCCAGCCTTTTCTCAGTGGTGCCCAGAGATAGGACGAGGGGCAGTTGTGACAAACTGGAACATAATAAGTTCCACTTCAACAAGAGGAAAAACTTTTTTACTGTGAGGGTGATGGAGCCTGAAACAGGCTGCCCAGAGAGGTTGTGGAGTCTCCTTCTCTGGAGACTTTCAAAACCCGCCTGGATCTGTTCCTGTGTGGCCTGCCCTGGGTGATCCTGCTTTGGCAAGGGGGTTGGACTCGATGATCTCCAGAGGTCCCTTCCAACCCCTACCTTTCTATGATTCTATGATTTTATGATTCTATGACTGTCTGTAAACCTCTACATACAAATCAAAATTAGTAAATTCATAGGGACATGGACCAAGTATTACAAAAATGCTTATAACATTGGGGCTCATTGTAGGTGGGTTCTTAAGACATTGAATTTACATGCAGTCACATACTCACTACTTTTCTTGTGATTTACGACTTTCTAATGTTCTTTATGTGAGTATGAGTAGAAAGACATTTCTGCTAAGTTTTTTGGACTAAAGTGACTCCATGTGTGCTTACAAATTGCTCACAGTCCTGAGATGCACATTTATGAACGATTTTGATGTTTTTTTTTGTGTTGGAGCAAGATTTTCTGAATTTCCAATCTGACAACAGTACTGTCACCTACAAACAAATGGTGTTGGAAAAAAGACATGCTTTTTTCTCCTTGTAAAAAAGTAGTCCATGTTCCTCAAAATGTATCGGCATGCAGTTGGGAGTAGGCAGTGGATAAATATTTTCTCTGAAGAAAGATGAAGCATCAGATTAAGCTGCAGTTTCCCGTAACACATTGCAGCTAGAGGTTCGAATGAGATTCAGGCAACTTCAGTTCTGCCCTTTGTCATTTTCGAGTGGATAATCTGAGATAGAGACATTTTACTTGAATCATGTGGTTTATCAACCTAACTATGCTTCAGCACTTTAACTTTACAAAACACTTCACAGGCAATATTTAGTCCTTAAAAGAACTCCCTTAAAAGCTAAGAATGTCAGTATTCCGCACCATTGTTAAAGACGGCATGACATTCTCAAGAGAAGCAGAGATTTAGCCGAGAAACAAGAAGAAAGTTTTGTCTCACCTTTGTGTGCTTCAATTCCACACTCCAATCCTTCAAATAACTGCAGCAATTCAGAATATTCTCTAATGTTTTTGCCATGAATGATTTCGCTAGCACATTCGGGGCACTTAAACGACATTTCTCCTCTGAACTGCTCTCTGGAGAAGGCTTTCTCACCCCAGTAAGTATGAAGAGAACCAAAGTATACAAATCTCCTAACTTAGGTACCTACTCTGTAAATACCCTCTGAGGGACTGTTGCTACAGAATGTAGCATTAAGACATGTAGCGATACCTGGAAGAATTACTAAACTGTTGTCACAGGCAGGCAGCTACATATCATTTTTCTGTCACTGAGCACCTTTACAGCATTACAAATATTCTAAGTGCTCAAAGTATGTGCGAAGTAAACCCATTTTAAACCAAGGTAAAGTATAAACAGCAAAATGTTTGGCTTGTTTTTTCCTTTACTTATTTTTCCCCATACAGAAAATAATCATTTGTGAGGCTGTAAAATGTTGGAACACTAAGAGCAATTTTATAAAATGTTTTAACAGTTTGAAAAATGTTCTGCTTGGAGGATGAGGAGTATATGCATATATGGTGCTGGTTGTCTTTTTTTTTTTTCCTTTTTCACACTGCTTTTCTGACTCACAAAATGCTTTAGTTCACTGAATTTATTAAAAGAAAATTCTGTGCCAGTGTTTGTGATCCAGTGATTGGCTGAATTTATCTCTTGAGAGCTATGGGGGAAAGAAATTCTTATGCTTTGTTTTTGCAATGCCATCTCTGGAGGTAGATCCGGAATATTGATATCGAGGGACCCACCTAAAGCTTATTGAAATCAATAGGAAGACCAAACATGGTGGTAATGATACGTACTACTAGCCACAGTTTCAGAAATTTCATAAGCAATATATTTATCCTGCAATGGTATTTGAGTAAATGCTTAAGCACTTTGCTGCACTGAGATTCCATCCTGGAACTGGGGCTTATATACCTGTATTTATCAAACGTGGTGTGTATACATGCTTGCACGTGTGTGTACATGTGCCCAAATGAACAACACATGTAAAGCTGCAACGCCTTTGTTGCCCAGAACAGATACGAAAAAAAACCATCAGTCAGATAAGGTAATAGAGAACTGCAAAATCTCACCAGTTTCTCCAGCTACATCCTCCTCTCTTTCTCAGGGAGACAGTTATGTTGTTACATTTACCAGGCTGTCACTGGCTGTTTCTCTAGTGTGGGGAGATCCTGACACCAGCCATCAATGTATCACATCTAAGTTATTTTGTGCTGAACCCTCACACGCTATTTTTCAAGCTATACAGTTCTGTGTTCTGCGCAAGATCCTTTCGATGAGAGTAGATTCTGCAGCAGCTTTACATCCTGAGGTGAACTGAATTAGAAGAAACAAATCATTTTTACATCTGACTTGCTAATTTTAAAGCCTGCCTGTGTTTTCTTCAGGCCCCTAAGTTTCATGGAGATATGAAATGATCTGCTCCCTTGTTATCCAGACAGGATATCCAAAAATGCCTCTCATCCATAAGAATTAATTTGCACTCAAAAGTTTTTGCTATGCCATAGCAGCATGTAAGCCATAAAGTAAGGACTTTAAATATAAAGGAGAATTCATTCCAGCAGGTTTTGGCAGTGAAAGATTCCTGGTAAATGTTGAATGCAAAAGTCTACCAATGCCTATGGGTCTGAGGCCAACATGTGTCACTCTCAAGCAAAACTAGAACAAAAAGCCTGAGAAGCTGGGTCCAGAGATTGCTTTAGATCTTTTTCATGTGAGCTTGCTATGTTGTTTTGGAACCGCAAAGCCCTCGACGGTGATAACAGGGATAAAAATGTTATGTTACTATGGAGAGTGTTTTGAGGTAGCAAAGTTTATTTTGTGCTGCAGTTGTGTACTCTGTTCATAGTGGGAGGGGTTTTTGTGGCTTCTCTGTGCTAAATAACTGCAGTACAAAAGTTTCCTATCTCACTTCTCTCCATTTCCTTCTCATCTTTCAAAATATGCAACTTTCAATAACAAGATAACTTGTTTGGAGAGTCCTCTGTCTGTTTTTCAATCATTTTGCACTAAACAGCTTTTGTTTTATGGTTCAAAATATACAAATCCTTACTTGCTGGAATGTAATTCTTTCCAGTAGCTGTGGCACCACATTAATCCTGAATTATTTTTTTCTGAAATATTAGCTGTGCAAGAAGCCACACTTAAATAAAATAGTATTTGCCTGGAAATTACGTGAAACTGTAAGAGGATAGGAGTTTATTTTAGAGATGGATAAGGATGATAGACAGACCCAAATAGTTATCTACGCATGTCCAGATGGTACACTTCAGTGATCCGAGCTTTGAAATGTATGAGAAAAACTTGTGATTTCTAATCTCGGGTCTGACACTACTTCCCTCTGTGGCCTAAGGCAAACCATTTAACTTCTCTATGCCTCGGTTCACCATTTGCTTCTAACTCTGAGTCTTTAAGAGCAGCTGTTTTCACTTTTTTTTTGGTAATTAGGCAAGCAATCTCTTGCTTGAGGCCTGACATTAAAAGCTACCCCTCTGCTTAAAGAATAGAGGAGCCTTTTGACATCGGTCACACTCATTTTTCCTGGTTTCAAATACTTTTTTAAGGATTTCTTTTGACATATCTTGTGTACGATAATGCAATCAAGATATTTAGGTTCCTGTAGGTATAAGCAGCACCCACTTATCGCTGCATTACACCTGCCACTCATCCCGTCCTAAAATGATTGAGGAAACATAGGTGTGGGTTTCAGGGACATCATCATATAATCATAGGATCGTATAATCATAGAATGGAAGGTATCCCTAGAGAGATGACCTCTGGAGAGAACACCATCCAGAAGACCTCTGGAGATGTTGAAGGTCTCTAGAGAAGAAGATTCCACAACTTCTCTTCACAGCCTGTCCCAGGCTCCGTCACTCTCACAGGAAAGAAGTTTTTCCTCATGTTAAAGTGGAACTTCCTGTATTCTAATTTGTGACCATTGCCTCTCATCCTTTCACGGGACACCGCTGAAAAGAGAGTGGCCCCTTCTACTTGACACCTATCCTCCAGATATTTGTAAACATTAATATGACCCACTTTCAGTCTTCTCCAGGCTAAACAGCCCTAGGTCTCTCAGCCTTTCCTCATAAGAGACACATTCCAGTCCCTTAATCATCCACTGGACTCTCTCTTTCATTCCCCTGTCCCTCTTGAACTGGGGAGCCCAGAACTCGACACAATACTCCAGATATGGTCTTACTAGGACAGAGGGGGAGAAGAACCTCTCTCGATCTGCTGGACACACCCTTCTTAATGCACCCCAGATGCCATTAGCCGTCTTGGCTACAAGGGCATGTTGCTGTCCCATGGATGACTTATTGTCCACCAAGACTCCAAGGTCATGACTTTGCTATCTATTGGACACTGTGGTTGTATCTATATAACTGAATATATAACTATATAACTGAATAAAACAGGCCAGGGACTATTTTCTGCTGCCAAGCATATGCCTCGTACTGATACAATACCATAGTGGTTTAAGGGTTAACGGATTGAGTGGGAGGGGATCAAGTGACAACCCCAGGATCTTGAGGGGTCAGAGGGCAGATGTTATTCCCTCCCCTTCCCTGCCACACTCCATGAAGCTAGAAGACGGGAAGGTCCGGTCGGCTCTTCGTTCCCGAGCTCTGCTGCTGTGACCGCCACTCAGCCCAGCCAGGCCTGACCCCATGTGACCACGCAATCCATCACCATTCGAGATCAAGTTTGGTATAGAGTTGCATATTTTTCCCTTAATATTCCTTTTTTCCTCCTGTTTTTCTACTGTTATTTTTAAGTTGGTTATAGTCTTAACTTCCAATCTTGGGTGAGGCATTTTTTCCCTTGTTCCCTTTTTTATCCACCCTTGGGAAGGAGGGGAGGGAATAATAGAGAGAAATCCTGCTCTGTGTTTCATGTGGGCTTGCCCTGAGCCTTAGAGATAAATGCATATTCCTTGCCGTCCCCCCTCCCTCCCCAATAGAGTGGTTATATCCAAACTGCCGATAGTGATTGGTCCTTCTCATATATTTTCCCTTCTACTACTGAGAGAGGTAAATTAGAAGAGGGTTAATTGGCACAGGTCAAAATCACTTGAAGAAGAAGAAATCTGTAGATTATATGATTTCAGGGCATTCTGAAGCCACAGATCTGGTTTATTTGCCTGAATGGAAGTGGACACATATCAGGGAACTATCCTGACTGCTAGGTGAGGAATAAGTTTAAGGCATAAAGCTTTTTAAACATTATAGTATGTTCTTTATAGATAACTGAGACACTTAGAGTTCTGATAAATGTAATGATACCTAAGAGGCTACTCTTCAGCTGTGAATCTCAAAATATACAGGCAATAATGTATCATCACCTTCAATTTACAAATAGGAATCCATGACCAAAAGAGAAGAAATAACTTATCCAAAGTCATCCAGCACATCTACAAGCAGGACAGGACTCAGACTTGAGGCTCCCAAGAGTTGATCTGTGTTATAGGTAACAGGACTTCCGAAAACCAAGCTACAATTAGATTTTATTTAGGTGTTTATATTGTGTAGTAAATTCTGCAAAACTTTTACAAGATTAGATCTGACTGAAATAGTTTTAGAATGGCTAAGTCCCAGAATGATTAGTAAGCGGCCTCAAGTACCCAGGAAGTTCTTTCCAGACCTAAGTTTCCTCAGATGTTCATCCTACTTCTCTAATTGAGAAGTATATGTCTCCTTTTTGAGATGTGAGATCAGTGTCCCATATTGCAGCAGTGCCTTGTTCAATGGCATTATCTATCTACTGAATGTTTGAGCAGCATTAATTTTTTGTGGCCATATCGACATGACAACCTTGTCATCAACTAGTACCTCCTACAAAATCCTTCTTCTACCCAATCGTTTCCAACTGAACACTCCATTTACGGAAGTTTTTTTTTGTAATTGGTCCCCAGCTGCATGTACTTGCCCTCTGTACTGTTGAATTTCATTCCATTTCTATATATTCCAGTTTTCAGACTCATCTGGTTGCTCCTCTCAGTTTCTCTGAACCTCTCCATATCATCAGCAAGACTTATGAATGTAGTCTCACTTTCTATGCCAGGATTGGTAGTGAAAGTATTAAGTAGTATTGCTCCCAAGGCTACTCCATCAGCCTATCTTTAGGCTGAAATATTCCAGTTTCAACAGTACCTGTTGAGTGTCTGAATTCTGCAGTCAGTTGGCTAAAAGGTCTGTGGGAAACCCCACATTCGCCTGTCCTCTTCACAGTTAAACATCTTCCTGGTTTATACTTCAGCTTTAAATTTTACATAGTTTTATTGAACTTCATGCTCCTTTGCTGAGGAATCAGTACGGTTTGGGATTTTTTTGAAAATGAGAAACAATGAGATTACTCCAGCAAGATCTACCTTTGGCATCCCAAATTGTCTTTTACTCTGTATCCATTTTTCTGAATATTTTTAATTTTTCTTCTCCTTTGAGATTTGTTTCAAAGCTTTTATACTGTTCAGGAAGGACTAACAAGTCTGTAGTGAGTTGGATAATTTTCCTTTCTACTTTCTGAAAATAATCCCTGCAGCTTCAGCTACCTATGCCTTAGAGATTTAGTGCTACTGGCTCCGCAACTTTGTGTTGTTTGGTAATTCAGGCACATCAAGTCACCCTGAATTCTCTTAAACCCTCCTTGCTTCTCTATAATTTCCGTTTCCTTACTCTGGTGTGTATTAGTCATCTTGTCTTTGCTACTGTGTTCTGCATTGTTGTTCTTTTCAGTCACTTCGGTGCTAGTAAATAAAGCAGGGCCTTAACACAAGTTCAAAGACTGGCAAATAACCATCCATACCATTTAATTGTAGGGATACAACTGACCTTTTTTGACCCATGCAAACTAGTACTGACAGACAATGCCCATATCCACCTTTGGGACTGTCCTTGTTTCAGCTGGGACAGAGTTAATTTTCTTCCTAGTATCTGTCACAGTGCTATGTTCCGGATTTATGTAAAAATAAGTTTGATAACACACCGATGCTTTAATTGTTGCTAAGTAGCACTTATCCTAAGTTGAGGATTTCTCAGGTTCCACTGCTCTGCCAGTGAGTAGGTGCACAAGAAGCTGGGAGGGCACATGGCTGGGAGAGCTGACCATAACTAGCCAAAGGGATATTCCACACCACAAGAACGTCATGCTCAGTGTATAAACTAAGGGTAGGGGATATTCCACACCACAGAATGCCATGCTCAATGTATAGACTGGGGGGAGTTGGCCGGGAGGGGATGATTACTGCTTGGGCATCAGTCAGCTGGTAGTGAGCCATTGTATTGTGCATCATTTTTCTTTTCTTGGATTGCATGTATCTTCTTTTCTTTTTTTTTTTACAATTGTTTTCATTATTATGATTATGTGTTTTCTTATTATTGTCACTATACTTTATTTGAGTCATTAAACTCTTCTTATCTCAATTTTACTTATTTTTTTGATTCTCCTCTCCAACCCACTGGGATGAGGAGGAGTGATCGAGCAGCTGCGTGGTGCTTAGTTGCTGGCTGGATTTAAACTACAGCAGCGACAAATCCAAGTAAGAAATCTAGATGTGATCATTGTGCTTTGGGAGGTGTAGAGAGTTTAATCATATCAACACTAGCACTTGCTCCACCCACATGCAAGATTTTAGGTCCACTTTAATTGTTAGCATGGATGCATCCTTTGAAACCACAGCACACTATTCATTTAGATTAGTTCATTACCTTTCCTCCTTCCAGTGCCAATTCTTACTTTGCAGTGAAAAAAAAAAAATGAAGACAAAGTTACTCAGTAACTGACTGTTTGATACAGTCCTCAAAACAGGGTGAAATTAAATAGGATTAGAAATGCAGAGAGCGGATTTCTATATGCCTTTATAGATTTCTTTGTTTGTGAAGTCTCTGGTTTGTAATCACCTCCCTGCTTGAGTCTTTTTTTATTCCCTCCATGTTGTGATTTTATCTGTTTTCTTTTCACATTTGGACAATAGGTTATTTAACTTCTCCCTACCCTTTCCCCTCCCCATTCTGCTGTCTCTGTTGTCTTTTTATAGCTTTGTTTTGCTGATTTGGGTTTGCATGATTTCTCACTCTAATAACCTCTTCCTGCAATGGTGACAGGGAAAGTGCCATGGAGGGTGGAAAACTCCTTCTTCTTTGTTGTCGTCTCCTGTGTGATCTGACAGGCTGAGAGAGGAGCACAAAAGTGGGAGGGATGGAAACGGGAGGCATCTGAGCAGCCAGAATCCCCCTCTTTTAATATTTCTGCCAGGTTTTCTAAAAATGACAGATTCTTCCACCCTTTTGTTCGAGCCTGTCAAGGGGAGAGGGTGGGACAGAGCGGCAGTAGCATGAAAGGGTGGCCAGAGAAAGAAAATAGTCATAGGCTTGATGTGATGATATGGGCTTCACCTTGGGTGAGTTTCTTTTCACACAATCCAAGCTAGCTGTGGTTTGGCTGTAGGTGCCATTTAATTCAGAACGGCTTGTTCTCGGGGAGCGAGGCAAGAGGAGGGCTCATATGGCAGTTCTGGTTTATGGTCTATTTAATCTCAGCAAGTGGGAAAAGACTCCAAGGAAGGACAAAAAGGAATGAAAATAAGACTAATGCTCGATCTTCTGTGGCTAAGAAGATTCTGAGCTATTACAACATCAAATAACACAGCCAAGCCCTGTCACTGTTTTCTCTCCTTATTTTATGCCAAGCACAGAGCAACTAGAGACCAATGACTTGTTCGACTACTTTATAGCAGCTTTGTTTCACCTTCATGTTGAAAAATAAAGCAGAACACTGATTTCCTCCATTTTACCGCATATCTTTGCTCATTTACTGTCTCAGAGCTCCTTTCCCTCCAGCCACCTGCTCATATGTCAACTCGCTTTAATATTCCGGTTTCTTAGCCCACTGTTAAGACTTTTCCCACCACCCTCATGGTGCTGCTCTTAAGATGTTTTTGCCATAGTTTTTCATCACATTTGTTTCCTTGGAATCTGCCAAAAATTATTCTGGCTCAGAGGAGCTGCCCACTTGCCAAACTGGCTACCATGCCTTGACTGAGATTATACACTGCTCCCAGTCAGAAGCTTTACTTTCAAAATTACTTGAAACCCCAATATTCCTAGCAAGAAACAACTTACATCACTTTTAGGATAAGAAAAAATACTCCTCCTGGGATCAAGGTTGCTTAAGATGAAGACTTTGTGCTGGATTTATATCACCAAAAGGGTTTCTATTCTACGTTACCATCTCACATCTGTTCAGCTCAGCTCTGAGAGACGCTGTCATTTTCACCAGATTCCTCTCATGTGTTTGGTTTATAGCAGGTAGTTACTCAGGGTTCCAGTTTATTACAGCACAGACCAAGCAGCCGTCAGTAAGTCTGTCAGGACTGGTTCTAGTTGGGCTCCTGAGAATCACTTCTGCCTCTCTCTCCATTGTTTCTCCTCTCCAGTATTTAATGGCTCTTCACAATCACATTTCTAATTTATTTTCAGGGGCTTTCTCTGCAGGTTCCTTCTTCATAACTTGAACTTGGCTCATTTCGTGGCATTGTCCTTCAGGGTCTGAAGATGGAGTGATAATGCCTCAAGTAGGCCATGGGAATAAGGAGAAATTGCCCTCCTGAGACCTCAGAATACCACTCTGCATGCCAACTGTACCCCATGGGCATCAAAGCCGACAGTAATATGGGTTCAGTGCCCTTATATTAGTGGGTTCGCATATATCTATAAGACCTGCTCTGACTTCTGCTGCAGGTGGAAAGAAAACAGAAAAAACCTATTCTTTTCTTCTTTTTTTTTTGGAAAACAACATTTCACTGCAGTATTTAAAGGCTGAGTTTGTAAGAACAAATTATGGATCTCTTTAAGATCTCAAAAATTTAATTAGAAATACTCTAAATATAACTTTATTTTTTTGCAAGGCATTTTAATAAGTATATTTGGATGGCTCATTCTACTTTTGAATCCATCATTTCTCTACTGCTTTGAAGTCCTTTCTATGAAACTGCAGACCATTCCAATTGCAGACATTTCTGCAATACATTGTTAAATACAGCTCTAATTCTGCTTGTGGCTTAGTTTGATGCTAGATTCCTCAATAATACAAACTCATGTTAGTGGGAATAGTCATTCAGTATTCAAGTGTAGTTTGCTATCCCGTAATAATATTGCATAACGACAAGATGCCCTTCCCATGCATTGGATAGTGAGTTCCATGCCCCAAGGCAGCAAATCCCACCAGTCTGCAAAGTGATCCAAAAGCTATTCCCTTTGAGTCGTAATGGGTGTCATCTCCAGACCATGGGAGTGAGGTTGTCTAGGGACAGCCCTGGGAAGAGACAGGGCAGGAGATCCTTTTTCTGAATGGAGCGCTGGGGTTCCCTTGCCTGCTCTGGTGCCTCCAGACTCCTTCGTGTTTATGGGAATGAGCCTTCAGTCACATAACCTAGCAATCCATAACTCAACATATCATCTTTTACACCTCTCCATAATCGTGGATCATGTCAGTTTATCATGATTTGGAGTCTGTGATGCAGGACCTCCAAGCACTACCTCATCACCTACAGAAAATTCTCATTTAAATGAAAAAGATGTGGTGGATATATTTTTGTAATTCCCATGCCATCTTACACTGATAGCCTTGACGACTTTCTGCAATGTTTCACCCTTTGCCACAGTCGCTGCAAGTTTATTCCACATTATTTCTGAGATTGGATAATTGTTTCTTATATTTACATTATTACATTTTCTAGATTTCTTCAATCTGTACACTCTCTGAATCAAACCTAGACTAAACGTGTTTTTAAATCCAATATTGCCTCTTTATTCCTGTAACTATAACAGTCTTGATCAGTTCCAGTTAAAGATAAACTTCACATCACGTAACCCTTTACTCAGAATTAGTTTCATGCTATGATTTCTCAATTACACTTGTCTTTCTTCTGTGTATTTACATTTTCCATTCATTTCTTCCAAGTGATCTATGTTTAGTTTATAATTTATAGGCGTTTCATTACTTTTTAATGAAAAAAATTCATTCTTCGCCTCAGCATTCTTCAAACAAACCCCATGCAGAACTCCTCCATGTTGCTGTCTGCTCTGTCTCCTGGAAGATGGCCTGGTATGGGTGAGAGCTTGTATATTTTTCTGTCTGTCTAAGCCATCCTGCTGAGAGGTACTACCTGTCCCTGCAAAACTTGTCACTCTCTGCTCTCCTGAGCAGTGAGTCATGAGATGTTCTTCTTTGTCTCTGCTACTCCAGGCTGAAAACTCTTGCAAAATGGTTGCATTTATTTCTAAATTCTGGATGTTGTCTGGGTCTGTACATGTTCGCACTTCTCAAGCACCTTTTTGTCTTTGACATTTTCTTGCTGTTTATTCTACGGCATCTCTTCCAAATTCCTCACAGTGCTGTAATCTTCTGCTTCCCTGTTTCCTCTCCCGCTGGTCAGTCTGTCGACAGTAGCTGCAACTTGTTTTCCTTTTAATATTTTCATTCTGACTTGTGTATTCTGCAGCTTGGTGCATCCCGATAGTGTTTTCCCTAAGCCTAAATCCACATCTTTCAGCAGTCCTTCCTTGGCAGCTGTGGAATTTTGATGCTGGTCACTATCTGATCTCTTTGATTACAAGCTGACAAAATACTGTAATTACACATCCGACTCTAGTTTGTGATGAGTCAACAAAAACTTCAAAAGGATTCTTCCCCTGTTTCCAGTTTCCAATGAAATCTCTCTTTCCGAAGTTTTATTTTTCTTGGGAAGGCAATATTCCCCAAATTTATATAGACTACCCATTTCTCTGGCTTAGTTACACGCTACTAAAGCTAACGATGGTAGGGAGAGGTATCGTAAACTCTAGGTTAATGCTGTAGATTTAGTTGACTATGAACTAAATACCTCTGATAGCAAAGTCTTAGCAACTGACACTGGTGAAAAAAAGGACCATTGTGAGCTCTTTCAAAGTTCATTTGAAAGTAATCAAATATTATGGCATTTTGAGAAAGTAAACCCCTCTTAATCCTGCTTTCTAAAGCTGGGACAGAGGAAATTACAATATTTGACCAGGTTCTGATTTGGAAGAGCTCTGTCTTTTTAGGGTGACTTCTCTGAAGTCAGTGGAAAAAGCTGGGATACAAAAAAACCCAGACAAAACTCAAAATAAATCAGTGAAATGATATGAAATCAAATTAAATAACAAAATGGAATCAAATATAAAGTATAACATAATATCAAATATAAACCTAAACAAATCAAAGCTTCATCTCTCAAATTTTGTGTTAGAAACGGTCATTAAAAAAAGAAAGTGAAAAAAAGCCCTAGAGACTGCAGTTCTCACACAGCCTCTTGATTCCAACTGTTGTGCCGTTAAAAATACCTTATATGACTCATGGTAAAGCTGTGAGAGGTGGTGATCCTTGCTTTAAGGCCAGCACTGGGACCTGTGCTTTGCTTAAATATAAAGGCGATTAAACATGGGAAATACTGATTAGTTAAATAACTGTGAGAAATCATTTCTACATTAGAATATTTATTTAGAGAAAGATCCTCAGTATATAAGGTCTCATTCTTTGAAGGTAATGCTGTGGGAGTTAATTATCACAAAGTGCAGAATTGCCTGCTTTAGGCATGTTATATCATGAACTATACTGAGCCTTAGGTAGGATTCCGGGAAATTGTGTCATCAGTTTAGTCTGTCCTACCTTCTTGTATCTAAATCGATAATTCATAGGTCCAGCTTAGATCTGGACTCTCCTTAAGGATCTAAAAAAGCTGCAAGAAATAGCTTTCCACGCTGTTTCCGTGCTTTCACTTTCTAGTTCCAAAGAAGATGCTGTTGTGAAATGAAAATACAATTAAACAGTACAGGTAAGAAATTTTTGGAGGGTTTTAGATTTGTTTAGTAATTTTTATGGTGGTTTGTTTTTTTTACAATGCTATCTAAGCAGAAGAGTAACTTTGAAATTCAAAGCATCGGTTTGATTATATTGAGACGTGTTAAAGACATTTAAAAGCTTTAAACACAGAGCATGATGCTAACAAAATCAAGTATACTTTTACTGATTGAACAACTTGTGCTTGTGATTGAAGTTAAAGGCAGATTTTGAAAACAATTACAGTTTTCTAAAAAAATATTAATATGGGCTAAATCATTTAATTAACATTGAGACACCTTTCTGGGGAAAAAAAAAAAAAAGAAAGAAAAAACTACAACCACCACTTTAAAATTAAATTTGAGTGTGATTACTTCAAACATGTCCCTATTAGTAGCTACCCAGATCATCGTGGTCCTTCATGCATTCATGTTTATTTCCCAATTATTCACAGTTTGTTAATTGGTGTGATATGGGATGAATATTGATGGCACAGTCTGAAGGTGATTTCCATACCAAAGGAGCAGGCATGTTTACCGTCCATGTACACAGCAGACAACAAAGTTCCCTACAGATCTGACTTTGAAATTCGGCAAACATCCTCCCTGTGTGCTGCGTGTTGGCTCATTAAGCAGGTAGCCTTGCAACATGCATGATGGAAAATACAATGCAATACAGTGAGGACAAATTAAAAAAGAAAAACAAAAACAAAAAAACCTGAACAAAGCAAAATGGCTAAGTTGAGTTGTCTAATCTCTATAAACCTCTCGACAAGCTCCGGACCCAGTAGGTGATTATGATAAAAGTGATGTGACTTATTGTTTCTAATACAGGAGGGCCTGTGCGTGGTGTTGGCTATCCAGATTTACATCTAGACTGAAACATTTGTATTTTCTGCAAGGGAAAAAGTCTTTCAGAATTCAGGTCTGTGTCAGAGCTTTCTCCAAGCCAAGTGTTAGCATTCCATTTTGAGTTCCTCTGTGTATGTGTGTTAAATCTGGCATGGCCACGTGCCAAAGTTATTCAGAGGGGAAGTGAAACATCCTTGAGAATCAGTGAAAAATACAACCTTCTCCTTCGCTTGTTTCAAAGCATTTTTGTTTGTTTGTTTTTGCCATAGGGTAGAGCATACTCGACCAGAGGGATGTGTTAGTGAGTACAAAGCAATTCAGGGTGGAGGGAGTCTAATCTACAAGAAAATCTCTGAGGATCTAGGAGAGAACCTCAAACATCTCAGGGAAAATCTGAGAGATTATCTCTGGGTCAACACCTTGGTGGGGTGGTCCAAACTAACATTTAAAATAGGGATGCAACAGGAAAATCTATACACAGGAAATAAATGCAAGAGGTGAGTAGGATGGAGGATTTTGACAAGAGACAATACGTCTAAAAGAGGAGAATAAGACACAAAGCCTCCTATCTGGCTTGCAATAAAGGATTTTCTTCTAACCAGGGACAATGTGGAGTTTCCAAAGGAATAGGTACATATCCTACTGTGGAAAATAGCCAGCTCGTGATGATTGTGTCCCTTTTCTTCTTCACCCTGGCCACAGTGTGCAGTGTGTAAGATAAAGCAGCCTATACAAACATTTGAAGTTCTTAATGGATTTTATTTTCTTTCAAAATGGCTCAACATGTCATTGAAATGTAAAAAAAAAATACAGCTGTTCTGTAAATGTTCAGAAAGCCAATGTATGAAAAGAAAAAACATTAACATTTAACTTGCGTTTGAGATGGTCTGCACCTTTGATCAGATAGCATAACACAAAAAAACCGTTATTGAAACAGTGACATTTCCAATTTTCAGGCAATATAATTTTGCACGTAAGATGGAGAATAGTTTTGGCTTGAATTCTTTTCACTAAAAATTGCCAGTTTAATACAGTCCAGGTAGTCTATAAATTCATCTTGTCTGACTTAATTCCAAAAAAAATTTAAAGACATTACATAAAATAATAAATTATTTTTACTTGTTTAAAATGATGTGTGTGGTTTTTATATAAAAATATTAATTCAAAATATTTATTTTTGCTCAATCTGAAACAAAATACATTTTACGTTAGAGAAAATATTGTGTTTTAAATTAGGTGGGGTTTTTCACCTTTTAATTTGCAGGGTTTCTCTCTCTTTTTTTTTTTTTTCTTTTTTTTTTTTTTTTTCCAGTCAAGTGACAGTGGCTGACGATCTGGGGAAAATGACAGTTAAATTTTCAGTTTCTCATAAGCAGTGCAAGGCAATAGAAGATCATTTCTTCAAGGTAATTCTATATGACAGAGAGAGAGATGCTCCAGCTATATCTGCACCAGAAAAGTGAGAAGGGCAGTGTGCAAGACACAAGCCCTCACATTTCAAACATCGTCCTCCCCATTAAATTCTCAGTACAGTCTCTAGCATGATTTTGACTTGGTCCAAATCACATTCTCCCAACCAATGCCCAAGCTTAGCTTAGGCAGGAATGATTTTTAATAGGCAGCTTGCACATGTTCATCCAGGTGTATATAAAAAGAGTAAGTTTAGTTAAATGCACCAGAATGGTTCCTGGACCATTTAGTTTTCTATTAAAGACATAGCCTCCAAGGCAACATTTATGGCCATCTAGAGCCTCCCTATAGAAGCCCAGTATGCAAACCTGGCTCCAGGCATGGCTGAAGGCTGCCTTCCACAGCAGACAGGATTCCACCAGCAGCTCAAAAGCATTTAATGAAAAAAAAGCACATATTTAAAAAGTTAAGTGCTTAGTGGTAGCACACGGAGTGTAGACCTGCTCTTGCAAGCAGGCAGTAATTGGAAGTATCCCATCTCGAACGAGCTGCATGAAGAAGTCTTTGCAAACTTCTCCACATTGAAAGTAAGCCAAGGAAATCAGTTTTCATGATGTTGTCATATGAAACAGGCTGATAATGCTGAGCAGGAAATAGACATGAAGGAGGCAACCAACCTAGGACGAGAACACGGCTTAAAAGCAAGGAACAAAGGTATAGACCTTGACATAGAATCAAACTTAAATTCAAGTCCTGCACTCACTGTAGTGAGTAGTAAAATGTCCTCTACCTGCAAAAGGGGTTTGGTTGCACCCTTGATCTCCTTCTGTATTTTTTCTTTCTCACCATCCCCTGTTGCATCTGCCTTCACTTCCTATCTGTTCAAGCATCAGAGCAGTCTGCTAGCCCCTCTTATCTCTTTACCACAATTCCTTGTCACATTCACCAACAAAAGGAAAAACAGAGCACAAAATACTTACTCATAAAGACTGAGAGGTTAGTTTCAGAGTCCACAGAGCTTCCTTTCTAGCAGCAGATTACTTTTCTGGGTTTATGGCAAAGGTGAACTTCTTTTCAGCCTTGCAAATCTCTGAAAAGACAGGTAGATTTGCCAAATGTATAGGCACACACACTCAGGATTGCGCATCTCAAAGCTATCAAACATGTCACATTTTATTTCTTTCAACCGCTTAGGCACTGTGGACACCTATGATTTACTGGCAACATATACTGGTTGTGATGGGAAGTTTCAGATACAGGAATTAGCCTTGTATTCCTCTGGCTTCATGAAACCATTTTAGATTCTCTCTTGAACATTTAGGATCTGTTTGAAGAAATTCTGTGTTTAAAATAATATTTTTTAAAAACAAAAGCAAAACCAAAGCCAAACCAGTCTTTGTTTGGAATTCCACAAAAGCCTACCTATAGGAAAGCAAAGAAAACCTAATGAAACCCAAATATATGTAATAATTTCTTTTTCTTAGTACACAATAGCTTCACTTGTGGCAAGTGGAATCCACAGTCTGCAAAGTGAGCAACAAATGCTCTTAGGGAGTGAGAGTTACTAAGCAGAAAGAGCTTTAGTAGCATTTGCTAGGTAGTGCAGGGACTATTTCTGGTAGCAGATGCTACCAGGTACCAGGATATTTGTGCTTCTCTGATCATCTGTTGCACAGACTTCACTCTTTCCGTCAACTCAGAGCTGTAAACGTTTGGAGTGTAGTGTATTTCTGTTAGTGCTTGGTGAAGTTAATGGGTTTTAGAAGGGCAGCAATCAGTAAAAAAGCCACCTTATCTGAGGATCATAAAGGAACAGAGTTTTCACGAACACATTTAGAAAGAGTTTTTGGAAGCTTTGTCCGTAAAATATGCATTGAAACTGTGAGCAATTTTTTTTCTATGAATGAACACAAAATTTATCCAGAGGTTTGACTTTATACTAAAAACACAGACTGAATTTTTAAGTTAATGGAGATTCAATTTCTCTTCTCCGATTTTTTCTTCCCAATAAATTTTACTGTCTAATTTGACAAAATGCACTAAACTAGACTGATGAAGCTGACAACTGGTGTATGATGATGCTTCTATCCAAAGGCAGAGTGGCCAAAGCTTTTGGCAGCTATCAGAGGTATCTACTCTTGATTCTTCTTATGGGGTTTCACACCCATATCTCCAGTAGAATGTAATGTAGCCTTCGATGCTGGTGTACTCGGCATGTATCTGCTGAAGCTGTTTCATTTTGTCTATGAAATTTAAACATTTAACGGAATAAAAACTGGAACCCTTGTCCCAGCTTCTGGTTCAATGCCCTAATAACCAAATCAGTATCTTAATTTTGTTGTTTAAGAAACTATTTGAAGTATTTCATGCGACACAAAATGTCTCCAACAAGGACAGCTGAGATAGCATTGCCAAAGAAATACAGACCTGGTGCTTCAGGCAACATTCTGAGTGGCAGGAAATGTGTGAAAAATTTTGTTCTAAATACTGTTTTCCCTCCTGCTGGATATTTATTCCAAACACAGATAGATCTATTATATAAAAAAAAACAACTGACCACCCCTTCCTATGACTGATTTGTGAACCCAGTTCAAGCTTATACATGCCAGTCAAATCCACACGGCAAATTCAGCGTGAATTTGAAAGAAAAGTTTGCAACAATCAACCACATTTTTCACCCAGTGGTATTCATCAGCTC
Source organism: Baryphthengus martii (assembly GCA_013396935.1). Lineage (NCBI taxonomy): Eukaryota > Metazoa > Chordata > Aves > Coraciiformes > Momotidae > Baryphthengus > Baryphthengus martii. The sequence continues at coordinate 212,886 of VWZK01007215.1, forward strand.
TTCTTTCAGGCTGACAGTGCAAGGATCCTAAGGTACAGGGTTTGGTTTTTTTCAGAAATGTAAGTGAGTATTTTGAGACGTGATTTGATTTTTGGCTCAGATCCCTACATTGGAGATCATTAGCAAAACAGGTTAGAAGGTATGTAATCGCTTAAATAAGTGGCAGAGGGCTAGGAATCTTGGCTTATAAATGTAATTACAAAGCCTGTCAATAGCCATTGATTTCCTTAGACAGATCACTTGAAAGCATTCAGAAAGCTGGGAATAAAATGGAGGAATGTTACAGAGCTCCGAAAGGAGCAAATAGCTTTTTTTCTCTCTCTCCCTCCAAATCATGTACTTACACAGTGGAGCATCTTACACTTCAGGAGCGGATTTTGTATCTTTGAGAGACAATGTCCAGCATTTCTCTTGTTCTCATGTACGTTCTGGGTTTAGTGTATTTCATTGAACTTTGGCTTTAAAAAACCTGACTAAATACTCTAACGTGAAATGATTACCAATTCCCAACATTTCTATTCTCATAGTCCGCCTGCAGTCCCTGGAGTCACTATTTTCTCATTTGTATCTAAAGTTTCTTCATATTATCAGCTTTTAAATTAAGCTATTTTGAACTAAACTGTCCTATTGTTTACTCTGGTGAGACCCCCTCCTGTAACACTGCATCCAGCTATGGAGTCCTAAGTACAGACCTGCTGGAGCAGGTCAAGAGGAGGGACGTGAAGGTGATAAGAGAGCTAGAGTATCTCTCCTGTGAGGAAAAGTTGTTCAGCGTGGCGAAGAGAAAGCTCCAGGGGGACCTTATTGCAGCCTTTCTGTGCTTCGAGGGGGCTTATAGGAAAGGTGAGGACAGACTTTTAGTGGGGCCTGTTGAGACAGGACAAGGGGTAATGGTTTTAAACTAAAAGAGGGGAGATTCAGACTAGATATAAGATTTTTTTTTTACAATGAGGGTGATGAGACACTGGCCCAGGTTGCCCAGAGAGGTAGTTGATGTCCCATCCCTGGAAACATTCCAGGTCAGGTTTGATGGGCCTCTGAGCAACCTGCTTGAGTTAAAAATGTCCCTGTTCATTGTAGGTCGGTTGGACTAAGTGGCCTTTAAGGTTCCCTTCCCACTCAAACAGTTCTATGACTCTATGATTCTAAAAATTTACTGAGGTGAAATTGCTCTGCCTCCTTGCATCTTTTCCTGAGCTTTGTGTCTGACTTTGTTCATAGGGGGGAAATATTTAAAGACCAAGCCCAGTGTTTTTTCTGCAGTTTTTTGGAATTTGCAGCAGGATATATTGAATGGCACTGAAAATATCAAACGAAGCTGAACTGTAGATGAGAAGAGAACTAAAAGTAAACTCATTGTGGAAGTCACCTGTCAGGTAATAAAAATGTGAATATCTGGGATTACTATTCAAAGAGTAGCCTGGAGGAAAATTATTGTAATTAGTGCCAGTAAATAACAACCTCTTTTCTGTGCAAGAAGTGATAGAGATCCAGTCAAATATTTCACAGCAGGAAACCAAAAATGGGTATCGTATCATGGACAATTGCCACTATGTATATCATATTACTCTTCTATATTCTTATTTTTGAATATTTTCTCCAATTTTTTTTTTTAACAATGCTGCTGTAAACCTTTCCCATGTTCTTATTTACAGGCAAAAATGTAAATTCTATTCCATCCACTTGGTGTTATTGATAAATGACAATATGGCTGAATTTAAGCTGGAAATAACCAGGGGGAAGTTACATTCCTGGTGAAGATTTTTTTCTGGACGGCAGGATGAAAATGTAGATGGTTGTATTGGATTTGCGTGGCAAGGCTTTGGTAGCAGACAGGCTTCTATGAGAAGGTTCTCCCATGTCTGACAGAGTCATCAATACCAGCTGGACCCACCACTGACCAAAACTCAGCCAATCAGTGACAGCAGCACCTCTGTGATAGCATATTGAAGAAGGGGGTGGGGGTGAAACTGCTACACTGCAGCAGCTAGAAGAGAGGAGTGAGGATATGTTTGAGAAACAACTCAGCAGGCATCAAGGCCAGCGAAGAAAGAGGGGGAGGAGATGCTCTAGGTGCTGGAGCAGAGATTCTCCTTCTGCTGGTGATGAAGACGAAGGTAAGACAGGTTGTTCCCCTGCAGCTCATCAACAGCGGAACTGATATTCACCTGCAGCCCATGGAGGACCCTACCTGAGAGCAGGTGGATGCCCAAAGGAGGCTGTGATCCATGGGAAGTCTGTGCTGGAGTAGGGTCTTGGCAGGACCTCTAAACTTTTGGAGAGAGGAGCTCACACTGGGGCAGGTTCACTGGCAGGACTTGTGACCATGTCAGGGACCCATGTTGGTGCAGTCAGTTCCTGAAGGACTGCATCCCATGGAAGGGATCCACGTTGCAGCAGAACTGAAGCCTATGGGAAGAACTCATGTTGGAGAAGTTTGTGGAGCAGGGCAAGATTGTGAGGAGTGGCAGAGACAACCTGTGATGAACCGATTACAACCCACATTCCTCATCTCCCTGAGCTGCTTGTCAGGGAGGAGGTAGAGAAATTGGGAGTGAAGTTGAACCCAAGAAGAAGGGAGAGGAAGAGGGGGAAGGTGTTTTAAGATTTGGTTTTATTTCTCATTAGTCTTCTCTTATTTGATTGGCAATAAATTAGACTAATTTTTCCGAGTCAAGTCTATTTTACCCATGAAGGTAATTGCTGAGTGATCTCTCCCTGTCCTTATCTTGACCCACAATCCTTTCATTATATTTTCTCTCCCTCGTCCATCTGAGGAGAGGAGGAGGGAAGCAATAGAACAACTTTGATGGGCACTTGGCATCAAGCCAAGGTCAACTCACCACAGCAGAACGGCAGAGTCTTCCAGTGCTTCTCTTCCCAGTGGATGAATTAAAACAGACTTTCGACTGCAATTATTTCTGCTAGGTGGAGGTTTAGGGAGAGTTAATAATCCACTTATACGACTCAGCCATTGTAGCCTGACCTAGTCCCACCGCTTCCTGAGGACTAATGGCCAGTGCACCTACAATCAAGAACACAAAAACTGCACAATCCTGAAAACTCAGTGGAATTCCTTTCTCAGATAATTTAGTGATGGATTCTGAGATGGGTTTAGAGATCTCCAAGGCTATGCTCGCTTGTGTGCATCAGGTACCCCATGTTCCTTTGCTTTGAAAGAATTTCAGCTAGCAGCTCAGGGCTAAAGTAAGAAAAGGAGAGCAAACACTGAAATTTGAGCCCCTGCCATCAAACAACACCCAATACAGGATTTTTATTCTTCAGATTTACAGAGAAAACATGAAGTGGCCTTGTCTTCCTTAGTAATCCGGGGTAAAAATGGAGATTGCTGCCATATGTTGGCTGGTGATCTAAATTTTATTAAAACCAGCTACAGAAGGTTTTTACAGCATAAGTGCTGCAAAGGTGGATATAAGCCCAGTAATCATGTGTGGTCAAAAAGAGTGTAAGGACATTCTTTTCTTTCGATAATATCTGCAAGATAAATAATTCACTGCAGTTTGTGGCTAGGAAATAGCTTAAGAAACACCAAGACTTCCCCACAGCTTGCATAGATAAGAATAAATACTTCCAGGGTATCAGACGGCCTGAGAGTCTGGCTCTTCGTGGGGAAGATCTTTGAAAGAGAAATCTTGTCTTCTTTAAGGTTTTGTGAAGTCCCTGTATTCCACGTAGCAGAAAACAGGTGTGTGGAAGGCAATGGAAAACAGCAATCTGCTGAACATGCCACCCAGATTTAGAACAAGACAGACAGCTGGGGAGGTGGGGAAGAGCGAATGGTAAAAATAAAAGTTAAGTCACTTTAAAAATCCCTTAAAAACTCTCCAGGGTATTGCAAATCCCTGTAGGCAAGGAGAGTACACGGGGCTGTGGATTTTTCTGTAGAATTCTGCAGACTTTGCAAACACTTTAGGATGCTGCAGGGAGCAGATGCTTTCTAGCTGTCATTGCTGGAGCATAACTAGCCAATTATGTTTTTCTTTCTCAGCACCTTTAATATTTTCCATTCACTTTATCATTTTCCCTTAACTTGTATTAAGCTAATCATAGGCTTGCAGTTGCCAGCCTGATGGACTTGGAGAAGTGGTTGTTAAGTAAAGCAAGCTTGTCCCTCGAGAGATTCTCTCACAGTCAGATAACAATTCTAATAATAACAATGGTATGGGGAGGGGAGGAAAACAATAATTCGGGCAATAGAATATAGTGTTCATTATGTTAATTTACTCCAAAGTATTTATACAGTGTTACTTGGCACTAGGAAATGAAATTCAGATGGTCCCATTCATGAACATCATGTGAAGTGTTCAGAGTTTCATTTAAGACAGACAGGAAAACAAGGTAATGTTTTAATCCTTTATTACAAAAAACATTCATACAAAACCTTGCATGCCACAAGTAAAAATAAGTGGCATTTTTTTTCCATCAGAAGACTCATTTGGCTATTTACTTACTATACAAACTGCTGGCAAATATTATTTGTCATGGTTAGCTGTATTCATTCAAGAGAGGCTCAGGGCTAGAAAAAGGTGTGAGGAGGAAGATCAGGCAAGCTAAAGCTGAGATAATTTGACAAGAGGTGCAGAAACACTTTAGACGTAGTTGTTTCCCCTCTGTTAAGTACTTCGTACATCTCTTATCCGACCCTCACTTGGGGAGATTCTGCTCTGTCAGTAACCACCAGCATCCCAGTTCCCTGGACACTTTCTGGATAACTCAGATTTTCTCCTAGGGCTATCTCAGAGGTCACAGGAAAGTGAGAGTCCACTGTGGTTTTAAACTCATTTAAAGCATCCACTTTTCTCTCTCTATAGGTGCTGACATGCCATGCAAAGGCTCCACAGTGTAAGGGTGCAAGCCATCCCTTGGAGTAAAGAGACTCTCCTCAAAGAAGAGAGTTTCCAAAGGAGAGGTTGCACCAGATATACAGGTTAAATGTTATGAGGGTCCCCTACAGTGAAGAAATCTCATTGAAAGTTGAGTCTACTCAGTCAGTGAGAAGAAACAGCTTTAATCCAGGGCTGACTCACCTCCTTCCTCTTCTAATGGTCCCAATAGTGCGACCTTCCAGAATTTCATGCTTCAAAGCGGAGTTCTTTTTGTATGAGGAGCCAGGGCATGGTGAAGGTGGTAAACACCTACATCTCATTCTGACATGGTGCTGGATCCCTTTCCACACTGCTACAGTAGTATTTTCAGCTTGGGGGTTATTTGAAAGAGCATCTATGACTGCTAGTCCTGCCCCATAGTCCTACAGTTTTTCAGAAACATGCACAATACAGGAGAGAAAAAGGCTAGATATTCCATCCAAATTCTAGGCAGGTTTTGAAAAGGAAAAAAAAAAAAAAAGAAAAAGTGGCTTTTCTCCATCTCTCTGCTCCTCTCTACCTCTTACCAAGGAAGAACTGAGCAGAATCCCAATTTCTTTGAAATCAGCAGGGATCAATTATACTCCCATTGATTGCAGTAGGAATAAGTCCTTGGTGATTAAATATACAATTTTATTTTTGTTATTGCCCTCAGAAATTGGAGACAAGGAATAAAAAAACCAAAATGTGGTATAATGCAAGGAAAAAAAGAAGACACTGCCCACTTAACCAAATAAACCAAATCTCTGACTACCTAAAAAACCCCCACAAATAAGCTTATCTCAACCTACATCTGATCAGCGTCTCCACAGTAAGGAAAGCATGGGAGAAACACATGTAGACTGCTGAACATCTTGAAAATGGTGTTAATTTTAACCTGAAGATTGCTTACAGGCTGCTTCTACTGAAATACTGACTGTGGCCATACCAAGTGTCTTTCCAAGCAAACTCATATTTATTTTAAACTACTTTACTCATATGCCTGCAATTTAGCGTGCACAATCTCAGCTTGTTCATGGCCCTGAGTGCATGCCTGGACATTTGGTTTGCTCTGAGCTCTGTAACGACCCAGCTCCACTGTAACTGAGCTTGCTAATCAAAAGCAAAGCCAGGGTCGTCTATAGGTGCTTCTTGCACCAAAGCATTCACTCAAAGGGGAAGAGCGTGAGGCTGAGCATGGGCAGTTGCACACTGCGGATAGGCAGGCATTTGATGAAGCTCTCCCTGGTGGAATTGGTTGGGTTGCACAGTGAGAGGTGCCCTGCACACCACAAGACGCAGTCTCAGCCCCAAAGTAACAGTCAGGCTTTAAAAATGTTCAGCCATCCCTGGTTAGGGAAATGTCAATGAGGGAAACAAAGGCACAGAAATCACATTAACGTGGAAAAAGGATTTCATAATCAGTTTTGTCCACCAAAACTGTAATGAAAACTTCAAAATGTTGAAGAAAATGCAAGCATGAGCAAATCCAAATTCCTATTTACTTTATAAATTACACAATATTGCACATATACTGCTAGTGTGAGAATGCATGCATGGGAACTCATATCATTAACATTCACAGTCTTAAGCATTGATTCCTCAGATAGTTTCAGTTATATTTCCCCATCAAATGTATTCCACAAAAAAAAAAAAAAAAAATATTTAAAAAAAATATTTTTTTTTTAAATTATTTTTACTAGAACCCAAAGCAAAGAATGTTGGAATATCTGATCTTTTTAATGTTATTTTAATTTTTGAACTGGGATTTTTTGGTGTTTTTTTTGGTGGGGGTTTTTTGGTGTGATTTGTTTGGGTTTTTTTTAAGTAGAACGTTGTCACTGAAGTTATTTTCAGAACATCATATGGATTTTTCATTGAAACATCTGTGTTAACTTTTATCATCCTTGCTCTGCTTTGTAATTTTGGAAACAGATATAAAGAATGAGCAACCCAGAGCACAGTAATATAGTGGGAAGCATCCTTCATAAGTCAATTGAGGAATTTAATAATCTCTTTAGAAATAAGCTCTGCAGCTATGTGAAAAATGTGTGGGTTAAAGGCCTTCCAATTAAGAAAGGTTTCTCTGTGGATTTATAGGCTGGTGGTTAGCTCTTCCTGTTCGTGTTTCCATGGCAACTGTCAGGTAGATTTTCTGCTACTTGCTAGGAAGTTGGAAATGTTGAGTCTGGTTGAGCCTTTCAATTCACTGAAGCTTAAATGAAATTCTTTGCAAGGAACTGGCATTTAGCCTGGGTCATTTATTCATATCTAGAAGAGAAATCAATTATAGTAATCAAATGTGCAAATGTATTTATTTTTTTTTTATTGGAATTATTTTGGGTACACAGTTTTTTTATTATTATTGTGCCACAACCTATTTTTAATGTGAGGGTAGGAAAGGTTTGAAATGCTGCAGCTGGCCTCTTTGCTGCCGATGGCTTATGGCTTTAATTACAGCCCAAGACACACACAGGCACATCTCTTTCTGGTCTGCTTTTACAAGCTATAATCACTCCCGGTGATACTCATGATACCAGCTCGAATCCTTTAGACTCATTAGAGTTGAGACACCTGTATTGAGAGCAACACAGCTTACTACCTTTTCTCCTTTCAATTTTCTTGTCTTGTTGATTTGTCTGAATTAGGCTTGAGGAAAGTAAATAATTTGTATGCTGCTATTCAAACTTTCTGAGGACATCGTGTTTTAATTCCACATCAGAATCTCTGCGTGTTTTCATGCTTCTTTGTACTCCTCGTATTTTCCATCCCACTCTGACTGCTGCTTGATGGCTCCATGCAAGTTTTAGTCTTTTAATTCTCTAACATCAGATATGTAGGTGTGCACAGTGTGTACCTACAGCTTCAACCTTCCTGTAATGCATAATCTGTACCATCCATTGACCTGTGTCCTGCAGGTTTTACGTGAATAATACCACGTAGACTTCATTGATGGTACTTGCAAGAATAAAGTCAGCACGACTTGACTTGATCACAGATTATGTAAGTAGAGGCAGGACGGTATTCTGGGTAGAGCAGTAGTTAAGAGCTTGGGAGGTTTGCTTCCTCGCTCTGCCTCTGGCTTCCAGGGAAAAGGGAGATTCATTTAGTTGCAGATCCTAAATTCCATCGAAGTCCTCTCATACTGGAGTTAATGGAGCTGTGACAATTTATGCTAGCTAAGAAACTGCTCCATTACCCAAGCCTCACTCCTGATGTATAATAGAAATAATAGCAGTGCCCTGTCTCGGAGAGGTGTTGTGAGGATAAATAGTTAGACGGAAAAGTGTTATGATACTATGATAATGAAGACCAGAAAAATACCTGCCATGATAGACAGAAATCAGCATAACTGATCTGACATTTATTTTTATTCTTTCAGTTCTTCTGCCACAGAGAGACAGTAATAGCTTGACAAAGAAAAAGTGATGCTCAGCCCCTATTTCTCCTTGTACTTTGCTTTACTTGCTTTGTTTTCTTACCTTTGTTCTTTCTTTCTTAGGATTTCAACTAACTTTCCTTAAAAGCTTTTAAGAACTAGCTAACAAATATTTCATTTCATTTTCACCCTCACCTTATCCTAGCATATTTAATTATTCTCCTCTTTTGTGCTATTCTGCTTATCTTCATTTCCATGGATTAAGCCCAAAAGCTGCACACATGGAAAGCCAAACATACTTAGTTAACTTTAAACACAAAATTAGTTCTTCTGGCATTGGTAAAGCACCAGAACCAAGTCTCAGTGCTGTAAATTTTAGCAGGCACTTCCAGGCCACCTCAGAGAAAGACAACTTATTGGAGTCCAAGGAGACATACCACTTTGTGCTAGAATACCCTATCCAAGACAGTAAAGGTATGCCTATACCACGGATCTTGTATATACAGCTCAGCTGGCTGCTAGGAATTGTGTAGGAGGGGCAACATGACTGTGGAGTTTTCATGACTGACCTTTTGTCTTATGTAGATTTGGCACCTCAGGCATCACTTTGCTATATTATGTAGCATAAAGTGCCCTGAAGAAGGCACTTTCTATCTTCTTTCCCTTTGGCTATCTTCTTTCCCTTTGGGTCTGTCAAAGAGCTGGCCTGAGCCTTTTCTATGTGTTTCCAGGGAAGTTTACTTCACTCTGAGCACTGGGGTGAATTTATGGGTTGGCATCATCAGACACGCACCAAGGAGCTGAGTGACTAGGTGGACTCACAGATGCATAGGTTGAAGGAGGTGCTTCTATACCATCCACTGCACAAGGAAATGATTCAGTTGCTGAATGAGTGTCTGGTTCTTACAGTCAGGAGGATGTCTTGATAAATCACTCTGACCTTCTGCACTGGTTAGGGATATATTCTTCACCAGAATGTGGAGCTGAATATAGTACATAAATTGAATTTTAAACCGTCTTGGTCCTCAAAAGAATAAACTATTTTGCACCACAGGCAGATAAGAGAAAACCAAGCCACTGCCAGTGCCACCAGCACGTATTGACAGTTCTACTCTGACATCTGTATTGACTGCCCTTGTTCTCTGGTTTATAATGTTAATTCTACCCAGCAAAGGGAGGAGCAACTGTACCTGCCTCCATGAAAATACAGCTCTACAGGGCCTCTAAGGCTCAGACCCTACTCCTTTCCTGCAGTAAACACTCCTGGAATAGGCAGGATTGATCTTTCATCATCACTGTAAAAGAAGGTGGCGTGACCATGATTTTGGAAAGATTTAAAAATGTCCTCTTGTGGTGCTATGTAAACAGAAGGCAGGGTCCATTTATTGTGGGGCTATTTCTATACATTTCAGATGACAATTCCAAGAGGCTGAAGGCTGGGGTTATAACTTGGTTTTCCTCTGTATGTTTCTTCTGAGGCTATTCAGACACCGGGCTCAGGCACACACAATGAAATAAGCCAAGCACCTACTTAACCTCAGTCTAGGACAGCCCATGGATGAGAAGAGGCCAGGGAATAATGCATTGCCATGCAACTGAACCAGTAGTGATGAGTTGGCAAGCTAAGAGTGGTATTGCCATGCTGGAAACTTCAATCTACCTTGGTCCAGTGCAACTAAGCAAGCAAATGGGGAGAAGTGAGACTGCAAAGCATAATGTGTCTAGGGTGGTTAACTTTACACACCAGCCTTTGCTGACAGCTGTGTGTAAAGTATTCTTTTTTAAATCATCTTTATGAATACCTGCTGAATACCTGACTCTAAAGCAGTACAGTGTATAAGCCGCAAGTGTCAAAACGGCAAAGGCCAGGAAAGTGCCGATGCTTCTTACACAAAACCCGAAGCAGTACATTCCTTCACTGCTGTATAGAGCCACATCTGTTTTAAATGTAAAGGCTGCTGTTGCAGGTGACCTTATATACTTTCAAGCATTAGAGTATGTTAGCGAGTGTGTTTTGGAAAGGTTAAAAAAGATGTCGTTGCTTTTTTCAGAAGCTATTAGTTGGATACAAGCAGAGTATTTCAGCCGCACGATGTTGTTGTAGGAAATACGAGGATCACTTCAGATTCAGTAATGGCTTGTTCTTCCTGGCACTAAGAATTGTGGCATCTAATTAATGACTATACTTCTCCATCACAATCCCAATACAGATTCATATTTCCATTTTTGCAGGTGCTCACAGGATTATCCGTATACAATTACTCTGTGGTTGTTCTCAATAGTTCTGCTGCAAGGCAAGAAACAGTTTTACCAAGTCATTCTCTTTCTTTCTAAGCAAAACAGCAAAATGAAAAAATGAAAATGAGCTTTCTAAGCAAAACAGCAAAATGAAAAAAATGAAAGTGAGCTTTTCTTTAGGTGCAATGTCTGGACTTCTCTGAGGAATAAGGAGTGCTAGCAGAAGATGGGACTTAGTGACCTGTGAGGTAAGAGCATCCCTACCAAATGCTTTACAAAACTGCTAGGGAAGGCTTTAAACTGGATGTGGGAGGGAACGGTGGCAACAACTTTAATTTGAGCTGATATGGAAATGGAGGACAAACCTTGTCAAAAAGGGCCTCCTTGAGTGCCTGTTCACAGATCAAGGCATCCAGGGAAACAGGCAGGAGGAATCAGACTGTAGATGTGGATTCAAACACTGCTGGAGTAACTGGCACATGGTAGGACTGGAGACCTCCCTGGATCTCTTCCACCCTGAAGGAGTCTCTGATCCACAACCTCAGTGGAGTTGCTCAGTATTTGCATTCCTGTAGAAGACATTAATCCATGCCTGCTTTCTTGGTTCAGCTCATAGTCTTTCTGGTTTTAAGCCCTTCTTTCTTAATTGATCAACATTGTCTCTTTCCAGAACAATAACTTTTAGTAAAATTATCTTTCAATTTTTCTCCTACTTACAGTAGCACAAATCCAAAATAACTTCTTGGAGATCAATGCAATGATCCAACTTCACATTATTGTCATTGATGCATGATTCAAGAGCTTTACAGCATGAAGACTTTAAAGATGGCTAGGAAGACAAAAGCAGATTTTTCACACTCTGTATTCTCTATATGGCTATACACACCCTTCCAACCCAGAGAACACCCCTTGAGTTTTTGACTTCGTTTAAATGCTCTAGAGTATTGACGCTGAAGGATCAATTTTTTTCTTATTTCTATATGTGGGATCAGCCTGCTTCCTTTCCATCTCTCCTACTTTACATCAGCAGAAACAAGCTGATGTCATGTAATCCTCCATCTGAGGGAGTACAAAAAGGCACAGATCATTCAGGTCAAAAAGATGTGACTTATCTTACACCCTTTCAAATATTAGCAAGCATGTGCCATCAGAAATAGCTTTACATGGAATAATTTAAATCTGAGACACAAATTTGTTTGAAAATGTTTCAGTTACTACTGGTTGTTCTTATAATTTAAAAAAAAAAAAAAAAAAAAAA
>VWZK01007215.1:224656-300254 GCA_013396935.1 Baryphthengus martii
GAGCCAGTCTTAATTGTTGCTATGGTAACTAACACATCTGCCAGGATATGTTGCAGTGGGAAAAGAGTGTGAATTCTGTGAACATTTCCTGTTGTCTTTCCATGGAAAGACTTAGAGCAGGACTCCTTAGTGGCAACTTTACAAACTCAACTAGAAGGCACTGTGAAATCGAAAGGCACGCAGTGTGAAATGAACGGAAAGAAGGACTCTGGTTTAAATAAACAAGCAGAAAGAGCATGATTGGCCACTAGAACTCATTGCCTTGTTAGAAACAAAGACTTTTTTTTTGGTAGAGATTTAAACACTATAGAGCAGTTTATATAGATGGCAACTTAATAACTCGGTAAAAATTCAAACACCTATATTTTCCACATGCTCAACAGAATTACTTTTCATGGTTCAAGCCAACTCATTAATATGGAAGGAAGGAAGGAAGCGAAGGAAGGAGGTCAGGTTTTTTAGCATTCCTCTCATCCAAATGTGGCCTTACCCTGAGTGGGTGAGGAATGCTTGCTTGAATGTTTGCCTGTTCCACATTCTACAACATAAAAATAAACAGAATATTTCCCAACCTTTCTCGCTCATTGTCGATAAGATGACCTGCACCTTCTCTTTCTCACTCTTCCCACCGCCCGCATTTTTGTATTTCATTCTGAAAGAATTTGATGCACTGCTCCTCTATTTATAGCTCAAACAATTCAACTGCAAGGCGGGTGGTTTCATTGAAAGATAAACAAACTTCTAACAAAACCCCACTGATTCGTAAATGACCAACTCTGCTGACACTGCAGGCTGCAGGGGACTTAAACTACCCTGGGAAGTTAGCCATTTACTGTACTACAGAGTAAGAGCCCCTGTTGTTTCCTTGGCCGGGGAACAGCTGGTGGGTTTTCTATTTTTTTTTTTTTCCCTTACCAAAAAAACAAACAAACAAACAAACACAAAAAAATCAATTTCTGTATTGTTTTGTAAAGGTATGAAAATTTAAGATTTTGTTGTTGTTTTAATGTAATATATAAAGCACCGTAATTTCCATTGCATCTTTTGTCTGACACACTTATTGATATTAAATTGTTTTAGAGGAGATTGTTAGCAACTTTTCGCCTTTTAAAATGTATTTCTCAATCTAATGGTTTATTCCCTCTTGTTCAGGACTTTTGACCATTAACAACTGGGATTTCTTGTCTTATCTTGTTCTTGTTGATGTCTCTCTCCCTCTGAATTAAAGTGAGTTTCTATTCCATTGGCACTTTTATTCTATACAAAAGGGGTAGTAAGACATATGATTTTGTGCTCCATCTGCTTTCAAACTCGGTGGGCTTTTGGGTGACAATGAACATTATTTGTCTAATATTTCAAAGGTAAAATACACTTTTGCCAAATGCCACAGTCACATTTTGTTTGGAGTCTTCTTTTATGGAAATGACCTAATATCGATGAAATGTAGCCTCTGCATCCCTTACAGAAACCAAGGAGAAGATGGCTACATACATATGCAGCATTTCTAAGCATCAAGGATACTTTGAAGGCAGGTATGAGCATTATCTTGGCTCCTTCTCACTTTCAGAGTGGATTTTCTTCCTTTGTTAGACCCACAGAAATTAATCCCATTTGTTTGAACCGAAGACAAGATTAATTCGCCCGGCAAAGACTTTTTGCACAGCTTCCTCCACTTGAGGTTCCTTCATTGTAGGGATGACTCATCCTGCATTCTTTGGGAGAAAAAAAAAAAAAAAAAAAAGAAAAAGAAAAAAGGGAAAAAGAATGGAGAAGTATATAGCAAGTTTGGGTAAGTAAATACCAGGTATTTTTTAGGGTGGAGAATGACACCTGTTAGTGAGCCCAGTTAGACCAGTTACATACACTGCCTCCTCTTCCCAGGCTATATCCATATGGCTAGTCATCCAGTCCTAGGACTAATTTCTAGCCTTCATCCTAGTGTCACACAGGCACATGGACAACATCAAGCTTTCCCACACCCAGAACCTTCTTAATCTAGGTATTGTTATTGGTTTACTTGTGAGAGGTTCAGGAAGGTTTTTTTGAGTTCTGAATGCCTGAAATAATGAAAGAATGACGTAATAATGCATCAGAGAGGTGTTTCTGTAAAAAGATCCACAGAGTATGCCTTGAATATGACAGGAGAGCAACAAGGGAAGTATAAGCCTGCTGAAGTAATATTGAAGGCCTGTGCAGGAAGAGGGAGTAAAATAAGGTGTGATTTTATCCATATTTCCTACAGGGCACAGTCTCTGGAAAGACCCATCATCTGAATTATATCCTGCTGTCACCTGGGAGGGAGGCTGCTGGTTCCATCTAAAGGGGAAACCCAGACATGAATGAATGGATGCAGAAAGATTTGAGGACCAAGATCAGAGAGCAATGTGGGCATAAATTCATTCTACCAACCTTTCCATGTTTGTTTTGTGATCTCCCATTGAACAGTATTGTGAGAAAAAATTATTTGAAAAAACCAAAGGTGTAGAGAAGACCTGGCCTGAACTTAGTATTTTTAATGGATTTTGTGTGTACTACTTGTCAATGAGTGACAGAATAATAGAATTATTCTAGTTGGAAGAGGTTTAAGATCACCAAGTCCAACCAATAACCCAGCACTCAACCATACACCTCAACACCACATTTACACAATTTTAAATACCTCCAGGGATGGAAACTCCACAACCTCCCTGGGAACCATGTTCCAGAGCTTGACAACCCTTCTGGAGATGATTTTTTTTCCAATCTAAACTTCCCCTGATGCAATTTGAAGCCATTTCCCCTTGTCCTTTCACTTGTTACTTGAGAGAAGAGATCAACTCCCATCTCACTGCAACCTCCTTTCAGGGAGTTAGAGAGAGCAAGAAGGTCTCCCTGAGCCTCCTTTTCTCCAGGCTAAACAACACCAGTTCCTTCAGATGTTCCTCACAGGACACGTGCTGCAGACCCTTCACCAGCCTTGTTGCCTTTCTTTGGACATAGTCCAGCACCTCAATGTCCTTCTTATAGTGAGAGGTCCAAAACTGAGCACAGTATTCAAGATGTGGCCTCACCAGATACAAACACATCTCAGGAAGAAGAAAAAAAAAAAGTGTGATTCCTGTACCTTTTTTAAGTGTATGGGAGAACTGTTGAAATCCATCCTAGACATAGTACACTTGACTACATTTGGCAGAATTCTTTAAAAAAGGAAGACAACTGGTAAAAGTACTTTTACTCATTGGGATTTTTTTTCTTTTCCATTTTTTTACAAATTCTGAAGTGTATATATTTTCTTAAAAATAGTTAAAACAAATCCATTTTTTTAAATTAAAAAATTGATATTTAATTCAAAAGAAAATAATTCTAGCATATTTTCTTCGTTACAATAATAAAATTCAACAGCAAAAAGAACCAAATTTTTTAAACTCTGATGGATAAAAATGCATACAGTTTTTAGCCAAGTTATCAGTTCTCCTAGTCTACTCCTTCTCCTGAAGTTAACTCCACATTATGTCAGCTGGTTTGTTTTACATGCCTTTTACACTACACATTTGTTTAAAAAAGACAAAATAACAGGACAGCCTGAAAGGGGAGAATTGGCTTTAATTTACTGGGTTTCATATTCAACATCCCACTGTGTGCATGACAGAACCACAGAAACCAGCAATGTCAAAGACATTAGATCATCCAGCCTTTCTTTCGTAAAATGCAGAATTCTATTTGCTTTGATATCAAATCAAAAGAAACCGAAATGGAACTGTATGTAAAAAATTAAGGCAAATGGTCCTGGTCTTAGAATACAAGTTACTTTACTGTTTTATATTTCAAGTCTCTAAGGAAGAATTCTCTGAAAATACAAATGGGAGTTGGGTGTCTGAGTCGATGGAAATCGGACACCTGACTCCCATTCGTGCCTTTGAAAATCTTCCTTTTATAAATCATTGTGGGTTTCCTATACTATGATAGAATGTAGAAAGGGAGCGAAGGCTTAGAAGTGATGCTTGAAGTTCTCCAAGGACTATAAGGATACTCTTTCTACTTTCTTGCCTTTGAAAACACTATTCTTAGTTAAGTCAGTGTATTTAAATATAGCTGTTCTTTTGCAAAGAATTATGATTTGCAAATTATGATAATCGGCTTTCCTTCTGCTGGTCATTCAAAATTCTGTCGTACGATCTTTTCAAAAAAACTGCACTATTGTTTGCACCTGCCTTTTGCTAATAGTCTGAAGTAGTGAATCTCTGAAAAACACAAGCAGATGAAAGTGTTCTGTGGCTCATTGGGCCACAGATTGCCATAATTATTGCAATGCTTTTAAGTTACTTTTGTTACTTTCATTTTTTCTTTCTGTTTCGAGGCTTTCTGACCAGCTATTACACTATCCTAACAAGAATGAACAGAAAATCAATGACCTGAAAAGTTCAACGGACTGTAATATGACTTAACTTGGAAATATTGTACAATGTGGTATTACTCATGGCCTAATCCTACCCGAGTTTTTTCCTTGTTGTAACAATTTTCTTAATGCTTTATAGACCTGCTACAGTGTCACTCTTCCTTCAAAGTAAAATCTTTTTTGTAAGGCACAGGATAACAAGAGATATTCTGATTTCCCGTCACTGTTTTTTCATTTAACAGAAACCCAAGAGAAATGCCATTCCTTTTCTGTTGTGAGAACGTTTTGAAGGTTTGTTTGCATTGTCCCACAGAATAAAGTTTTCAAGGTCTTAAAAACAGACTGGAATTCATTCACAAGAATAGGCAATTGTTAAGGGAAAAGAAAGATATTATGATGAAAGAGGAGATTTAGTTTGAGGAAGATGAAGCATTTTTGTAATGCTTCATCATTCATTAAAAACTGAAGAGTACATAAAATAACACCTAACAGATATAGTACTTTTTGTATCAACAGGCTCAGGCAAGCTACGTGTTACAGTTCTTTAAGAGTTATTCAATGGAATATGACTCATGTACTAAGATATTCTTAGTAGATCCTGGAATACCAGAAAATATCCTGAAGACTGAAAAAAATTCTAATGTGATAAGTTTCAGAAAGGATGCATGAAGTCATCTGGTAAGTCAGAATCATTGGGGCTGTTAGAATGACATGAATTTATGGAAAATATGTAAAATAAAGATATAGGAATTAAGCTGATGGAAATTCAAAGAACGAAATATCAGCCAGTGCTAACTAATGCAAAAAATAAATCTTACAAATTTGAATGTCATCTTTGATGAGATTATGAGTTTGGTAGGGATAATTAAGAGATGAAACATATTACTTTGGGCATGTAAATTAGGTATTACAATGCCTAGAATGACCTCACATAGTGATTTACAACACCTGCCTAATACAACACTTCTGCCTGGGTTAAGCAGTGTGTAAATAGTTGCTCCAAGAGAGCTGTATGTGTGCTATCAAAGGCTGCTGGTACACAGGACCTCTAAGTCAGTCTCACATCCTTCTGTTGCCCAAAGAGACAATATTGACCCTCTCTCCCCTCTCTTCTCCTCTTCTTTCCCACCTCCTTTTATTTCAGGCCCTTCTCTTCTGTTGTCTGTGGGGCTTACCTGGCCCTTTGGTGAGATAATTGATCTTGCAAACTCCACCTGAATCTATTTACTGTTTTGCTGGGCTAATTTTCTTCTGCTTTCATAAGTGGAATTGATTCATCAAGAACTCAGACAAATGTCAGAGCCTGCATATGAAAAACAGCTGGAGAACATGGCTAGGAGCTGGATAGGGGAGGTGGAAAGATGAGTAAAGTCAGGATGCTGCCTTCAGGCAAGAGAGAACTGCTGAGTTTGTCCTGGCCATCCGTTCTGGAGCACAAAGTTAATTTGGTGTGTAAACTGAAGCATCTCCAAAGCAGCACCTGAATAGAAGCAGATTTGGTGCATTAACAGAAAGGTCTCCAAAGCAATAATTCAGTTTGAGCAGATCAGTTCTCCATCATGATTGAGAGAAAGAGAGAAGGGGTCTAAAATCTACACAGTATTTTAGCAAAGAAAAAAGTCCCCGGAGGAGAGAAAAGGTGCTGATTTGTGATCTCACAATCTTCAATAACAGGCTAAGTAGCTCTTTTGCCCTCAGGTACCTGAACTCTGACAAAGTCCATAGTAAGTATTCAAACGGACATATAAACACCTACACACTTACTCTTTTGAAAGTACCAAGTAACACTTCAGTAAAAGAATAACTTCACAGAAAACAAGTTAGACAGCGACGAATAAACTGGACATCAGAAAAACTACTTACGGGAAACATTTCACTCTATGACAGTATTTCTAGTAGGATTCTGCAGTAATCTATATTAGGGCTGAGAAAATTCCATGTTTCCATAGTGATGTAGAAGTAAACATGTTACAGCTGCCAAAAAAAATGAGTAATTATTGGCAGAATGATAGATAACGATAGTGACAAAGAAATCCTGCAGAACAATCTGACAAGTCGGGTCCACTCAAAGAAAAATGCCTACAGATATTTACATCTGTATAGCTAGTTGCACCCATAAAAGCGAGGAACATTACAAAATTTGGGATTGCATCCTGGTAAACCACTAACCCTAAATTATATAGTATTGTAGTGTAATAAGAACTCAATATAAAGTCCTAGTAAGTTACTGGGCTGGAAGGACAATTGTAACTCTTTGAGGAGAAGTATAAGATGAAGACTTAATTGTTTATGTGGCATTAATAATAGCCAAATAAACTTACTTGGTTTTGTCAGCTTTATTTTATTTTTTTAAGAAGAAAGTTCATAGCAATTGGACAGGGTACAGGTAAAGCAACAAATATTATTTAATGCTATAAAAAAAAGATAGCTTTCATTTTCCTATTTAATTAGCCAAGAGTGTTTCTTTTGTCTAAGTCCACACATACATGCATCCTGTAAAGTCTGCCTGCCCAGACAAAAAGGTTGTCACTGCAGGACACATATCGTGGAACCATAGGAAATCCACTGTCACCAGGAAAATAGTGCTTTGTTTCCAATTGAAGGTAATTTCATCCAGAGGTGAGATAACTTTTTTGCTAGGACAGCTTCCCAGGTTAATTTGTGCACGGCTGTCCTATCTCGATTAACTCCATGCTCTTCCCTTGGAGCAACTCCACATGCACAGCCATGGCTTGCAGGAAGGTTGAGAGGTGACTTGATAAGTACCTCCAGGAGCACAAAATCAGAGGTTTTAAATGGCTATTTAATTTAGCAGAGAGAGCTGTAAGAGAGCGTTGCCAAACCAAGCCACATTCAAACTAGAAAGTAGGTGCCTGCTGTAAACAGTGAAAGGAATTAATCGCTGGAACAAATTACCAGTGTCATGGTTTAACCTCAGCCTGCAACTAAGTCCCACACAGCTGCTCTCTCACTCCCCCCCTGGTGGGATGGAGGAGAGAATCAAAGAGTGAAACTGAGAAAACTCACAGGTTGAGATAAAGACAGTTTAATAAGTAAAGCAGAAATTGCACGTGTAAGCAAAGTAAAACAAGGAATTAATTCACTCCTTCCCATCGTCAGGCAGGTGTTCAGCCATCTCCAGGACAGACGGGTCCCATGACACACAGCGGTTACTTCAGAAGACCAATGCCAGCACTTCAAAAATCCCCTCTCCCTTTCCTCCTTCTTCCCCAGCTTTTATTGCTGAGTATGACATTATACAGTAATGAATAGCACTTTGGTCAGCTGGGGTCAGCTGTTCCAATTGTGTTTCCTCCAGTGCAGCCCCAGCCTACTCACTGGCGGGATGGGGTGAGAAGCAGAAGAGGCCTAGATGCTAAGTACCACTCAGCGATAATTAAGACATCCCTGTGTTATCAACACGGTTTTCAGCACAAATCCAAAGCACAGCCCCATGCAAGCTACTATGAAGAAAAATCACTCTATCCAGCCAAACCCAGCATGTTCTCCACACCTTATACCATACTATTTCGCTTAGGTCTCACACTGTCCAATACATATCACCACCCTCAAGGGGTGCACCTACTCTGCAGTGGACTTATCCAGGACCACACTCTTTGAGGTGCTCCAGCACGATCTCACATAAAGCCACTGATGCTTCAAGGTATACCTTCTGCAGCATGCACTTCTCCTTGGGGCCAAATCCCCTCAAAGGTATACCTGCTGTGACACAGTCATAACCACAGCCACAGATACCTCAAGATGCACCTGCGGTGGCGTGAACATATTCACGGCCACAAACACTTCAGAGTGCCCTGTTGCCATGCAGACTCATGCACAGGTCACACGCCCTTTGACGGGCGCCCACCAGAACTCCAGTTTGTCCGGTACAGGAGCGCAGAAACGGCAGTGATGCCCTGGCTATCTGCCACCCCAGGCACATGGCCATTGTTGTTATCAAAATGTTCTCAGGCACAGCAGAGTAAGATGATAAGCAGCGCAGCAGCACAGTGAGCAGTGAAAGCAAAGAGCAACCATTAACGAGCGCTGGACTCTAATATACAGTGAGATGAGCAAGCCCCATGGCAAGTACAGGAGCCTGATGATTAATAGCTGAGCAGCAATGACTGCTATAAATTTGATCTAGCACATTCCAATCAAATCTGTCATGATCTCAAACCCTTCAAGCCTCATGCTGGGAGCCAAAAAGGACTGTCATGGTTTAACCCCAACTAGCAACTAAGCCCCGCACAGCTGCTCGCTCACCACCCCCTCGGTGGGATGGGGGAGAGAGTTGGAAGGGTAAAAGTGAGAAAATTCATGGGTTGAGATAAAGGTAATGTAATAGGTAAAGAAAAAGCTGCACACACAAGCAAAACAAGACAAGGAATTCATTCACCACTTGCCATGGGCAGGCAGGTCCTCAACTATCTCCGGGACATCACGTCTCCATCATTTGTAACAGTTACTTGGGTAGATGAAATGTCATAACTTCTAATGTCATCCCCTTCCTTCTTCTTCCCCCAGCTTAATACGCTGAGCATGACATCACATGGTCTGGAATACCTTTTGGTCCAATTGGAAAGGGCTCTCCTGGCTGTGTTCTCTCCCAAATCGTAGTGCACCCCCAGCCTACTCATTGGCACGGTGGAGTGAGAGGTAGAAAAGGCCTTGATGTTGTGTAAGCTCTGCTCATCAATAACTAAAATATTCCTAAATCATCAACATTATTTTCAGCACAAATCCAAAACATAGCCCCATACCATCTACGACGAAGAAAAGTAACTGCATCCCAGTCAAAACCAGCACACAGTGGAAATGTTGGTTCCTCTGTCTCCTGATGTCTCCATGTCAAGCACAGATGTCTTCGTGGTAGTCAGCTGCAGTGCACTTCAATGTGGGTAAAATTAAATGACTTCTCATGAGGGTCAGAGTGCATGACCTGAAGGCTTTATCTGCCTCTGTTTGCTTTGCTGTCTGAGCAAAAGAAAAACTTTAATGAATTTTTACATAGGTAACTTTAATATATTTTTTTAGCATCACTTATTCCAGAGATGATAAAATATTAATGTAAAAATCCAGATTTTTGTACTTGAAGATCCACTCAGTGTAGTTTGTTTTCTCCAGTGAAGCTAATCAAGATATGGGATGTCAGCTTTTTACAGGACTAAATGAGTTTTTCTGCTCTTTATGATGCGTATGGTACATAAGTAAATGCCAAGTTCAATCATTTTCCTAATATAAACAAAATATTAGCACCTGCTCTCATAAAATCAGTGACAAAACTAATATTTGCATCCTCTGAGATTATTATCCAACTTGAGAAGACAGCGAATGATTTAAAGAAAATCCAGATGTGTAGCTAGTCACCTAATTCATACAAGATTTTCCTAAAAATTTCTTGCAAACAGGGTGAATGAATAGCAAATAATAATTTAGGGAATAACAAACATATATCCGTTCAAACATGTATGCTTGATACTTTCAGGATTCATAAGCATTTTTGCAAAACATCTGGCTCACTGAATACTCAAATAACATGACCCCTCTAGAAGCAGTCAGTTGATTAACTGTGTTGATTTATGAAAATATTCTTGACTAAGCCTTTTCTTTTTTTTTAACTCAAGCAGCTCTAATGGCAAAAATGTAAAGCGAGATCTTAATTAAAACATGATAAGTAAGATCAAATGGCTTTAATTAGGGATGAGTAATATTCGATGTGTAAAGCGAGTGATTTATAATGTAGTTAGTTAGATCTAGACGTCTCTCAACTTGAACCTTGTGACTTTTTGCTCTAAAAATCCCCAAATCCTGTTAAAATTTTCTAGGAATTGAGAATCTTGACATTCTCTGAAAAATGTTAGTTTCAGCCTTTTAAGGATGCAGTAGTGCATGTGAGTGCACCTGTGTGCTTAACAAAGTGCTTAAGTGTGATTTTTAGATGTTTCTTTAGCATTAGTCAATTAAATGTCTTCTTTTCAGATGTCGAGTAAAACAACAGTTTTTGTGAAAACACCTTTTTGCTGCTTCAATTGAGCTGTATATTTGATATTCACGCCCACAGAGAATTATTACCTATACAGACATTTCCAAGAACTCATGGAGAGCTTTTAGGTTGTTTTTTTTTATGTACTTGCCTGAGTCATGTTAAAAAGATGTATAATTTGATCATGAAACTTTTTAATTATAACATGTAATTGAAACAAGGCAGCCTTAAACCATAGGGTATTAGAAGCTCTATAAGCAGGGTATAATTTATTGCCATTTTGATGATCTCTAAGCCTTCAACTTAAATCAATTACAAATAACTCATTTGAAAATGGATACAAGTGAAATTAACTGAATTGATACCAGTTTCTTTTTGTGATCTGAAAATATATGCATAAATGGCAAGAAAATGTTAATTGACCTTAGCCTTTTCTGTGGTAAGTCTCTTCAGTAACGTAGTAATACTTGGCACTTATATAGTATAGCACCTCTTATCTAAAGATCTCAAACAGCTTTACAAAAATTAATTAAATCTCAGAGCACTTCTTTGACGTAGGCATGTGAAGTATTAAATAGGTGATTAAACAGAAAGTGAGAAACTAAAGCCAACATTTTCAAAACAGGGTGCCTAATGTTAGGAATGAGACCCGAAATCTGCTTATTGTGGTACCTTATTTTCATTAAAATCACACTTCCCATTGATCTTAGGGCACTAATGACTCTTAAACACAGAGATTTTGATTCACAAGTTCTTTGATGCAAGAACTTGATAACTTTGGACTTTAAAATGCCAAGCAAATCACAGGTCACACAGCACAGAGGCTTCTTCTAAGTGGAAAGAAAGAGAGAGGTATCCTCTCATCCTAAAACCCCCTGATTCTGCTAGCCCTCAACAGAGAGAATTTAGCTTAGGTCTGTGGCACAGCTTTGTCACTCACCACCGTCCAAAACACTGGGATGAACTGTCTCCTGGCGTCGCCTCTTTCCATCGACAGTAGGGATAACCAAGAAACTAGCTATCAGAGATGTCTACTTCTTAGGCAGCCAGTATCATGTAAGATGAATTTCACTCTGATTAGGGGAAATTCTATTTCTGTGGACCTGATTAGCATAGTAATGCTATAATTCCAGGATTAAGAAAGCAAAACGAATAGGTAATCCCAACACATACCTTTTAAATAGAGCACTTAAAATCACATATTTCTTTGTCACTTTGAAACTAAAGACATAAAGGCAGAATAAACTTTATGATTATTACCCTGTATTCTTGTTAACATATTTTTCAATCTAGATAACCGTAAAAAAGTCCTGCTTGAACAAGGTTTGCACTCACAAAGCTTGGAAATGTGAGGTGTTACCAAGCAAGATGTAACCACATATTTGCAAGGATGAATGCAATGGTGTGTGCATATATTGCACCTTATTTTCAAGATTTCCTGCCTGAGGAAGCAGTTCAGTGTCAATTCAAATAGAGGTACCTGTACAGGATGGGCACTCTCTCTTGCATGTAATTCATCCGTGATGAATTTGAGGAGGAAGATTTATTCTTACCAATAACCAAGCATTCCCCCTTGGAATTAGGATTATAAACAGAGGTGACCATTTGTCTTAGCACAGAGTTCAGAAGTCTGCCAAAAATCTCCTAGCACCCTAGTACTGGACATCCATCAGTACTCCCACAATCAAAAGGAGACAGACAGTAATTTATTTTCAACATCTCAGTCCCCAGGTGTCTTCTCAGGTGATGCAAGATAATTTTTGTGTTCTGAGTTCTAAGTTCCCTGTGTTGGGTATCTCCAAAATGGCAAACATAGAACCTTAGAACAACAAAAAAAAAAAGAAAAAAGAAAAGGACTGATATTTTTAAATGCACAGATACTCTATTTTCACACGATTCACTATCTATAGATTAATCGTGTTACAGCCCAGCAAAGATCTTAAGCTTATATACTTTTCTTTCCTATATCTCCTTTGTCTCTTGTTGCTTTTGTTTGTCTTACCTCTCTCCTATCATCTTTAACACAAATCACTAAGGCTAAAGCAAAACCAAACAGTTCATATTTTGAAACCACCAACCAAGAATCAGTTGACATTCAGTTTCATAAGCGCTTTGCAGGACTGGGCCACCTTTATTTGTGTCATGTAGCACATCAGCAAGAAATTGCAATTGATAGGAACATGACCTAGCTTCCCTCGCATGAAGTGGAGCTTGATTTTGAGTTTATTTTTATTTTTTGAAATGGAGTTTATTTTGTTTGACGGAGCTCTCGAAATACTGCATGATCTCATTGTATCCAATAAAAAATGAAACTATCAAATTTTTAAAAGTTTCCTGTGTTTGTGGGTGAAGATCACTGAAGTGAAAATCTTTTCAAAGAATCAAATGTACTTCTGGGTATTTTATTAAAATAACAACAGACAACTTCAGAAAACACATCTTGTGTTCCTGTCACCGTGAAATCCTTGAACTGGAGTATTCATGGCAGAATAGAACCAGCTGGAGCTACAGAGCATAATTCTGGTTGTAGCTTACATTTTTATAGCTCCAGGGGCCAGTATCGTACAACGCATATTTGGCACCACAAAAGACAATAATAAGTTTTGATGCCAATCTTTGGGTTGCTTTTTTTTAAAAAAAAAATGTATTTCTGTTCAGCACGTAGGGAGCAGATGCTTTTTCTAGGTGTCTCCAGGTACACAAGCATGAGGAATACATTCCACATTATTCAATTACACAGCTGACATATTTCCTAAAATGTCATGTTATTTCCTTACAAGCTTGGAGCCTGTCCCTGAAATAGCTAAAAATAAAAAAAAAATAATAAAAAAATACAGAACCAAATCAGGTACAGTTTTATTTCCTTAGATTATTTTTCCTTTTCTTCTTCTAGAGTTTGGCTGGATCAGCAAATTGTGGAATTAAACCACTGCGTTACCTATCAGTACTCCTGGAATAGTGCTTTTAAAGTTAGCCAGCTCCTCAAATGGATTAAAGTAACCTAATACTCCATGAAAGAACACCCTAAGTGCACCCAAAAGATCATTCGCAATTGAACTTTGCATTCTCTTTGAAAAAAAGATCTTATGCAATGCCATCAGCTGTATGGATGCTCATTAATAACTGGAAAGACAGCTGCTGGTTCAGTTGTTTATAAAGATTTATTTACCAGCATGACCACTGAGAAAGTCAAAACCTCAGGTGTAAATGGTGCTTCCAGCTACATTTTGCATTGTTCATTCTGTTATTTTACAAAAAATTCCTATGTCGTTAGCTGTGCTGAAACGACATAAGATACATGTCCGAGTATTTAAAAATTCAGAAAACGCTGCAAATAGATTAAAGTTGAACTTTACCCTGCTGCAAATGAGTGCTGTGATTCCAGGATACACTCTCTTCTAGGGGCTGTTGGCAAACTACACAAAATCTCCTTGTCCAGCACCCACCTGCAACCAGAGCCGCCTTCACTTGGCGAGGGGCTCTATTTTGGGTTGACTCCGAAGACCTGCACCACTCATCTATTTGTCCTACTTGTGTGGGCTTGATTAGCATAGCAGCAGAGTGGCTTGCAAACCACATCTGTTACCTAATGATGCTGCCTGCTGACACATTCATATATCTTTCAGGGAGTCTTTTCTACCTCTGCTCACAGCTGCTTCCAATTCCTTTCTAGTCCCATTCAACTTGAGTTTTGCATAGCTGTGTGAGTCTCACTGTGACTTGGATCCTAATTCTCATCTCAGTGCCTCTCTGTGTGCATTGTACTTGCTGGAGATTTACTCTGCCTGAGCTAACTGCCTCTAGATTTCCACGGGAAGTAGCTAATTGTAGGGGATTTTTAGCACAACTCAGATAAGGAACTTTTTTTCTTCTTCCTGCCCAGCAAAGCAGTTTGCTGCTCATATGGGACCAATGATCAGCTGACAGAAATAACCCTTTTGGCATCAGCTCAGCTCGGCAGACTTACATCAGCTAAGCAGCTGGATTTCCAGGGTATGCTGAAGGCCTATCTTCTCATACAGGTTTTTGCTTCTCAGATTGTCAGAAAGACACTGGACTTAACCTTCGCTGTTGATTTGACCTTTAAAGCCTAGTCCCAAGTGCCGCTCTTCCCCACCTAAAATGAAAAGTCTGCACAAGCTCCTCCAGCCTGAGAAGGGTTGGCAGGACAGCTCCCTCGGCACCTGAGCTCTAGCACGCACTCCAGCCCAGGGATAACCAAAGCAGCTACAGAGCTCGTCTATGTCCAAAGGCATCCAGGGAGAGGGATTTGTCTTGAAACGCAATTTATAAGGTTGGATAATTTTTTTTTTTCTCAGCTGCTTGTTGCCCTTAAGAGTTTGTTGTGGATAGTTATATTTGCAGGACACCTGCAGCTCCAGGGAAGACTACAAATATGAACATTCATTTTTGAGTGTTCGATCTTAATTGTCCAGCCCCGAAGAGATTTTGTGATAACAAATGTTTTCACTTAATAAATCGAGCTGGACACACAAAACTGAGATATACTTCACAGTAACCAACAACACTAATCATTTTTAAAGAGCTTGCCTGGTGCCATTTTTAAAAACTACTTCAGATATCATAATTTATGACCTCATACCTTGTAACTTGTTTAATGTGTCCCTTCTGATGGTTTTAGTGCTTAGACATTGAGTGATGCTTGAAACCAAATGAATCGGAGCCTTATTCTGTGCGCTGTTAGCTAGGCTCTCCTTGTAGTAATAGAAAGTGAACAGTAAACTGCATCATTGAAAAAGGTCCCTTATGGTTTTAGGCGTCCCTGTCAAATAATCCCATTCGTAAATCTGTTAAACTCCATCTTGAAACCAGTTAAGTTTCTTATTCCACCTCCAAGTCAGGCTGCTCTGACTGTTACAACTTTGCATCTCTTTCTAGTTTAAATCTATTTGTTTTCATATTGCATTCGCAAATAATGTGTAATGTCCAATATTTCCAAGTAATAGCAACAAGCATTATTTGACTTGCCTCAGAAAGTTCATAATTAAAGACAAGAGATGCAAATCACATTCTGTAGTAATGTGGCCTTGCTATGTGCCTTTAGAGCACGCAAGGGAATATCCGACTGTTTAGGCAGCATGATGAATGAAAAGAGTCCAAATTCATATCAATTGCAGAGAGAAATTTGTTAAAGTATATTGCACTAAACACAATTACAGAATGCAAGAAGTTTTTGTGTAATCTGTGTTTCTAAATAGCATAGTCTATTATTTCCCATATTGCTAGCTCAAATATCAGCAAACTAATATAAACAGGTTCCTAAATTCTAGCAAAGACTTACACCTAAGCCCCTGGTTGGGCTTTCTGAACCATGTCTAAAACTGTAGTCAGGTAAAATTTCTTACTGATCCATGAAATGCTAACATTTAAACAGTACCATTTAGCTGCAACCACCTGTTTCAATTAATTCTCTTTCCTGTTTCATGCCTTGAAAGCTTTCTTCTTTCTCTTTAAGTCGCTCTGTCAAAGACCACAGATGTTTTATTATTTTGGTACCCCTGTTATGTTTTTCCATAACAACAAGAGGTGAATTCAATAAATCTACAAAACGCAGAATACATGGGTATCCATCATCACTTGCAAAATATGTAGGCATAGTTGTCAGATAAGAGAAACAATCCTAAAGGACTTGGCAAGACAACAACCAGCCTTGTGCTGTACTTGTGGGATACCACGTTCAGCTACAAGCTTGGAGAAGGAAATACAGTCTCTTAAGTGGGGCACTAGACAGGGAATTGAACTGCTCGTTATAATCCTTACTCTCCTGCCGGCCTGGCAGGCAGTACTTTACCTTCCACTCCATCTTGTGAATTTATGCTGAGTTCTCTCTTTGCCTAATGTGCAGGGCAGCACCTTTGGCAAGAGCCTTTCAGTGTAATACTGACATGGACAGTAATCTAACACCAAAATGTCATTAACGTTTTTTCAAGAAGTAGAGGCACTATATTGAGCACTGCGTAACTAACAGCACACAACAGAAACAGTGGCATCAAGTGCACTCTCAGCAAGTTTGCCGATGACACCAAGCTGTGTGCTGCGGCTGACATGCTGGAGGGAAGGGATGCCATCCAGAGGGACCTTAACAGGCTGGAGAGGTGGGCCCATGTCAACCTCATGAAGTTCAACAAGACCAAGCACAAGGTCCTGCATCTGGGTCGGGGCAATCCCAAGCACCAACATAGGCTGGGCAGTGACTGGTTTGAGAGCAGCCCTGAAGAAAAAGGCTTGGGGGTGCTGGTGGACAAGAAGCTTGACATGAGCCATCAGTGAATGCTTGCAGTCCAGAAAGCCAACCATATACTGGGCTGCATCAAGAGAAGCGTGGCCAAGGGAGGTGATTCTCCCCCTCTACTCCACTGTCATGAGACCTCACCTGGAGTCCAGTTCTGGAGCCCCTGTTACAAGAAAGATGTGGACGTGCTGGAACATATCCAGAGAAGGGCCACGAGGATGATCAAAGGGCTGGAGCACCTCTCCTAGGAAAACAGGCTGAGAGAGGTGGGGTTGTTCAGTCTGGAGAAGAGAAGGCTCTGAGGATACCTGCTTGTGGCTTTCCAATATCTGAAGGGGGCCTACAAGAAAGCTGGTGAGGTGCTCCTTAGGATGTCGGGTAGTGATAGGACAAGAGGGAATGGATCCAAACTAGAGGAGGGGAGATTTAGGTTGGACATTAGGAAGAAATTCTTCCCCATGAGGGTGGTGAGACACTGGAACAGGCTGCCCAGAGAGGTGGTGGAAGCCCCATCCCTGGAAGTTTTTAAGGCCAGGCTGGATGGGTCTCTGAGCAACCTGATCTAGTGGGAGGTGCCCCTGCCCATGACAATGGGGTTGGAACTCGATGATCTTTAAAGTCCCTTCCAACCCTGACAATTCTGATTCTATGATTCTAGGACGATCCTTAGCTGCAATGCAATGAAGGACAGAACCACCATCACCCCTGCACTGTATGTTCTGGTACATGTAACTTGGGCTTCTTTAAGGAGACCTGCAGTCCCTCACATCTTTCTCTTCACAATACAGACCCTTACATTTCTAAGCAAGCAGAAAGAAAGACAGTTTTTGTAACTTTATAAAAGAAGAAACAAGCTAGTTTATCTTGCTTTGCATTCTTTCTCAAGAGAACCACAGTGGTTTACTGAAGACCTGGTTCTGACTGTTTACAGTATCTACAGGATGCCTTTGGATCATCCTTTGGGTTGTTCTACAAGACAGTACCTCCAGTTCACCCAATTATTATACATAGACAACCTATATTATTATTATACATACATATTAT
This sequence comes from Baryphthengus martii, assembly GCA_013396935.1. Classification (NCBI taxonomy): domain Eukaryota; kingdom Metazoa; phylum Chordata; class Aves; order Coraciiformes; family Momotidae; genus Baryphthengus; species Baryphthengus martii. Next base: position 242,315 of record VWZK01007215.1, read on the forward strand.
ACATAGACAACCTATAGACCATTTATTCAGTATGGCTTTTCCATGGAGCATCCTGAATTTATCTATACCTTACAAAGCTGCAAAGTATCATCTGGGCCACTGTGGCCTTCTATCACAACATCTGCACCATGACAACCATCTGACCTGTCCCAGAACTTTGGCTGATACATCTTGCCTTCACCTTTACAAAAATTTATCTTCAACATTTCTATCCTTTTGCTCCAGCAGGAAGAAGCTGGAATGAAGTCTCCCATATCTCCTCTTATATAAGCAGCATGTGTGAAATACTAATTCCACCACCATCACCTAAATCCAGCACCTGAGTCAGAAGATCTTTGTCTGGGCTTGTCTGCTTGAGTATATGTGACAGCTAAATAGTGCCAGTTTACAACAAGGAGACAAGAAGGAGATCCACTGCAGATTGACCACCATGGCCAACACACTGCAGAGGGGACAGAGAGAAGGGCTGAAGCAAGAGATAAGAGGAAAGAGGATTCCAGAGTCCGGGTCATCCATGAACAAGTTCATGTGTTCTGAGATGTGAAAGGAGAGTTTGTATCACTGCATTGTAGATGTCATCATGCCTGACTTTAAGCTCCAGCAGGTGGCCTTGGCTCTCTGCTTTTCTGAGGTGCCCTGTCCCCTTCTGAATTTGCCAACAGTCAGAACAGTGAATTTGATATATTATGGTGTCTATAAGGCAAGGTAATAAAAATCAGGAAATGAGTTTTCAAGTAAAACAGTGGTTTTCTTTAGTCTAATCAAATTCAAAGTAGTTCCATTGGCTGTAAAATATTTTATAATACTGCATTCAAACTGCTGTAGGAAAGGAAAATTTAGATCTGTGACATTCAGAGATAAAAGTGTCTGCAGAGTATTTTTTTCAAACTGGCTCTAACTGGAATAGATTTTCCCCGTCAGAATGAAAAGGTATATATGGAAGATCTCAGTTAAGATTTCGATGTGTTTGTGTGCTTGTTTGGATTTTTCTTTATGTTGAGAGTTTTTATGGGACACTTCAAATCAAATATTTTGTGATTCAACGTCTTATTCAATTCCAATAATAGTCTTTTTTTTTTTTTTTAAATGACTACCCGTGAGTAACAAAATGTAAGCTTTACTTAGTTTGGGGAATGCACATGCTACATATGACAAATTAATTTTTTTGTCAGTAGCTTCACATTCAAATTGGCAATTTTGTTGTGGAAAAACAAAACCTGCCAAAATTTCTAATTTCTATTTCTACCATGTTGGGCACTATGAAAACACATGGACTTTATGTCAGGCCTTGGAGATAAAGACCTTCTTTGTTAGGATGGTTACTTGTTCTATGGGCAGTTAGAGGCATAAGTGAAAGTACCAAAATAAATAAATTGAAAATTATTTCAAAATATGGATAGGACAATATTTAAAACATATGAAATATTCTTTTGCAAAAATGACAGGGATGAATAAGTGTGATAAACCCTGAGGCACTGATATTCTCCAAACAAATTTTTGGATTTAAGACCTTTGTGTGCAGAAATCATTTCCTGGAACTGCTCACTGACAGACTAAGGCTTTTATTATTCTCCTCATCTTTCTGTGTCAAGGTGTTGGAATTACACGGTATGTATTTCTACATTTTTAATTCAGCATGAGATTTTTTTCAGAACTCTTGGCCAAACTCAGTGCAAGTTCAAATATAAAGAAGGTTTAGTGTTGATTTTGCAAGGAACAGATAGACAAATGTCTCTTAACATCTTGCTCCAAATGGGCAATCACAGGATAAATCACCGAGTCTGAAAGCCTCTTGGCTTTAGCACGAAACAGGATTGAAGCCGAGCATTAGATCTACATGAACATTATTAACCTTTACCTCTGCTGCTAAAATCTGGGGGTTTGAGGAGAAGGTTTCAACCTTTTTTATACTTCTTTTAAAATACGACCAGACTCCACTGAAGTAGAAGATTTGCCTAGAAAACATTCATGACACATTCAAATATTTAGATTAAGAGAGATCTTTTTGTTGAAAGTAAGATGAAGTTCCTGACTTAATAGCTGTTGATACGACTGCAGAATTTAGCAAGTAAAAATAAAGGAAATAAACATTTTTTTCCTTGGTTTTTTTCTTTTCTTTTTCTCCTGCATTTTAGGGAGACAGGTCATGCAGCTCAAGGAGGAAATACCACAATGCTACAGGGACCACCACTGAAATCACGAGACAATTAGTACTACTTTCTTTTCAACAAAATTATACACAGCTGTGACGTTCAAGGCGTACAACAAAACTGAAAGTCAGATTACTCCTCGAAATGCTTAGAAGTAGATTTCAGTTACTCACTTTAAGCAGCGGTCTTTATTTATTACTTTTACACTTATTTTTCCACACACTTCTCTCTGGCTGCAGCCAACCATAACAGCAGCTGTCCTTTTAGGAGCAGGTATGTGGAACTTAATATAGGGAGAAACCAACAGGTATCCATGGAAAAAAATTCTATCTTTTGATGCACATGTTTCTATCTACATTGCAATCTGGAGGTGGGTGGCTATCCTGTGTAGATATACCCAAATTAACATCATGCTTGCTGTGTCTCCATGGTAGCGAGGACTTCCTGTGAGATGTATAATTCTGCAAGACATGGGGTGTGTATGCTGGAAAATCTGGCCTCCTGAGTTCTACACTTGTCAGATTAAAGCTCACTTGGAGATGTCCACGTAAGATGCTATCACACAAGAGATTCAGGTGTATTTTTTTGTTGTTGAAGGTTATTGAGAGAGAGCTAGGTCACTTCTGAGATGATGACTCAAATCCTTAAATCTTGAAAAGAAAATGAAATCTGAGGTGCTTACCCAAGTGGGGGCAAAAAAGCAGAAGAGCTTTCATCATTTCTGACTTTCAAACATGGTCTCTGTGAAGACAGAAACACATATCTGTGGCCCTGACTAAGATAACTTAATTTCCATAGAGTTCATTCCATTTCCTGTAGATTGGTGTGCTCAATGTTAAGCACTTTTTTACTCAGTTGGTTATCTCATCCAGCTAGTTGCACGATAAGCCCATGTATATAACTCCAAATTTGGGGGTTTACTTTGCAAACTCATTACATCAAAACATAGATGCTTCAGCACTTGGAAACACTGAGATTTTATCCTACTCCCCATGCTGCTCATCCTCAAAGACAGAAAGATATATTTCATAGAATTTTTTGCCCCACTGCCAGAGCTTAGTATTAGTCCATAGGTATCACAGGAGAATAGTCAGAGATCACTCAGGCATATCTGATCTAGTAGTTAGTTTATTGAGTTTTAACCAGTAAATTTAGATATGTAGAATACTTAATAAGTACAGATGGATTGGTGGTCAATACTCTATTATTTACTACACTTAAAGTTAGTATGGGATACAAAGGTTATTGCTTAAGCTTGCTATGCTTATCTTAAATGTTACATCCATGCAAAAAAAATGGCACTTACCAGCCCATTGGTGTCTGGGATCTCTCATCCTCAAAGGGTAACTTTGAGGGGCATCCCTACTCAAGGAGAGGTCACCAAGTGGTTGTTTTGTAGTCAGATGTGTTAATGCAGTTTTGGCCACTTATCAGTCCAGTCCCAACGCAGCCTTTTTGGGGGGGTTTGGTGCTGTGTTCTCACTGATAGCCTCACACAGTAGGATTAACTTTGATTAGACCTACTTGCTGAGCATCTGCCTGGATCAAAGTTGATTTTATTCAAACAGGAGAAGTACATCGTCATACTCTCCACTCCGTGACTGCAGTCAATTCACTTTACTCCACGCAGTGGTGGTACAGCCACATCTTGCCTCTGTGTCATAAATACAGTGTGGTAAAGACATCACCTTTTTGATAGGCTGGTGTATAAGTTAATATATCAGATTTGGACGATTCTTTAACATCAACATGTTTACTCAGCTATTACATGTTCAGACAAGCACCATAATTTGATATACAAACAAAGGATTAACAGTAAACCTAAAACTACAAAGATTAACAAGACTACAAATGGGTGTAATATCAAGTTCAAACCTTCAGCTGCTACTGAAGTGGGTCCAGAGGAAAGTTACAAAAATGATCAGAAGGATGGAACACGTCCACTGTGAGGAAAGGCTGAGAGTTGGGGTTGTTCAGCCCTGGAGAAGAGAAGGTTCTGAGAAGACCTTGTTGCAGCTGTTGTACACTTAAAGGGACTTACAAGAAAGGTGGGGACGGACATCTTAGTAGGACCTGTAGTAATAGGAAAAGGAGTAATTTAGTTTTAAACTAAAAGAGGGTAGATTTATTTTATTCATTTTTTACAATGATTGTGGTGAAACAGTGAAACAGGTTGCCCAAAGAGATGACAGGTGACTCATCCCCGGAAACATTCTTGGTCAGATTGGACAGGGCTCTGAGCAACCTGATCTGGTTGCAGATGTCCGTGCTCACTGCAGAGGGGGTGGATTAGATGACCTCTAACTGTCCCTTTCAACCCAAACCGTTTAGCCCATTACAGCAAAAACAGAGGTCTTAATGTAATGTGGGAGCTTTCCTTTGCAAATAAAAATTCTGATCAGTCTCCAAAAAATGACAGTTTTAAGAGACTCTATTAGTGCTTTTTCCAGGATGCTACACCTAAACACAGCAAAGCCAAATGCATCACTAATGTAACCCAGCATGACTGGAAGAATTATACTGGAGATTAATTTGGCATTTAACACCATTTCGAGAAAATGCTTTGGAGAGGCAGCTCTTGGGTTTTTTTGGTTCTTTCGTTCCTGTCTCTTCTTTACATTGTGGAAATGATGAGGAAATTGCTCCTGTACTATTATGCAAAACCTTATTTGTCAATCTCTTAAAAAAATCAGGAAACATTCAAGAAAGACAGGGAGGAAGTTCATACCAGCTTTAGTTAATCTGCAGAAAATCCGGCCTACATGACTCCCATGTCACTGCTGCTCCTTTCATCTATTCTTTATAAGGAATCTATTGAACTTTAATTAATACGAAAAATTCCGGTTTTCATCTGATTTAAACGTGGCTGACTTCATGCTGCTACTAAAAGTGGAACAAAGTTTAAGTGTGATGAAAACAATGCTGAATGTCTGGATTCAAGAGGGAGTCTCAGAGCCCACAGAAAGTGTTATCTTACAAATCTGTAATGCTGTGTAACAGATAAGTAGAGGAATGCCAAAAACTCATTTATATAGATGTCTGTGATAAGGATAAGAGAGTGACACATGAAATATCTACATTATCCTCAGCCTGGAAAATTTTCTGAGAGCTAATCTCACTCATCCAGTCAGGTTGCAGCTGTTTAGAGGCCAGGATATGAATTAAAGCTGTCCGAGTTCGAAGTAGAGGAGAGAAATCCCATGGACACATGACCATTTTTGCCAGCACCATCCCAGATATTCTTACCACAAACACTGCAGACCCATTTATTGCTTCTTGCTACACGGTGGAGAACTTGTTGCTGAAATTCTATGTCACATCTGTCCTCAGTTTCCTTAAGGCTTCGGAACAGGCTGTTAATTATACATCCAGAAATAAGGCAGAGAAAAGTGAGTGTTTACAAGATGGTAGTTTAAAAATTGAAAAATGTACAAGTGTTTTAATTTACGTTAGGAAATAGGTAAATTAATAAATAGGTAAACAGGTGTGTTAGTAACAGATGGCCCACAGCAGCGCTTATTTTAATAAATTCTATTTTAAGTAAACCACTCACTGTTTTTACTTAAGGAGATTTTGCTTGTACATTTCACTACTTACCTTTAATAAATATTTATATACTATAGGTAAAATAGAATAATGATTCTGTATTAGTCACAGTCACATCGATCAATACAGTTGCAGGATTCGGGGGTTTTGTTTTTTTTAGGGGGGGGGAATTCATTGTTAGGTTTTTGTTGTTGTTTGGTTTGGTTTGGTTTGGGGGTTTGGTTTTGTTTTGTTGGTTTGGGGTTTTTTTCCTATTGTATCATTGTAAGTCTTGGCTTGATTTCATTTCAAATGACAGTCTCAGGAAGCGACAATCTAAGACAAGCATAACCTTGAAGCCTTTGACTCTGATTTAGGATGTAAGTCTGTTCACATCAGATGAAAAATATGCATCATTATGTAGCACACACGGTATTTCTGACATGTATGAGAAAATAATTCTATTTTCTATGAGAAGGACCATTGCTCTCCTTGCTAACACAGGCTGTGAACAGCAAATTTGCTCTTCCCTCACCTAGCCCCTCAGACAAGAGCAACTCAGCACTTAGGGCCTTGGGTCACCTAGAAGCTTCCCAATGCTCCTTTATCAGCAAGGACAGTTTCCTCAACTATCCAGGATGACAATGAAGCTAGCAACCATGGAGACCCAAGTGTGGAATGTCAGGGCACTGAACTACTCCACGTAGTTTAATGGGTGACTGCCTTACAGGTCTATTGAGTCAAGCCAGGGAGCACCGATGTACCTGCATAACACAGGGTAAGAAGCCTGTTCTACCACAGCTTCTACAGTCATGTAAAGACTCTATTTCTTTCATATGTGCAGCTACCAGACATACATCTCAACATAACAGATTTTAGCATATTCAAAAGCAATCCAGACCATTAGCCAAGCAGTCAATAAGGCAGGGATGTTTCTAAGTGGATTAATTGCTTTCTCCATCACTGCCAAAGCCACCTGCACTCTGACTTCTTACAAATAGCAAGGCTGGACTGAAGTTGCTGCTACAGTGATTTTTAACTGATGTTCCTGCAAAGGAACCAGTGGCATAACACCCATTAGACAGTAGTTTTAGCATTTAATGTCACCTTTCCACCAAAGCTGTTCCTGAGAGAGTCAGCAGCAAGGTCCAACAGGTCTAGTATTACAAACAGCATGAAGTTAAATTCTCAGCAAGAAGCTGTTATGCTCTATTAATCCTCCCTTGTTCCCAACTCGATCCCCCAAAATTGTCTTTCAAATCAAAGCTCTGTTTTGAGAAGGCAACTTCTTGTTTCACAAAGACTTAAACATCTAAAATGGTTTAACTAGACAAGGCTGTGGTAAAGACTGAGTCTGGGTTTATCAACCTCTCCATGCCAGAAACCTGACCATTTCAGCCCAAGATAATACAGATGTCTTTGTACTGTTCCTGAAATACGTTTCTATATGAAACAAGAAAGTATGGATTAAAAGGATCCCTAGGTCATTTCATCTTGTTGCAGTATCCTGACAGCATCCTGTGAGGGTGTACTGAGGAGAAAGAGCTCTCTGGAAGTCTGGTAGGCAACCTTCAGCAGCAGCAGCAAGCAAGTGTGTAGGTGCTCCCTACACACTTCACCCATTCTTCTGTCAGGGCAATCAAGACATTGCCATGTGCAGCCAGGGTTCGACATGACATGGGCCATTGGAAATTTATTTACTCTGCCTCCTGGAGGAAGGCCCAGATCCTCAAAAAGCATTCGGCAACTCCATTTTAATTTAAATTCCTCTGAAGATGGGATTCCAGACGCTTCCAGAATTCAGTCTACAACAGAAAGATGCAAATGACCCTTTGACTAAGGGCAAAATCAGCTTTCCATATCGTTATCTACTAAAATTGTATTTTCAGATATTGTAAATAAGCAGGAGGATAACACATCTCAGAACAATTTGATAAGAACTTAGATAATGTTCATTTTCCAGCCAGAAAGAGGATTACTGCCTAGAATTTTTTTTTAAAGGGTCCAAGCAATAGATATGCTAGTGAGCCATGCAAGCAGAAAGTCTACTGACTATTTCATTAGGGTCAGAGGAGGTTTACTTTTACTTACCATTGTTCATAATAGATATCCTAAGGTTGAAGATACATCTTTTTACTGTCACTCACATTGAAAACTGTCTAGAGAATTTTAAATGATAGGTGATGAAAAACAATGTTGAAAGTTGCTGGGACGTATCTAGCAGGTACGGCAGGAGTCAGGTCAGGCCTTAATGTCTTCGTTTTGGTCCAGGGGAAAAGAGTAAACAGAATACTAATGAAAGTTGCAGATGGTACTAAAATCAGCAAAGGTTATCAAACCCAGTGAAATAATACAAAAGGACTTGAATAGGTTAGGAATGTGGGCTTAAAGCAAAATTATGTTTAGCCTGGAAAATTGCAAGCTAATCCCACTAGAGAAAAAATAATTAATGTTGAGTAGCAAAGGGAGGAAGGTAGAAAAAGCCTGAGATGCCGGGTTATTGAAAGTGATCTGGGGTGAAAGAAAACTTGAAGTTAGAGATAAATTTGCAGTGTGAAGCAGAAAGAAAAAAATATTGTCGAGATAAAGACTTAGGCAAAATTCACGTGTCATAAAACAAGATGAAACATCGTAGCTTTGTGCTTGGCAATATCTGACAGAATATCTCTAAATGAAAGCATCTCAGTACCAGAGGGCAAAGCACAAGGAGTGAAGACATATTTTCCTTCCCTTTAGGGATAATTGTTTTCTAAGGACATAATAAAGAAGTTCTTGAATAAGTCATGTAAAAGCAGGCTTCAATAAGTGATGTGAAAGTGGGCATGTCCCTCCAGAAATAAATAATTTCTTCTGCTGCTAATACTTCCACTGTACTTGGCCAAAAAGAATGAGTTGAATTTAAAGAGATCAAAATCAAGATCTAGTAGCCAGTGCAGCAGCCTCACGTAGAGAAGACATAAGCTTTAGCACTTCAGGCATCTGACGGAAGGAGGCAATTTTCGAGCTGTGCAATAATAAACTTCGGTAAAATTGGAAAGTAAACTGGATAGCACAGCAGATCTTCCACACTTGCAACTTGTGCTACTTCTTACTGACTTAAGATTTCCTGTCGGTTAAAACCCGATTTCTAGGAAAGCACATTTCAAACTTATCCAGTTCCCTGGAGGGGATTGCTTCAGTGCTTTCATTTAGGATAGGGATTTTTTTTTATTTTTTTTTTGTCAGGTCGTGTTAGTCTAATTAATTTGATAGATCACTAGATATTACTGAAGATCAGTCCTAGGACTCAGTTATTTACTGCCTCATCTAGACAGTGTTGGAAATAAAACAGTAGCAGTGTACTTCAAGGGAATGTGCTCTGTATTCAGGGATCTATCTTTTTCCTGTCCCTGACTTTCTTTGTCCCTGTAGGGAAGTTCTTTAACATCTTTTAGACTTTCCTTACATATTGATAACACACAGATAGTAGCACATGTTTTCAAAAACTGCTGACAATGTATGGAATTTTCTGTAGCAGAGAGAGATTTTACAGCATGAGGTATTATATATCTATATATTCATTGATACCACATTTTAACTAACTATATTATTTTGTTCAGTTAAATTCTGACATTTGTTTCCAAAAGCTCTTAATTCTGAATTGATAGTTTATTTTTATTAATTCATTTATAGTCCAGAAGACTTTCCTCAGTAAATAGCAATTTTCAAATGAATCAAATTTTAAACCTAATTTATGTGTTATTTTTGTTGTGGTTTTTTTTTTCCTCTGGACAAATTCAGTGTCTGTCATTTCAGTGAGAGGTTCATATTTTATGTACAACACTTGAGAATGATTAATGAGTTTCATTTTTAAGACCAAAATCTTAATAAAATCTATCCTAAGTGCTGTAATAACTAATAACTAGTTCTACTGAATTATCTAAAGTCAACTGAATTGAAACAAATATAGTTAAAAAAAAAAAATCACTTGCTGCTTTATTACTGATGCTAAGTGCAACATTAAAATTCCTAATTTTACACAGGCAACATAAACTATTTTCTATAGAGGAGCAGTGAAGTTATGCCTGGAACTGTCTATATTTAAAGTCATTGATTTTTCTGCTTCATGGCAAATCATCATTTAATGCCATATAAAAGAAACAGGGATTTCTGATGACGCAGGCGTGAGGCAGAGCAATTGCTGCTTCTCACACTTCTGAGGAAAATCCAGTTCTGTTCCTGCCTCAGATGAGAAAGGAATCAGGGAAGAGAGTTAGGCTGAGATCTTGGAAGGATTAAAAAGAAAGATTATTCAAACAGACCAGAGGGTTTGGGCACATATTTTGACCCTTGAGCTCCGTACAGGAGACCATCTCAACACCATTGGAAGACAATTCTCCCACTGAGCCACGCAAGTAAGCTCCGGCCTGGGGAAGGCGCCTGTGGCAGACGACAGGACGGCAAAGCAGCGAGGCACTGCAGCCTGTAAAGTGACAGCTAGGGTGCACTGATACATAAGTGCCTGGCAACTGCTCTAATTTATTGCTGTAGCTGTTATGGCTCTCTGTGAAGCCTAAAATAATCTATGAGCGCTTCACATTTTAATAGTATTCATGTTGAGGGCCTCTGTGTGACTGCAGCTATACGATAACATATGCCCCAACCGGATCTGCCCTTTGTGTACGAGATGACAGAATTTCTGCATAGTTAGCTGTGAGGGAGTCAGAGATTACCCATTTCCAGTGCAGGCAACGCGGGGTCTTCCAGCCTCTCATATACACCAAAGAGACAAATATTTTCCTTTCTAAGTGCTTATACACACTCAGAGCTCAACAGATGGGATGTTCTTGCCCTTCAAGGCAGAGCTCTGCTGTCAGAAGAGACACACAGAGGAGTAAGTAGCGGGCACAGAAACTAGTTAAGAGTTTAATAGGATTTGGCTGATTATTCCATTTTCTTTCATTATTATTAACTCACATTTTCAATAACACCAAGGACCTCAAACCTGTTCTAACAACAATTCAAGTGCTCAGCACTTACTGTAATATCTACACTAGAAAGTGAAGTGGGTTACAGCCTTGAAAGTAAGTGGCACTGCACAAATCCAGATGCCTAAGCTGTCCTCCCTGAACTTTCTCCCCCAAAATTAGGGTAGTGTCATCCTGTCACTCCAGTCAGGCTGCACCATCCCCTAAACCATACAGGATACAGCTTTTCTATCCTGTCTTTTTCACTAGGTATGCTTTCATTTGTATAATTTTCTTTACGGGTGTATTTATAATTTTTTTTTGCTGTCCCTGACATAAATGCCAACCTGGTGGAAAAGTTTCAAGTCCCTGCTTGAATCCTGTCAGAAACACAGTAGTTGCTGATCTTCTGAAAGAAAAGACTACTGCCACCCTAAGATGCTTTTCCCCCAGGCTGGCTCTCACCAAAGACTGGGTTGATTTGGTTGAAGTTTTCCAGCAACCAAAGGCAGACCACTAGCAGGGAAAATTTAATCCTGAAATGTAGTGGGATAAAAACCCATAAGCAACTGAAAACAGGGACTTTGACAAACACTGCTCCTACCCCTGCTAGTAATACCTTTTTGACCGGTCTGATACTCCTTGATCCTCTTCTAAAGATTGCAAAAGATAAAGAAGATTTTACAGGCAGGCTCAATAAATCCCAAATCATGTCTTTGTCTGTATATTTGCATACTTCTCACCTGTTAAGTTTTAAGCTTGAAGGCAGAAAGAGATGGTTGAGGAGCTGCCAGACTGCACTTTCTGCATTGATGTTGGATCCCTCCTAGTTCTACACAGTAAGGTGTGAACACAGAAGTCAAAAGCCAGGGTCAGCGCTGCACACACAGATGCCTTTTTGCCGAAGAGCCCACAAAGCAGACTCCTATGGTACATGTCAGGATTTACTGAGCACATTTAGGGAAGCTGCCAAAGTGTTTGGAGTGCTTTGGCAGCAGAAGAAACAGCTGGTCCCATCAAAGTGATCGCATTCCTGGGCATTAATTTAGAGTCTGAGAGAATGGAGTGATGCTTGCCAGGGGATAAGCTTCATAATCCTGAAGGGTTAGTGACTCAGAAATTACAGACTAGTAAAGGTATGGTTAAAGAAGTTGCAACTGCTTTGTTAACTGGTCGGTTGAACCTTGGAGAAAAGTGTGTTTAGGCAACTTGTAGTCTCCAAACTGACAAGTTGTTTCAATGGGAGGAGCTATAGATGGACTGGCATTGTAAGACATCAGATTCCGAGCATTGGGAGTCATTTTACAGAGTCTCAGTAAATAACAATAAGTCAGTGCTGGTGCAATAAAGAATTATTTGTAAGTGTGTGTTGTGAAAATGCACTTTGATGTTTCTGGAAGACTTGTTTCTGAGGAGCACACGCTGGAAGTATGTAGAGACTTGTCCGAAAAAATAAAATACATGTTTGCAATGACCTCCATTAAAATATAGAAAGTCTATTGCTGTCTGATTTATTGTGGCATTTTCTAATCAGAAGATAAGGAGCTCCTATAAACTTTTGGTATTGACCTTCTCATAATGGTAATAGTAGACAACATTTTTTTTTTTCTTTTTTTACCCTTTCATTCTTCAGAAATGAGAAACTTTCAAACACTTCTTCAGCCAGTTAATAAGTCCCTTTCTTCTCTGAGGCTGTCAAGAAAATCTCATTGAAGTCTATTATGAACACATGAACTTGATATTGGTAAGGAGATTCTGGTTATCTACTCAGCTTCTATATACACCGGCATGGAAAATGTCCTATTTTTCCTGAGCCAAGCCTACTATTAAAATATTGGAAAATTACTCAGTAATTTTATTTCTCTGTTTAACTATTATGACCTAGAAGTTTCTATGGAATATCGAATCATCAGTTAATATACCATTGAATGAAACCAAACAGCAAAGCAAACCCCCAAACACATTATGAATAGAGGTGGCACCTTTAGTTGCCACATTGTTTTTCCCGTGGAAAGAGTGGAAACCTAGTTACAGAATCTGTCTCTCACTCTCTCTTATCTTAGGGCTTTACTTCCAACCCACAAACAATTTTTGCGACATGAGCATTTGGGAGGCTAGCACATAAGTATGGATTAATTTATCAAAGCACTAAATTCTCTCGAGATTTTTTTTTTTTACATTAGCCCACTTTGATTGCAAGACAGCAGGATGTACTGAGGAGACAGCAACACAGGTATGAAAAGTGAATTCAACCACAGGCAAGGCAACAGGGAAGAACTAAGATGTGTAACTGTCATTTATTAAATCATATAAAATACAATTTTTTTAATTCCTCAATCAGAAATATTTGCAAGCAAAACTGCACTCTATAAAAGGGTGATCTTTTAATGGTAACTGTAACAAGACACTTTTTTCAGCTAGGAAAAAAAAAAAAAAATTAAGTCACCATTATCTACAAGGCAATCAGAAGTTTACGATGCTACTTTTCACTTCACTAGCCCATTTTTATGGGCTAGATATTGCTGGAGGAAGGGGAGGGTTCCTCAGAGTTGTTTTTTTTAGCCTAGGGTAATTAACACATATAGGTCATCACATCAGATGTAGAAATCCTCCAACAACACACTACTTCTGAAATAATGCGCTGGGTTCAAAGACTGCATAGAACCGTACACAAAGTACTGCATTAACAGCAGGTGTTGTACAAAAAAAGCTCTTTTTAAAAGAGCTTTTAATTACTGTATATCTTTGTTTAGAAGCCACCTTCAACTACCTTTTCCTTGAAGGCTGCAGGGGAAAGCAATTAAACGTATGGGAAAGGCACCCTCAATTTAAAACTGCAGGAGGAAGCAATTAGCGTAACAGAAGTCTTACCTTGTACACAAAGAAATACGGTACACGAAGTCACCGGAGGCTGCGTATTACTTCAACATAATTAATACGTATCGTAAATCTTAAAGTGTGTGACTGTGACTACTGAAAGTTGAAAGTCATAGCTGGCTGTCTGGCCCCTGTTTATTCCCAAGTCTCCCTATAACAACGGAGTTGGCTGTTTACACAAAATTACATTTATATCTCTCGGATGAATAACTCACACCTTGGGAAAATTCCTTTACAAAGGTGAAGGGTCTCCCTATAGCTGTGTGAGCCCATTTGCTTTTAGGGGGCAGGAAGGCACGGGGGTTTATTTATTTGAAGTAAGATCATTTAGATAGTCATGGCTGCCAAAAAAAAAGGGAATCTTTCTGCTCTTGTTTGATACTTGTCAAGTTTACAAGTCTTGATTTTAATACTGGGAATAACTTCATATTAGGTTAAAATCAGTTCATCAACCCTTTTCCCATTGTGATAAAGCAGGGTCTATTTAGACTTAGTGTAAAAATGTTTGGTGGTTTTTTTTAAAAAAAAAGAAATGCAAGTTTACAAAATGTTATCAGTATTTGTAGGATCTAATCCTTGATGGCTAATGACACAAAAACTTGTGAAAAAATTACCAAACCAAAACCAGTCAATACGACCTGTACTGAAGTTAAAGACAAAAATGTTCCTGCCTAAAACAAATGCAGAAAATGCTTCACTCTACGATGTTTTGTAAAGGATACAAAGGTTAATTAGATACTTTCTGTTGCATTATATAGTGGGAAACCTCCATTAATTACTGCTTCTTTAATTTAACTGATTCATTAAAAACTGCCTATAGAACGATAAAGAAAGTATTATCTTTCCCAGAATACCTAATTTACTTCTACATTCCAAAACCTAAGACCCTTAATCAAAATTAGATTTTAACAGAGACACTGACTGGTTAATAATAACATACAGCATCACTAAAACCCTCAAATGAATGAAGCTTCCACTGACTTCAATCAGACCCTGCTCTTCTAAATACCTCAATGTTTGTTCTTTTGTCTTCTAGTGTCCTACATTACAGCAGAAAAGGTTGATATTAACAGCTTACTTTACTAGAATTTTTATTTCAAGTTAATAGCAAAAGTAAGCTGGTTCTATAAATGTTTGATTTTATGAGCTCTTGTGCATTTTCTCAACCAATTAGTCAAATTCCCTTCTTGACTGTATCTCCTTGCTAAATCTAGCTTTCTTAGTTTTTTTTGTTATTTAGTGTGCTACTGTATTCCATTAAAGGCAAAGTTCAATTATTTGTCTTTTGAAGGTCTGAGTGCCTTGCTTAAAATGCCAAGTGCATTAGAAACAGGCCACCCTTGACTTTTGCAAGGAGATATAGAAGGATAATAAGTTAGTTGGATTTAACAGTATTTTTAAATTGAACTAGTGTATATATGCGTGCATGAAGATACCAAAATAAGGATTAAATGCTGTCAAATCATCAAGAACACGTACTCCTTTTTTTTTACCATTTATCATTTTTCCACTTAATAAGGAGTAAAAAGAAGGAAAGTATTGTGGTAAAAAAAGAATACAGGGAGCCAGAAGACACTGGACTTGGATGAGAACCTATGCTAAAACATTTTACTAGCATAAAAGTAGGTCTTTAAAGCCACACGACTGTAAATGACAGCAAATTCCAGTGGAAAAACACTGCATTTTTGCCACGATTACTTGGAAAATCTACTGCTGCACCCCTTCCAAATTATATTCGCTGTCCTTATGTGTTTTTACTTCCATTTTGAAAGCAACTCTCTATGCTGTCTTTTTTCTCTACACCGAGGCTGGACCCACAAGCGATAGCAAAAACCCTTGTAGACAGCGTGAGTTTGCTAGGAGATCTTGGTGAACTTTGCAAAGAGACGGTTTTTGGCCACGCCAATTTAAACTTCGTATCTGGAACGGTGGGAGATTTCTGCCATCTGTAGCAATGGCTTCGGGTGGTCACCTGTTGAAAGGGTCTGGGTGCTTTAAAAAAGAGAAGAAAAACAACTGAAAAGTTGTCCTTGGTACCAATTTAACGAGGCTGGCTGTTCGTGACCAAGAAAGAGCCTTACGAGGGCTGCAGGGCAGACCCTACACCTTGGACCCTGTTGTGCAACTCCTGGTGGTAGGAGTCACCCTATCAGAGCTACTTCAATGAGTAAAGGCTGCAGAAGAGATGCAGGCATAGCAGCAGTTAGTTACTGCGGGTTTTTTAAAAATCTATTTAGAAGCCAATTGTCTATGGCAGGCATGTTCAGCATGCCTGTGTCTCTTCCTGTGTAAATGGCAAACTTTGAATAAAACCGAGATTAATTTAATTAAGTTTAAACATTTCAGCTTTTTATTTTATGGTTACACACATAAGTAGAGCAATAACTGAATACAAATGTTGCATATTTACTGTGGCATGATCCAAGCAATTACTACTAAAGTATTAAAGAAAAGCATCATTTCACTCTTTTAATTTTATTTTATAATTAGGTGGGAAACATATTTTGGTGAATACATTCATAGTTAGAAGTTATAGATTATGTTTCTCTTTGCTTTGGAAGGATGATTTTAGCCCTGTTGCTAAAAGCCTGTTAGCAACAATTAAAATAGTATAAAAAGGCGTTTGTAGCTTTTGTACTTGTTTTTCTTGTTAGTTTTCATCAAATATTTCACACTCACATGATGTATGCAGTCTTCTAATAGCCACCAGCACAGACTTTCGCAAAAAGTTTTAAACATCTGGTTAAAAACATAGCTTTTTATGTCCTGTGATTGTCAGTTCATCCGTTTTACATAACTGTTGTGCCAGTTGTTCGTTATGCCTCTGACTTCTGTTACCTTTTGTTCTTAAAAATGATGTGAAAAAGTTTAGCAGGAAAACTTAAAAGCAGAGCAAAAACAATACTGGCAACTTTTTTTTGAGTGCCAGAGTTTTAACTGCTTTCTGTTGAAGCTTTTTCCTGACTTTACATTCAAACAAACATTTTTGTACACAGTACTGCAGGAAGGGCTGAACGTATGCCTGTAAAGTGCAACATGGTAAAGGTCTGTGTGTATTCTACATATACCATACTACTGAAATCAATCTGTTCAGGTAGTTTCCATTCTGAGGAGAGCCGAGAAACGCAACCACCAGTTTCGGTCATGTGCTGCGTCGTATCAATTAAAAATAAATTCAATTTCATGCAAAGAACCCAACTTAAAAATCCCAGCAAACAACAACAGAACCTTTCCACTAATGATTTTCAGTCATCGGAAGTGGAGAGAGACTCAGACAGCAGACAGCATGGTCCCAGCATGCTTTTTGCCTTTTTTTTTGTTTGCACAGTAGCTGTCAGTTGCAGCCCTGCAGGTAGTAGAACCCAGTGGGAAGAGGGGCGGGACAGAGCGATGCTGCCTGAACTGACAGCAAATTTAAATTACTGAGCTTTCTTTTTCTTTTTTTTTTCTTTCTTTCTTTGCGTGCCTTTTTTTTTTTTTTTTTTTTTGTATTTTTCTACTCTGCGACAAACTGAAAAGATTCTAGCATACGCTAATTTAACAACCCTGCTTCATCGTCTTTTTTTTTTTCCCCCTTCTGCTTCCAGGATAATTAAAAGAGAAACCTGTAAAGGCAACGTTCCTTCAAGCAAGTTGGTGCTGCAGCGTGCTGGTAAGACGAATTTAATATTTTTTTTTTTTCCTCATCTTTCCTTCTCCTTTTTTGGAGCTGAAATCTTTTGTATACCTAACACAGTCATAAGTGTGGTTCCCCTGCTGTGGAGGGTTAGGATATAATGCAAAGGTGTAACTGTTTGGTATGTGACCTTCTGCTATTACTTAAAATGGATAATAACAGCTTTCGTGTCTGTCCTCACGATGCTTTTCTTTCTGTGAATTGACTATTTGCTCAACAGAAGCGGTGCTGTGATTGTCGCACTATGACAATGAGGACTTGATTGTTTTTTGGTTACCGTTCCATGCTCCTATCAGAAAAGATACTTGAGTTGGGGGGTTTATGTGTGTGATTTTTTTTTTTTTCCTGAACATTGCCTGAAGCACTGATATGACGGGGGTGGAGACGGGGGTGGAGGAGATGGTCTTGGGTATCATTCTGCCTGTTCAGCTGTTTACTAGGTAAGGAAGTGCAACACTGAAACTTTTTGAAAAAATAAATAAGCATTTTTCAGCTTGCATCAAGTGGGGTCAGTGTATCCAGGATTTATTGTTGTCCGGTGCTGGGTAAAGTTCTTGCTGTCCCTCACATTGTTCTTCTGGAGAAGGGGGGAAGGGATGTTCCACTTCATATCTTGTCATATCATTGTAGTAGCTAATTGCAAGAAGCTGACAAACTTTGAGACAAAATACCAAGCATTGCTTTTGTAAAGGAGGAGTTTGGTGCTGTGGGTAGTTTCCTATGAATACAAGCCTGCCAGATACAATCAGATCCATATGACACATTCCTCCTTTCAAGTCCCCTGATTTCTGAGGTCTGCTTTCTAGGCTTTTTCTGACACTAATACATTATTTTTATTATTTTGGGTTTTTTTAGAAAATGGGATGTGTTTTACTTTTGCTTTGTATTTATTCTTTATACAATTTATAAGGTGATATTTATTTCTCAGGCTTTCTGGATGTAATTCTGCCAAATATTAAATGCTACAACATCCTACTGAAATCAACAGGAAGGCTGAGCTTGTCATGTATTTAAGAGGAAATTGCTGAGTACTAGAGGAAATGGATCTTATGATTGCTGAACTATCTCTCTTTTCCTAACTGCAATTAGCTGTTCCTACACCTAAGACTGGACCATGTAGGCTTTTACTGAAGCATTTAGAATAAACACTACTCTTGCAGTTAGTTGTTCATGGATTTGTTACCATGCTGAGGAAAACTTTTTGAACATAGGATGGGATGTCTCAGAGAAATTTAATGGAGTTAGAAAGCCAGTGTAATTCAGTCCTCTAAGTCCCCTTGCTTAATAAAAAAAAAAAAAAAAAAAAAAAAAGGTATCTTGAAATCAATCATCTGCAAATTGATGCATCAGACTTTTCAGACTTGAAGGTCCGTTTTGCCAAATGCCTAATGTGATGACAGAGGTGAAGTTGTGCAAGGAGAGCGGAGATGAGGAGCAGTCAAGAAGTAAACACAGACTCCTTCTCATATCCCTGGAGAGAAGGAGAGGACGTGCCAATGCCATATGGAAAATCACATTCTCTCACAGAAACTTTGTTAGGGCACAGGGTTAAGGGTGCTGCACTTGCAGAAGTTCATCACTCCCTGTTCCAGCCTCAATTTCAAGCACCGCAATAGTTTTCTGAAGGTTTGCTTCACTTGTGCAGAAAGTGCTGGTGTCTCGTGAAATGAGGTCATTGTAGCTCCCACATCTTGTTTTTGCCCTGACAACTTGCCTCCCCCCACCCCAATACCAAGGTCGGCAAGGCTCAGAAAATTAGGCTTTGTCCCTTGTAATCCTAAACTCCCATCCATTTATAACCAGGGAAGAAAAGGATTGAATTCAGTGTTCTTGTTATGGAAATAAGTTTTTATTCACTCAGTATCAACTGACAGTTAGAAGCGTATCTGATGTAATATGAATAAACTGTAGACTGTTGACAGTAAATTATGCAGCTATAGTCCCACATTCTCCTAGAAACAGTTCTTTTACAATGCTCAAGTGGCCTAATGGGGTGAAACAACTACCAGTACTCTCATTTGAGTTCCCTAATCACTCAAAGACATGAGAAGTCCATGGTGGTTGATTCCCACTGCCCATAGTGGGCACCTCAGCAATGGGTGAGGCTACATGGAGCAGAGCTTGAGTGCAGCTGGGGTATTCAGTCAGAGAGGGGATGCCAAAGTTACTGCTATGGGGCAACATGAAAACGTAGCACAGCCAAGTTTAGATGCTGAGTTTGGTGACAGGAATTTGTTCCTAGTCATAAAGTATAAGAAGCCAGACATCTATACCTTTAAAAAAAAGCGCACCACTCTAAACCAATCTACCAGTCTATTTTCTCTTAAAATTTACTCTTTTTATATATTATTTTTTTGTAATTATTCTGTGGACTTCAGATTTCTGTTGGCTTCTAGCAATATCGTCTTCTACCTAGTGCGTGGAAATTTCTAGTTGAATGGAAATGCTTTCATTGTAACAAAGGAAAAAGCAAGCCAGAAAACTTGCTGTAATTTCCTGTCAGTAACACAGAAATAAGAAAACACTAGGCTAATAAAAATGATAATCCGAGTTTACAACTGTTAACAAGATTCCTGAATAGAAATGGTGCTATTATGCACAAAGAACTTCTATCATCACTAGAAGAATGTAGTATAAAATTATGAGTTTTATTATTAGGGCCCTGTCATCCAATCAGAAATCAACCCACAATCTTACTTGTGAAATGCCATAAGTTTTGGCATCTTTCCTCCCCTCCTATTAATAAAATATTAAAGAAATTCTATAATTATAAACTTTGATAACATAACTATGCACATTCTTTACAAGAAAAAGCTGGCATAATTCTGTATTTCTTCCACATTTCCAACTCCACATATAAAGTCACTGCAAGTCTGAGTTGCACACAGCAGGCAGAACTGGAGTAATAATTGCCATGGGCAATAATGAAGGGATTTCATCAACGTCTTTCTCCTGAGAGGACAGATTCTCAGACTTTTCTCAGGACTCTGAAGAAGCACTTAGGAATATGCTATAGCATCTCTTTTCCTCAATGGGATTATTTATTAGTATTACATTTTTGGTCAGCTGAATTTAAGTATTATAGATCATGACAAAATCCTTAGATATTAACCTCTTTTTTTTTTTCATTCTAGTAATAAAATACTTTTATCTTTCTCTTCTAACTGTAAATGATTTATGACAGTATAAGGGGCTTGCTGTGTTTCCATTTGATTTAACAAATCACATGGAATCGAATCAAATCAAATGGAATCAAATCTACTTGAAGACGTCCTTTCCCATAGCAGAGGGTTGGAACTAGATGATCTTTAAGGTTCCTTCCAACTCAAAATATTCCATGGTTCTGTGATTCTGTAATTAGCCATGGTCTTCTTTCAGCAAGCATCACTCTTGAAACTCTACATCACCAAAAAAAACCAAGACTTCTGTACCTGGCTCGGTGTGACCCCAAGCCTCTGGTCCTCCCTGACTAACTGATTGATAACATATTGGGCTAACACTTGCCAAACACACTCCTTCTTCAAATCCCACTCCTTGGGACTTCTCTCTGTGGGGTATAGGAAACCCTACAAATAATCTAATATTTCCTAATTACTTTCATCAGTCCCAAGGTAATAGAGCACACAGAATTTATTAGGTCACTAGATATGAATAAAGAAAATAAATAAAAACTTTATTCTATTAAGGCAAACACTAAAATATTAGCTAGAACGAAACAAAGCTAAAAGAGAAGTAGAACCCCAGAGAGCTCAATTCTAGACTGTAATTGTCACACAAAGTCTTTCTTGGCTGGTTTGCATGTCCCGTGGCCTGTAGAGGGGCTGGTAACTTAGTTCCTGTCCTAAGGCTCACGTGCTCTGAGAACTCATGGAGCCACATCTTTTCTACTCCTCTTGTCAAAGACACTTGCTGTCATCTTCCTTGGGGATGGTAACAAAGGGGGCGTAACCCTAAAGTTCTGCATTGTTTAATTATTTTTTTTTAATTTGCTTTCTCAAACTGTAATCCCCAACTGCATGTATATTGCCCATGTGTTTACTGTCTGTTTATGGCATCTGGGCACCAGAGGTAGGATTCATCTCATCCAAATTTAGATACCTATACTTAGACAACTACATCCAAGCCAACCACCTTGGGGTCCCATAACAGCCAGAGGAAACAAGCAGCACTTTCAGGGAGTGATTTATCTGACCTACTTTAAATTTCTCTTTTCTTTGAATCCCACCAAAGGACATCCCATTCAAGACTCACATCATTTAATCTCCACTCCTTCTCAGATTTTCTTAATTAACCGTTACATTGTTTAATTTAGACACCTTTTCCTCATCTGCTTGACTTCTCTTGTAACTACTTCGTGAAGTAAGAGGGCTTAAAACTCTGTAAATTACAACACCTTGAAAACTAGTCATAGTACTAGTGACTTATCAAGCCTCACATACCTGGCAGCAGGCTTCAAACAAGGCTAAACATAGTGAAGTTAGGACTGGCTTGCACAGATAGGGTAATGTCACTCACATACAGCGTTACTCCTCACGGGCTGCTGGGGGGATGTCATCACAAGTGCACTCCAGACGGTGTGTTTAATGTACAATTAATCCTGTTTCTCCTGGTTACTTTTGTTAGGCTGAACTGATCTAGTGAAAAGAAACGATGGGATTGGTTTATTTGTTCTGCTTTGCAGACCAGCAGCATTTAAAAGTTATGCTGGAGCCAAGAAACTCCATGAATATGATGAAGTTTACCTAATTTAGGCAGCAGCCTTTTAATAAGGTGATGCTCCCTTACCTAGAGGAGGCTATGTGCTTTTGAAAGTATCCAGACAGACAGTTTGGCTTCCTAAATTTGTGCAGCTAAGGCTGCATTTACAGTGCTAAAAGTCTCTGCTGCAGAAAGGTCCCTGGCTCCCAAGTGCTGCTGTGTACCTCACCTCTACATCTCACCTGGCTATCTGTGGAGGAGTTAGTTGTGTCTTCTTTGTCCTGTGCTTTGGCCTGGGTCAACACTTTTGTTCCCAAGTTACATGACATGAAGGACTGTGGGTGATGCTGGTGGGCTCACAGCCCACTCGAACAGAGCACTGAAAGGAGCAGAGGGAGTCAGCATTAGAGCAATCTTGTTTGTCCAGAGGAAATTATACCTAAGGATGACCATATCCAGTATCACAGTCAGGTTTAACTTCAAGGAAAATGTGTTTAATTTCAAAAGTGTCAGCACATAAATATGTATTTATGTATACATATATATAAATGCACAGTATGGCTGTTAAAGGTATATGACCACACTAGACAGCTAAGACATTCAGACAGATGGACACACTGTACATCAGACAAACATGATCTCCCTTAGGATTCATTTCTCTCTTCACTTAGGTAACCTTCAGCATCCTGGATTTAAGTGTGCGTTTGGTTTAAGTTAGAGAAAACAGATTCTACCATTTGTTTAAATATAAAATGATTGATCATCAGGCATGATCGAAGCAGCTCTATTCTGAACCTGAGTTCTGCAGTGTTTTGTAGAAATAGTCTTTATTCAGTCAAGAACAGTGGCCAGATTTTAAAGCATGATTTAATCTTTTACAAATTTGCTATTTTCAGTGATTAATGTATAAACACTGCACAAGCCACTGACGGAGTGAGCAATCCAGAAGGCTGTTGCCTGCATTTTGGATAACGAGAGACAGAAGTATAGATTAATAGTGGCTCTTAATCAATCTGATGTAGTCAATGTTTTCCATAGGCACTCCATTAATAAGTAGCTCTACTAATGTCTTTCCTTTGCTGCATCCTAAGTCACTGAATATGACGAAGGACATAGGCATACTAAACGAAGCTATTGCACTTGAATGAAGAGCAATAGCAGCCTACCCAGCGTCCCGTCACATGGACAGAGAGACCACATTCCCAGGACATTAAAGGCTGGGTACTCTTGCTGAACAGGTTTACACATTTAAGCCTTGATCCTGCAAGGACTTACACACATGCTTAACCTTACACACTGCGAATGAAATCCTGGGCCTCTCAAAATCAATGACAAAACTCCACTGACTTCAAAGTCCACTCTGTGGATAACCCTTTTGGCTTCAGCGCAGCCACGCAGAGTGTAGAAGCGTGCGAGCTGATCTCCCCAACCTTGCTTTCTTGCGTGAAGTCTTAAGAGATTGAGGGAGCTGCTAAATGTAACTTGCACAACGCTTCTGTTTCGCAACAAACTGTAAGCGTTCTAAGATGTTTTATTGTTTGATCTCTGTTCTTTAGGGGGTTTGCCCAAACCCCGTGGTAAAACCTGCAGGAGTGATTTCTGCTGGAGAAGTCTGCGTGCAATCCATAAGGCAATCCTCTCCCTGGTCAGTGCTGCACTCGGAGCAGGTTGTTTTCTTTACCTTCCAGATGATCCAGTCCCTGGAGTGAGGTGATTATGCTGGAATCACATCTTTCTTTTTTAAAGAAAAAAAAAATCTATAGCTCACGCGATTTTATAGGAAATCTGGAAAATACCTACTGAAATGACTTACAGGTCAGAAATACAGTAATACATGAATTTGTGCAGGATCTGACTACTTCAGCATTCATCTGCTTGCTGCTGGTAATTGAGATACCCTGTTGCAAAATCTAACAGCTGTCTTAGGATCTGTTGGAGATCAGACACCCAATCCTGGCTTTACCTCCGTGTGTAAAACTCTCCCCTGGCAGTGGTACTCCTGAGACCCACTGTGGAGTCCTGAGGAGTTTGGTGAAAAGCTAGGGAGGAAGAAAAGCGGTATTAGTCCCGTTTCGCAGCATAGATCCTTTTCCAAAGCAGGTTAAGGCAATGATCCTTTCCCCTGCACAGACCCTCTGGCTCTACACATGATGTAATGTCTATCTAAACCTCATGGTGGCTGAGATGCTGAAGCTGGGCAGGATTTGGCAGCCCGGAGTAACACCAAGGTGTCTCAGTTCCAACAGTAAAGCTCATGCTGATAAATGCAGATCTCCTGAGCAAAACAGCTAATGACTGGTGTGCAGGTACACCATCGCAACTTGTACACGTTAGGAACTAGGGAAGTTTTGGCTATCGCCTTCCTAAGCTGGCAAAAAGATTTGTGAAGACAATTATCCCAGTGTAAGTGTACTGTAACAGGGAGCAAGGGTTTGCAAAAGAGATTTGTAGAGTTTTGCATCCCAGTTATGCTTTAGGATAAGCCTGTGTTAGTGCTCATGTAAGACAAATTATCACTTCTCACCTAAATTGGTGGTAGGCATTTGAAAAGAAGAGTAGGTTGGGTGAGTCCAGCAAACCTTTTTTTTCTCTGTTTCAACATTTTCCTCTGACAGGCTTCATTGCCCCAGCAATGGAAAAAATCCCCAGACTTTGCTCTTTTATTTTTTACTTTTACTGTAGAGGTGGTTTAATATTATCTTCATCGTGCTCCTGTAGTAGTGGGCTTTACATATTCCCAGCAAAGCCCTATGTGAAATTCTTAACCATAGAGATTACAGAAATTTACTGCTTCACTGGCATGGTCAAGTTGCCACAAAATTGCATTTGTTAATGTAACTGTGAAAACACATGGCACCTGCCATCTCTTAGCATAAGGATTTTAAATATGGCTGGGAAGAATTTAAGAATGCCAATAAAATGGGGCTTGGCCATGTCAGTGTAGCTTTCGGAAGGAGACTGCTATAAAATCCTCACCCATAATTGGACACAAGTGACAGCTTTACTTAACTAGTGTTCACAAATGAACGAGCAGTGAAAATGTTCTGCCTCTCTCGCCCCAGAAGAATGACCACAGCAGATGTTAACACTGTTGAGAACAGCTTTATTGTAACTGCAGGTGAGACAAATGGGAGATTTATTAGTCTGGGCATTGAGGGAAGGGGAGAGAGAGCAAAAGTCCTGTGCAGTGCTGCTCCAACGAAAGGCAAGGTACGTCATCAAACACATTGCACAGCACATACAGTGCTCTAGAACAGGAGCTCTTCTGCGAATTCTGTGAATCCATGAGCATGCCTGCTTTCTTGTTTGATTTTTAAATACCCAACACGCAGAATCACCAATTGTACATGATCCTGCTTTTTGTTTCCTCATGCCCTGTCCTGTACCCATTGAAGTCAATGGCAAATCTCTAACTTCATTGATAATACGATGTAATCAATGATTCAAAGTCTGGGAATTCAGTGACCCACGAATGAGTAAACAAGAGACAATGTTGTTTCTCTGATGAAAGTCCTGAGACGAGGTTTGATCCAAGGTCTGCTGGATCCTTTCTGTTCATTTTAATGAGCTTACAATTGGTCCCTAACATAATGTGCATTCAATAGAAATCAGCGTTGGTTGTTCAGGCACTGATCCAGTAAAGCCTTTAATTATGTGCTTAAGATTGTGGAATGGGAATAGTCCCACAGAAGCCTCTGCAACCACAAAAATGCTTTAAGTTCAGCAAGTAAGTAAATGTTTTGTTGCTGGAGTATCATTATAATTTTTTCAGTTAATCCCCTTTGCCAAGCAAACTAACAAGTACAGTTTCTGGCAATCCAAAGCCTTGAGAAGACATAAATATGGTGATACTCAGATTTGTACTCAATTTTTTTAGCAGCTTTATACTTCTCTATGCCCAGATAGAGGAAAACTCTTTACTGCAATTGCGATAGGAAGAGGAATACTTGCAGGTTGAAATTCAAAGCTGCCTCCCTTTTTAGATTCACGGTACACTGGCATGTGGTGCTGCTGCCTGTTCATCAGTTCCATTTCTAAGCAGAATAACACTTTTAAATTTTACAAAAGTATACCTGTTTGCAGTATAAACAGGAAAATATTCTTCCCTGTAGTTAAAGTAAATTCTATCAGTTTGCCCCAAACTCTTTAAGCAGGTGCTTTCTTAGAAAGGCTGTTTAAAGGCAGTTTGAGCTTCTATGCCATGTGGAGCACATATTGTTTAACTGCTTCACTTCAGCTCATCCTGTTTAGCTGGGGGTTACCATATTTTTGTGTTTTCTTGCTTTCATGAAACCCGTGATATTCGCCATGTTTTTCAGGTAATGCTGTTTACAGCAAACACTGCTTATGATCTTTCCAAAAGTTTCCTGCTGTCAGAAGCATGGGGGCCAAATTGAAAATATTGGTTTGGGAGAACGTAATCTTTTCAGTACAGACTTTGGTCAGCGTGATTGTGTGCAGTGTAAGTGCCCAATAGTAATGATGTCCAGGCATAGGGCCAAATGCTAAAACTGCCCCCAGAGTGAATATACTCATAGTCTGCAAGAGAAGCAGTAAAGTATGCTCGTATTCTGGCCAACAACATCCAAAAGCACAGCTCCCCATGAGGAAAATTCTTGCCAGGAGTATGAATAAGCTGCATCGAGGCTATGCATTATGGCAGCTGCTGCATTAGGGACTGCTAAGTAACTCATAAATAAGCAGTCTCTGCTGCCCCCCAATACCTGTACCAAGCTTCAGAAGGTACTTACGTAGGTCCAGGTATTGAAAGGCTTGTGCAGTGGCCTCAGAGGACTTTGAGGAGCGCCAAAATAGAGGCGGCTACTTTCCATCTCCTGCTTCTTTGGCTGGCATAATATTTCTGGCAAACACAAATATGCAGCGCCTAGAAGGATTTGGCTTCTATCTCTCAGCTCATATTCATCATTTGGGTTGTTTCAGTGAAGTTATGAAGCCAGGAGCTCCTGTTATGGTAGGATAAAGACTCCACCACAGCTGAAATCTTTATTAATAAATGAATTATGAATAAACTCAGAAAAAAATTGACACACTGTACTAGACTCACCAACCATCTTGTTTTGGTCACACAAGTGTATTTATGCCACATCAGAGCTGCATTAAAAAGTAAGTTTTTACCTTAGTGCTCGTTTCAGTTTTGTTTTCTTGAGAACAATTTTAAGTTCCACTCACACAATCAAAGCCTGCCAGACCTTCTGCTGATATAAATCAGTATGACCCTTGAAGTCTGCTGAGCACCTGCCCCAAAATGGCAAATGATAGTCTCTAGAGCCTGACTAATCTTTAAGGATGATAAAAGTTATTAATCCAACAAATACAACTTTTTGCATAACCCAGACAAAGTAATTCTAGCCAGGGATTCCTACGCTACAGATATTCTGTAAGGCTGCGGTACAGATTAACTGTATTCTTGCAGCAAAGTATCCCGTCTTGTTTTAGCGGTTTCAAACCGAATGCAGTAATTCAAAGTTTTATGCAGACAGGTAGTAGCCAATATAATAAATAATGCGAGACCTCTATATTGTTCTGTACTGTATGTCTGAGTCAGAAAATCTCACAGTCCTAACTGCTGATATACGAAGATGCTGCTTCTTTGAGGCAGAATTGCAAATTCTGAGCTCAAATAAGCCATTAAAGAGATTTTCTGGAAAGCAATACTCTGTCAATGTACTCTTTTTCTTCAGATACAATTTTTTTGCCTTTCAGGGCGTTTCATAATCTACTGCACAGATATCACCTTTTGGAAAAACATGGAAATATCATCAGTCAATGTGTTTAAACAAAAAGGTGTATGTTTTAGTGCAAGGATAATAAACCTCTTCTGCATGTAAAGACAAGTTGGCCACCATGAAACAGAAAACACTGTCATAATTTTATTTTCTTTCTGTCCTTCTCTTTCAAAAGTAAAAGAATATACTTTTGTGCTGTAGCTACTTAACTTTGGCTGAATACAAGGTTGAACATAGAGAACAGTTCCTTTTTT
This sequence comes from Baryphthengus martii, assembly GCA_013396935.1. Lineage (NCBI taxonomy): Eukaryota > Metazoa > Chordata > Aves > Coraciiformes > Momotidae > Baryphthengus > Baryphthengus martii. The sequence continues at coordinate 270,188 of VWZK01007215.1, forward strand.
TCCTGTTATTTCCAATCAGCTTCATACCTCAAACTATTAAACACCTTAGGCAAGTCTTTCCCATGCGATATGATTCACAAATTTGTATGAGTTAGGCTTCAAAGATTTTACTAGAACAAAAATAGTAATCCATGAGCCTTACTAGTGGTTTACCTTATATAAATTCATTTCTCTGCATAAGTTTCACAAAACGCATTAGGAAAAATTAAATGACATTGAAGCAGGACAGGAAACACTTCAAAAGGAACTAATTTTCATGTCACAAAACTAGTCTGGGGAACTTCTTAACTCAAAACATCCTCCATGCCTCCAAGTTTCCTCATGTAGCTCCATCCACTGCCTTAAAGTTAGTTGTCCTGGGGTGGACAACTTGTTCTCAGGACTGACAAGTGAAGCAGAAGGTACTAAAACTAGTTTTGATAGCGCTGGTGATAGTGGTTCCTGTTACCGCATTGCCCATACCTTACTTGTGGACATGCCTCTACAGTTATGTCAGTAAGATGGAATAAAACATTTCAAGACCACCCTCAACTCAAGCTTGAACATTTTGAAGGAGAGTGTTAGTTGGTACAACCCAAAGCTCTGCAGAGGAGCACACTATCGACTAAATGCCTATAAATGATGAGACAATAGTTCTTATGACACAAACCTGGCCTTGAATTTTTTTATTAATACAGGAATAACTAATAAAAACACAGAACAAAGGTACTCTCCTCTCCAGAGTACTCACCCACTCTGATTTGAACAGGTGCAGTTTCATACCTTGCCAACCCTCTTCTAGGGGATCTGAAAAGAGGAGACAGGAATAATTGTTAGCAGGTGACTGTACAGATTAAGTAGGGTGTTATCAAACACAAAAGCATATCCCTAACCCGCGTAATAAAAATTCAGCATGGCTATATCTACACGATGTCCCTGAACCGTGAAATTTTGGAAGATGGGAAAGTATTATAAACTTGCTTTGCTCTCACAGCCTGTTCTAAGTGGTCATCCACTTGACCACTGATGTAGTCAGGATAGTGGGTTGGACAGACATCTGATCTAACCTGGTACAACCCCAGTGCAGAAGCCTTCTGTTACCTGAAGGGGTGGGGGCAGAGACAAAGAAACTTTCTGCCTTCATTAGAGGAAAGAAGTCTGGCTCTTGGTACTGAGCTAAGGAGACCTGATGAGGGCTGCTGGAGTGGAGCTGGCTTTCTGACCAAGCACGTCTGTATTCATCCAAATAAACACATCAGGTACTCATCAATACGCCCTTGTCCAGGAGCAAATTGGATTCTGAACAAGCATCCAAAGACATAAAAGTGTAAATATACTGATGCTGTCCCTTTGGAAAAGTCAGCTGCACACATTTAGCGGAGTGGGAGGAGGTGAGGGAGTGGGAGTTGTGTTATTCCACTCACTTGAAATGTCAGTTTAGATAATTTTTCTAATTGAGTCTTGATATTTCACGGCTTCCCATATTTCCCAAAATGATTATTAACAAATAAACAGATCTTTCTTAGTTGTCTTGGAAATAATAATGGCAAAGGCTTCATTGCTTATGAAGGAGATTCAATTTAGGTGGAAATTATTTCTGGCAATGCAGCAGGTGGCATCATGCAGAGACATCTACTAATAATGCTACTTCTTTTGCTGCGTGTTGTGCAAGCAGCTATGGCAGGACATGTTCCGATCCAGATTTTATTAAATGAACAATACAGACCACCAATAAGTATTATGTCAGTGGAAAAGAAAAATACAAAATATGCATATAATGCGATGACATGAAAATGCACACAGAAGACCACATCACTGTGTTTTCCTTCTGGGCAGGCTTCCTATGTAGCTGGTGAGTTTAGAATTAGCAGAGTCAGAAGAGATGTCCCAAAATTTAATATAATTTAGGTTTATCAATATCAGACTCCTCTCAGGAAAACTAAGTCCTCTTTCCACAACATAGATAAGTCTTCCCAGAACATTTCCCCAGACAGATTCTCTTCTGCACATCTCTTTGCCAACTGGAACCTTTTGATCTCAACATCCTGAGTGCCAAATTCTTTAATGGTGTAAATGAGTGAAACTCCACCTAAGGCAGTGGAGAAGATCCCATTTACACCTGCAGAGAACTTGGCTTTGATTCTGTAGCCAAGGAGAGATTAAAACCATTGGTTCTAGTAGATTTGTTAGCCCATAAAAATGCTCTTCGTTCCCATTGCAGATAGCTCTGTTATCCAGTCCAAATGTGAGAAGGAAAAACAGCAGAAAATGCTCTTGAGAGGGTGAATCCTGGACAAGGATGATCATACAATGGAAAGTTTAACAGGATTTTGTGATCTCTATCATATCGTCGGATATACATTATCATAATTTTGATTCTGATCTCTTCATTTGCTCTCTGTGCAGCTTTTTTCCAGATCTCCTAATATGAATCACTTATTCCAGATTGCTCTTTGAAGAAGGCATCCACTGATACATCAGAGATTAAATGAGTCACACATGATGGATTGTGCTTCATGGCTTTATATGCCACAGAAAATTATATATTTTACACTACCCTGTAAAATAACCATTTATCTAAGTAAACACATGGAGTCCTTTTGGGTTCATATGAAAACTATCCTGGATTGTGAATCTTAATTTAGCAACCTCTTGACAGGCAGAAAAAAAGACAGCTAACAATAATGGAGAAGAATCAGTTACTTAAATGTCAATAAAGGGAGTTTAAAAAACGAGCTCAAAGTAACAGATCAATTTGTTCTTTAGTGTCCAGTCAGAGATACAGACCTGGCAACTTCAACCACCTTTTCCTTTAAAGAAAAAAAAAAAAAAAGCTTTAGAATTTGTGGCAGGTGGCGCAGTTGTATGCTCCTATCGTGTCAATTCAAACATGACAACAGCTTGTGCTAGAGAAAGAAACAAGGCCAAGTGGTTAGAACAATAGCATTTTCTGGGGATTCTATCTCTTCTCTTCCCCACATACTTTGGGTACCAAAGTAATCTATCTCTTTTCCAAGCACCTCAGTTTGCATATCTATAACATGGAAATTACACTTCTGAGCCAGATTGTCGCTGGAGTCATTCCATGTGCGTGACCGTAATGTTTAGACATCTGACACTGGTTAAATTGGATCACCATAAATTCACCCCAGTTCCTCTTCTGAGTTGAAAGTGTCAGAAGGCATAAGCATTGTGAAAGAATGCAGTTCAAGAATGGGGGTATAATGGCCTCATCCCAGGCCCTTTGGAAAGTCCCAGCTTTGTCTGCCTAGGGAGCAGGAGTACAGGTTAACAATAATGGAGTCTCGTTCGGCTTTCAAAAAATCACAGAATCATAGAATCACAGAATATCTTTGGTTGGAAGACACCTTCAAGATCATCTAGTCCAACCTCCAACCCAGCACTGCACGTCAGCACTAAACCATGTTCCTAAGCACCAGGTTCGCGCGCTGTTTAGACACCTCCAAGGATGGTGACTCCACCATCGCCCTGGGTAAACTATTCCAATGTTTGATAACTCTTTCAGTGAAAAAATATTTCCTAATACCCAGCCTAAACCTCTCCTGGCACAGCTTGCACCCATTTCCTCTAGGCCTGTTATTTGCCACCAGGGAGAAGAGGCTGGTTCGATTTTAGAAATAGGTTCGATTTTTTTGTACTTGACTATTTCTTCTTTTACCCCAGATTGCACTTAATTGGTGTACTTGCCTGATTTTTTTCCTCTTCCCGCATCCTTTTCTGGCTAAGTATTTACAACACTCTCACTCACGATAGGGTCTAAGATTCTGAGTGGAGCATTGACTCGAGCAAGCTTTGGATCAGACCTGCAATCACTTCAAGCCTCTGAGTCGCTGGCTCTAAGTATTTAGGATGAATCATCTCAGAAGCGAAGGAGAGTATCAGAGCAAACTATTATCTTATATATTTCTGCTTCCCCAAAGGTTTACTCTTGAAAAAAATCCATTGTCCTATATGTAATGTAAAATAATTCACCGTGGAGCAAAACATTGTATCATGATACAGATCTGGGCAGTGATTGAAATAATAACAGACTGTTTAATTGCTAAATTACAGTGGTGATATTATGAAATAACATATTATATCCGCATTTATAATAAATTAATCCATCATGATTAAAGGTCTCTCAATGAATACCAAATGAATTAATACATGATTGGCCTTTATGAGTGTAAGCCTTTAAAATTATGCAGTATTCTGCAAGCAGCTAACAGCCCACAGACTGAAGTTGCAATGAGAAAATGTGTCATAGAAAAACTTTACTATATTTCCTGTGGAACACCTTTTGTTTCAGAACATTTTTGCATTGAATTTGCTACCAATTATGGTAGATGATAGCTTTTTAACAGGAGAAAATATGTCCATAACCACACAATGTTTGGGGGAGAGGGTAAAATTACCACAATATGACTAATTTTATGAAAGACATCTGTCATTTTCTACTGTTGTAATACAAGCTGTTTAGTAAGTAAATTTAATTAACCAGATTTCTCATTTTAAAAAAGGGGGGAAAAGGCTTCTACAGCGTGCCAGGAGCATATCCCCTGAATATAGTTTGGTTAATGTGCCCAATTAGACTGAATCACAAAATTTTCTGAACCTTAAATATCTCAAATTATTTGTTTCCACATTGCTTTTCTATATACCATTTTGCAGCCATTAGTACTGTGTAGTAGATGCTGTTTGTTGTTGATATTATTGTTTTAGAGTCTCTGCTTAAAACTGAGGCTTTTTGGTGCTCGGTGTTGTACCTAAAGAAAGAAGTCTCTACCAAAAAGTTTCCCATTAAAAAAAAAAGAGACATACAAAGAGTGAGAAAAGAGAGAGAAAGGGAAAGCAGGTATCTCTGCCTCGGGTCATAAATAATTCAGTGAAACATCTGAGTCTTGGTCCAGTGTTGTATCAAATACTAGACCACACTACACTTTTTGCTTATAGAAGGTTACAACTGTATGTCAACAGTAAGCTCCTGCTTAGGAGTATGAAATTCCCTCTGTTGCTCATAATAGTTACAGACCTGATGGGCTGGTCTTTTTTTTAATGAGGATAATATGGTTCATTTTCACAAAATACTGATTGCCCTGTCTTTGTGGAGTTTAGAGTGTAAATAGAATGTTCTGTAAATGTGTGTTTTATTGGTAATAGGCAGAAGCTTGTGCTATAATATTGTTCCCCCAAAAAACCTGTCGGTATTTATGTAGAGTTTTTCCAATGATAGGAAACCAACCAACCAACAAACAAAACAAACAAACAAAAAATTATTTTATTGATGTCAATGCAAATCTGGAGTCGTTCCCCTGACTGTGTTTTAATCTAGCTAAAATCAAAATCTGATCAGAAATCTCGATTCAACCTCAGTTAAAAGAAATACTTAAATACTAAAGTAGTTGATTGTAACTTAATATAGCATGTTTCACATTTGCCTAAACTATTCTGAAGAATAAATAAGCTAGCAGAAGTTACTTACGTGCTAAACAAAGCCTCTTGGTGAATTTCTGATATTAGGGCACCCTCTGAATTCTGCTCCTAAATACAAGCACCATGCAAAATTTAATATCTGCTACATTTGCACGCAGGGGAAGACTTTGTCTCTATTCAGGAAAAAAAGGCAATCACTGCAAAAAATACCCATGCCCATTGCCTAGGAGTGTGCTGAACTGTACAGAATTTCACTGATGAAAACCGCTTGTTTATTTGCTTTTTTAAAAACTTGCTTTCATTTAGAAACATTTACATAGATGTTATGTACGGAGAACATAGTATTAACTCTGGCAAGTCTTTATTACTCTAATCTTAGATTTAGGAAATCTAGTTGTATATAATATGTGTCTGGTATTTAGAGAGCATCAGTCACTTAATAGTGTGAATAGAGTTACTAAATGTGAGGACTAAGTCAGTTCAGAAGATAATAGATTGTTTACTGGGGTGGAATAATTGTGAAGAGAAGTGGATAGGGAAAACTGAAGGACTTTAGTTATTCCCATGTACAAGTGCACACTGTAAATCTGCTAGAATATCTGCAAGCAGAAACACCATATCTAGTCCTTCAAACCAGGGTTTTCTTCCACGCTTCTGCAGGACAGACTTTGATACCTTCGGTAAACACCTGCTATCTCCTGCACAGAGCCTTTAGACGAGTTGCAGTGGAAAAGGGTCAGAAAGTTGGAAGAAAAGTACCAGTTAAAAGTTGATGTGTGGATTTAAGCATCTTCGTTCTGTCCCAGACTCACTGTGTCACTCTTTATCAAGACTCTCAGGGATATATTCAGGCAGCATGAAGTGCCCAGGTCTGGTCAGGTAAGAGAGTTGGATGCTTCTGAGGGACAAGTGATACCTTAGTAGGACATCATGAAAGGGGCTGCTTAGAGTGACCTGGAGAAAATATTAGATCCAAAGCTCTCTGTACAATCCAGGCCACCTGAATATGATTTTTAGATTCCCTTTGTTTTAATTCCCTATTTATAAAATAACATTTTCTATGTATTCAGTACAGAAAAAGGCAATAAACGCAACAGAGCTTAGTATTACAGGACATATGATTATCTATATCCATATCCATGCCATACAGATAGAAGATAAAACAAGTATGTGGTTCAGCATGTGATGCAGGCAGACACGAAACAAACCCATCCCCGAGGGGTCAGCAGCAGAAGAGGTGTTAGAAGCTTGAGGGAATTTTATCTAAGCAAAGGCAATAGGATCAAGCTCTGAGACAGAAAAGCTTTTAAGTGAGCACAGACAATCCTGCAATTAATGGAGACATATCTATTCAGTATTACAGTACAGCCGACCTGCATCCTTGGCTTATTAATTTCTCCCACTAGTACAAGTAGGCTGACGTCTTCTAAATTAAAAACAGTTCCGCCTTAGGAAGAATTGCCAAAGAATTTGTACATTAGAAGTCTCAGGAGATCCAACTCTTGCATGCTGCCTTCGCTGGGGAAGAGTACAAGCTTATCCTTCAGGAAGTGTCATCTGCCAGTTATGACAGCTACACATTTGTATTAATTTATGAATTCACCATTTACAACTGTGGCTATTTAACACAACAATTCCCTGGAAAATCTTTGGACTCTATGTTCGCATAATAAGAAAAAAACTTTCAAGAACAGCTCTTCTCCTTCCTCCTTTTCTGCTATTACTGTTTTGTACCCAACTAATTTTACACAAGAATAATTTAGGACAGCATTTGGCAGGGTTGTTCTGGCCTCTGTGCATGTAGGAAGCTTGTGAATCTCTTGCAATCTTGCTATAGGGGACAACATTTCTAACAGGGTGTACTCAGGAGAGTTGATTTTGTTATTCTGTAGAGTGAAAATGTAGTCTGTCACCTGGGCAGATACGACTGCTAACTGGAACAGGGCTCCAGGAACTGAAGCTCTGTTTCTGATTTAACTAGAGATGTCCTGACTGACCCTAAATAAATCACTTAATCTAGCTGGTTCTTCATCTTTGTATAACATCAAAGTACAATCAAGATTTCTTCTTCTCCCAGGCATGCTGTGGGAAAGCAAGCTGTCCATAACAATGAGGTGTTTAGATAGCTCATTGTCCACTCTCCTGTGTATTTGGTCTCTAGTACACATTGTTTCCTGAAGCTGAGTCATGATATATATGAGTCCACCTCGGCTGCTGACTCTTACATCTTCTGAGGGCATTCCCTTTGGCAGCTGAGCTGGTGGTAGCCATCTGTGATGCTAGCTCATTGACTTAGTTCGACCAAGAGATTGAGAGTGAGAAAAGGCTGTATAGCTCTCCCAAGGCAAAAAGGAGACAATTAAGTATAAAATTTACCTGTGATGGAGAAGCAAAAATCAAAATCTTATCTTATTAGTTTTGAGGAGGATATTTCCACGAGGTTCATTTTTTTATTTTTTTTTTTCCTTCTTGACTTCTTTGCTCATTTGTGGTGGTGAGGGGTTGATGGAGGGGAAAATTATGTCAATGTGGAGGAGAGTTGGGATTATTTTAGTAGAATATTGGCCTCTGAGTAGTACAGGAAAGCAAATGAAAGAGAGCTGTTGGTGAACTTGTGCCTCAGAGACGGTGAAGCAACATGTTGCTTAGTGCACATGTAACAATGGGAGATTTATGAGGAGGAGAGCAGGTTATAAGACTAGACCACATTAATCTTTTGCTTCAACCTCTTCTCATTAATCTCCCAGTAACAAACTGCAATGGTCAAAAAACCTAGAATATTTCTTTAGGACAGTTTTGCCACGACTTTACAAAATCCTTAAAGAGCTTCTCATAACAGAGATTCTCTGTTTCTCTCAACTTTCTGTGCAGTCCTATAAGGAACAGAAAATTCCTAGCCAACTGTAGGTTTGCATTAACATGCCTCATCATGCCTCATCACCGTAGCTTCTTTTCACTTCTAGCTGGAAGTCAGTGTCCATTCCGTCCATTCCTCATGGCTCCCACCGTCCTTCTCTCCCTCCTCCATAGTTAATGAAATATAACAGAGCAGTAACTTGTGATTGTTATCTGCTGATTAGCCTGAACCTGAATGCTGTGTGTAGCTGAATTTGCATCTGTAACATTGAAAGACAGCCAGATACCTGAATAAGCATGAACAACAAAAATTAAAAAAAAAAAAAAAAAAAAAACAACAAAATACCAACACTGACAAGAATTTCCATTAACAACCCATATGAAAAGGAACTCAGCAAAAAGCTTTAATCCCTCCTGAATTCTGTGTTGTATGTAAGGACTGCAGAAGTGCTGCATGCTGCTGAAACCATCCAAATAACTTGGCAGTATCTCAGTAAAATAGATTGGGCTAATCACTAGCCATTGAATTACTCTATGTTCGAATTTCTTGGCTTTGGTGTATTGCAAATGTGCAGTAAACCTGGAGGCTTTTTTTTTGTGATTTTCAGTTATCTTTAAAAATATCTTTCGAAGAGTGGAGCTCTGACCAAATAGGGATCATGGACTCCATGGACTCATTTTTCTTCACAGAGTAGTAGAAGTAGCACTGTCACAACAGCAAAATTGTATTCTGTCCAGGGAGTAAATATATTGATCGCTTACTTAGCAGAACTAGCAAACAATGCACATTACACCTATTCTCTGCAGCTTGCACTGACTTCCAATTTGCTTTTGGATGTTGGACTTGATGTATAATGCCATGGGGTTTGTGCCTGCGACTGTTTTTCTTCTTCTTCACACCTTCCCGTGTCCTGCCACTAGAGATCAGTTGGGATCCATCTGCTAACAGTCCCTATTAATTCAGAGGGATCCAAGCTTTTGCCACACAAAACACTTCTCCTGCTGTCCTATTAATTTTAACCCATTTAGCGTCTGGTACAGAAGCTATTTACTCAGATGATTGCCTGGGGAATGAATATAGGCTGAGTTGAGATCATCTATAGGACTTCATTATTTGACATTTTTCAGTTTGTTTTGTAATCATCATTCTCGGCAATCCTCTGCCTATGACCAGATGCTTGTGCTGTGGTAGACTTTTAGTTTGTTTCTCAGTGCAAAATGAATATGACATTTATGTCTTCAGATCAACTGAAACTCGGTTTAACGGTGACCACATACTCTTGAGACACATGGTTCCTCGGTTGCTGTGCTAAAAAGATTGAAGTTCTCAACCTAAAATCAGCTGCTCTGTCTGGTGGTCTGAGCAAGGAGCTCCCAGATCTGAATTCAAGAGTCTCATTCAAATAGTTTTTGAACCAAGATATCGCCCAGTCACTTTGGGGAACCTTGCAGCCCTTCTGCAAACATTGTTTGAGTGTTTGAAAATATATAGAGCTTCAGATGTTCCGTGCTCTTAGCCATGCATCTCCCCAGAACACACAATTTAATTGCACTTGAGTGGATCAGCAAATGAATGTTTGACTAAGCAACACACACTTGATGTTTCATTAGTTTTGCTCTGCCTTTGAGAATTCTGCTCACTTTAGCCATGGTTTCCCTCATGAACCTATGATACCAGATTGCTAATATGTGTCTCCCTTGGGTTTAACATATGTGGATAGGGAAATCCTACTTGACTACAAGGTGTGGTACAGGATTTCTGGTAATACACTGACTACATTGGCGACCAGATGCTGGGCAGCACCTACATATAGCACCCACCCAGATCTACCCATTTGTCTGTGTCTGACCAGTTTGCATCCGTACTACATTGAAGCATGCACAGACTTTACTTGTTAGCTTCAAAGAAAGTTTTGAAGTCAACATTTCAGATGCTTTATTTATCTACTGTACAGCTTGTTTCTAGATACACTCAGATTGTGTGTCCACAGTTTTCCCATAAGTTACAGTAAAGTCAGTGTGCATGTGCCTGCATAGGCTTTACCCACACGGCCCAGCTGCTGCATGAACCTACCTTCAGCCCATGAGATTCCTGGAAATCTCTCAACAACGTGAGTTTGAATTAGGAGAATCTGCATTGACAAAGAAGTCTTTTTTTTAATTGATTTCAACTGAAATTTTACTGTAAATATCTCATTTGAGTAAAAAGCAGTCACTCCAAAATAAAACTGTAGCTGTTTGCCGTGGTACTCCACTAGGTTGTGGGAAATATGGGAGTTTCAGTGCAAGAAAGGAGTTTATTTCTCCCTAAGCATGAAAAGCTTGAACTGGTCATGATTTCATCCTATGGTTGATGATTTTAATCCCTCACATTTTCTGAAATGGGCCTGCGGATTCCCATCCAGCTACTACACTGATTGCAAGTGTTTGTGTCAACTCAAAAAAACCCACCTAAAAACCTTTACTACTGAGCCCAATCCCCGAAGAAAAAGTTCGTGTTTTTGTCTTACAGAGAGAGATAATCTTTATCTTGGTGTTCTTAGAAAACAAGGCTTACACGATAACAGTACTTGTCCTCCAGGCCATCATAACTAATAACTTCTGAGTCCCTGAGCAGACTTCAAACCAGTTTGACAGCCACTCTATATTTCACACCAGCATTTGGTTCTGCACACGTGGAAGCCGGGACTAGTCACAACACCCGTTGCCTGCCAAGATTTCAGAGGGAGGACCAGCCCATACATTACCTGGGACAAGCTCAGGGCACAGCACGGGTGCAAATCTGCAGGATGTTTGGATTCATTAATTCTGCAGCTCACATATCAGCGTGTGAGCTGGGAGGGGGATGTGGATTGGTGAGAAGGGATTAAATATTTTGTATTTGGAGAACCCCTTGAAACGGCATGTAAAGCAAATCCTCCGCTCTACAGAGCTTCCTGGGAAATGACTGTCCCAATCCTTATCTCGGCTTATCTCTCGCGCGGTGTCCTTTTAGCGCGCGCACCGCTGCCCAATCAGGCCACCGAGCTGCCGCCTTATCACGGCCATAAGCGCTCTCCTCCGCCCTCTGCAAGAGCAGATAAATGGGAAGCAGGTGTGTTGTATCCGGCACTGAGTGAGTGCTCCCCAAACCTGCTTCTTCAGCTCTCCCTTTTATCTTGTCTTCAGCACCAAGCAGCCACCGCTGATAACAAGCAGATTAAAAACACTATCAGATTAACATTTTTATGTAATAAATGGTCAAGAACCTCACATTAAAAGAGTATCTTTCCTGGCATTAAGCATCCTTCACTCACCCAGGAAGCCTTTATCAGCTTGAACCTGCTCTGCTCGTTGCATAATAAATCTTCGAACCGCGATTTCATCGTAAGGAAATTCTTCATGAGGACAGCAGGGAGCTAAATGGATGACTGTGTTTGAAAGGAAAATCAAGCAAAAAGATTAAAGTGCTGGTCTTCTTTAGTTTAAAACTAACTCAATGTGCTAAATCTTCTAGCTGGGGGATTGCTTAGTTTGGATGTTCCATAGTGTGACACAGTTTTTTGCTTTCTCCAGGGCAGCTCCAATTTAGCTCAGGTCAGATTTATTCCAGATAGTTTTTTAATGAAAAGTCTCTTTTTTTTTTTTGTCTTCGAAAACAAGACTTTAATCCACTCACACTTTCCAAAATGTTAATATTACTATTATCACTTTTGGGTTTTGTGCTCAAGTTACTCATTTTATCTTTGATAGTTTCTGACATTTTTTCTTTCATACCAAAGTACTTCTCAGGATAAACACTGGCTTCCGAAAAAGTGGAAATTCTGAAAAAACTACTTTGATAAACATGGCTATGGTAAATGTTCCATGGAAAATCCTGTGGAAAATGAGCAAAGGTCATTCTGAACCCTGTCAAATGGAAACACACTTGCAATTGAACTTGGACGGCAGTAGTGTTATAAGTAAACTGTACTAAGAACATTAATCCATTTTTTCAGGAAAAAACATCTCAGCAGCTGTCACTAACTTGCATTATTCTGGTTGTAAGTGGAGCAGTACTGAGGTGAGAACACACATAAGAAAAAGACTCCATTTATCTGTAAGCACAGCCCCAAAGAATGAGGGCAAGGAGTGATGTTCAAGGACTGACGTTTGCATCGTAACTGCTGGAGCTCTTGTAGACAAATACAGTTTTTGAAGCACTGGCATCTTTAGATGAGCACTAAAGACACTCAATGAAAAGATTAAAAAATACATCTTTCTGGTAGACTGAACAAATGCAGATTTTCTTGCATCAAAGCGCTGCTTTTTTGCATAGCATATCCATGTTTCAAGGGTGAGGGGCTTAAATTAGGACACCATGTTAAAATACGACGATTTAATGAGATTTTCAACAACAACTATCCCAGAAACAATTTTATAATCATTCAGTGCTCTGTTGCTCTTCAAAATCTTCCTTGAAGATAATCTTCAGTCTATTTTAGCTATACTTTAAAATAGGCTGTCTGGCAGAGTCCCAAGTTGCTTGACTAGTGTTGTCTGATAGATTTCATTCTCAATCCTGAGATTGTTTTTTAAAAACATATAATGCCTCAAGGAATCTGAATTGTGTTTTTTCATCAGGGATACTGGACAACCTCTATCCTTTGTTACAGAGCTGTACAATACTCTGACTCAATCATCAATAACTTTCCTATAAAGTGTTCTTAAATCTATGCGTAAACTCTAGTGCATTGCCCTTTAATAAAAGCTTTTTTTCAAACTCGGGTGTTCATAGCCACCTTTGGGAGAAGAAGAAATCTTCATCTGTGAAGATGTCTTTTTTTTGGTGGAAAACCACTCCAGTAATCCCTGGATGAAGCACTATTTTCACTCACATCCCAGACATAACCTGGGCCAATACCCAAACTTCTGAGGTAAAAAATAATTAGAAATATTTTTTGTTGTTTTAAAGAGGGCAGCCTTCATATATATATATATAAAATAGTAAATTTTCCAAACTCACATCAATATAAAATTTATAGGGAACCCAACAAAAAGTTGTTTGGATATTTTTAACAAAACATACGCTGCTTTCAGTTTTTGGAAAGCAAATCCTGCAGCAATGCTCCTAGGGTTGGATTTTGCAGCCCATATTCACACAGTAGTTAAAGATGTCTGGAGCTAACATTTGCATCTCTCGTATCAATCCTTGATTTCAGTGACTAACATCATTTGGAGGGAGCAAGAAATTATCAAATAATAATTGATAACACCTGCTAGAAGCTCATTTTTAGTAAAGCAATGACATCAGATCCACTTGACAGTATTTTAACCCCTAGCATTTCAGACTAAAACAGTAAGGAGCCAGGCTTTTGTTGGCAGAGCACCTTTCATCTAACCAAATCCTAAAGCATTGAGCAAACGTAACCGATTGCATGAACAATGCAATGATTCACTGCAGCCAACAGCAAAGTTCAGCAACAGCTGAGGCTGAACAAAGCAGACGCATACAGAAAATCCAAACAAAAGGGCATGAGGCAATAATGATTCTACCGAGAAGGCTCTTTTATTTTTAGTATGAAAGGATATTGGGGAAGGAATAGAAAGGTTAGGCATGGAGATTCCAGCAAGTAGGAGTGTAAGAGGCTACATGACCATTCAGAAAGCGATGATTGGGCAGGAAGACCACACAATAGAAGTGCTCTCAGCATCAGATGCCAATTTCCAATAAATTCAAGCATCGCATAGGGTTTTAGCCACATGACTCCTATTGACTTTAATAGAAGTCATGCAGCTAAAAAACCCTCATTGCTTGGGAAGTTGCTTATTAAAAAGTGAATACAGAAAATTAATTCAAGACAGACGGGCTATTCTGAAAGATCTGGCTTGGAAATACTGTGAGTTATGCCAGCAGAGAATTTGGCTTGATAGTTGCAGTATTAGCCCGAACACCTTTTTCCACTTGATACTGTACATGTGCCTTCTCCAGTATTAGTTACTGGATAAAGAGGAATGTGAGCTCAGTTGACATTTTGGTCGACTGCCAAATAGAACTTAATAGAGTTAATAGACACTAATCCTTATTTAGAATTTTTCAGAGTTTGCTCCATAAATTACTGTGGCCACTGTATATTTAAATAGCAGGTTTAAGGAGGAAAAGTGTATATGAAAGTGCACTACGGACAGCTGAGTGCATGTAGGCTTATGCTGTTCCCTTTCTAAAATCTGTTTAAGATTTTGTTATGCAAAGAGATGTTCTATATCTTTTGAGCTGTTTCAACAGCATCTGTCATAGACCAACAAGCGTGGCCCCATAGAAAAGATACTCTGAAAACAAATTTGCATATTTTCTTAATCTTCCTTTGTACTCCCACCTTCCTTACCAAGCCAGACAAGAGGTAAATGGAGAGGTTTGAGCACAAGATCAGTAAAGTGTTTTCAACCAGGTTGTTAGGTGGCAAGAAGCATAAAACCACAATCAGAGGGACAGTAACTCTTTAATGGTGCAATAAAGACTATATGGATTCCTATCAGAGCATCCTTAAAGTGCCTACTTTGAAAAATCTTCACGAGGAAAACAAACTAACAATTCTTGAACATATGATTGTCATATGTGGAACTATCATTTCCAGTTTGTTTTTGATAAGCTGAAAAGAAGAAAATACACAGACTCTGATATCTTTTGTTTCATGGGCTGGGCTCTCTTTTGGAGGAATAAAAAATCCCAACTTTAGTGCATGAGCTCATTTTACCAGCAAGCAACTCTCCACACATACAGTAGCCCAATGCAACCTCAGCTGTTTAACATGAAGATCTCTTACCTGAACTACCGCCTAATCATTTTTTTGAGGAGGATATTACACATCAGGTGCAAAACTATGACTGCAAAAAAGCAACTGCACTGCTGAGTATTCCCATATTAACCTGCCCACGCCATGGCAGCCAGAGCAGTTTTTTACAGTGTGAACCTTCTGCAAAATGTTACCTTGTATAAATAGAAATCAGGCACCATATAGGAATACTGAATTTTAAAATCTCTAGCTCAGCAGCGCTATCAAATCTATCCCTTATTCAGCTTGCACGCATCCTGAAACAGAACAGGTTTCTGTATTTAAACAAAAAGTCATTAAGTTTTGCTCTGCTTAAATGTATTCATCTACTTACCTCCTTGGAAAGGTAAGGCAAATTTTGCACCTTAGAAACTTCAGGCCTTAAACCAAATTCCAGTTACAAGGGGTGAGGAAGACACTACAGTGTTCCAGGAAGGGGTAGCTTTCTCCACCAAGTTTCAGTTTCTGGAATGTTTTTATGAAACTTTTAGGACTGTACTAGATAAGGATATGACTTGAGAGTGAAAAAAGGTAGGACAATTCCTATGATTCCTTTCCTCCGTGTACTATAACCCCAATTGAATCAGTAAAGGGGCAAAATAATAAAAGGATACATAAATATTCAAAGAAACATGTAATGCAATCCTATATTTGTAGATGAAGTTGACATTAAAAACCCGAGATAGGGATCTTCAAAAGAAAGCCATGTGAAGAACAGACAAATGAGCCTTACTGATATTATCATGTCCAAGAAATGTACGATGCATGCATCTACCAGGATGTACTGACATTTCTAAAAGTATAAACAGTATATGATGAAGGAAATCTGTGAGAGAACAGTGAATGTCTTCACTCACCCATGGCACATCCATATCTCTCTATTTCCACGGTTTTTTGGTTAGCATGTTTGCTTCTGTAAATGTTAATCTGGGAAATGATCTTCCCACCTCTCCCCAGGATTTTAGATGACTAACTTTCCTCCTCCCTAGGAGGAGCGCTAAGCATGACAACTGCCTCCTTTCAAATATCACCACAAATCTTGCCAAAGTGCAAATAGCCTCTCTCCTCCAGATTTCTGGACAACTTGAGGACAGAAACAATGACCCGTGGCAACTCTGACCAGACATCAGCTATACTCACTCTCACGAAGATAAGAAATGGGAGTTACTAGAGAAAAACCTTTTAAGCTGCTTCCCTCTGGTTTCTAACCTTGTAAATCAAGGCAGGTACCCCACTACATGAGCGTTGCCCCCTCTAAAGGAGTGACACAGCAGAGGTAATTGGGACAGAAAGAGAGGAGACAAGAAAGTGCAGTCAGAGGATTTTCTCAGGCTTTATTGTACTGTTCTACTGTGATGGCTGCAGTAGTTCAGCCCCATGCCATGCACCTTGTCACTAATGGTACAAATACAAACACTTGCTTCATTTTGCCATTAAAAACAGGCTGAAGAAAGTCCCTCAGTTAGGTAAGTGACTGTGGAGTGTAAGTGCTTATTTTTCAATTCGCAGTTGTGATGAGAAACTTGAAATGTTTTGATTCCCGATTTAAGATGGTCTTCCCAAGAGATTTCAAGGTCCTCAGTATAAAGATAACTGTGTGCTTTAAAAAAAAAATAGGGAGAGAAGCAAATATCCTAATATGCCATCCCTTGGCAGTGGAATGCAGCAGAATGCTTTGTTGCCCTCAAATCTCTTTCTTCACGTCAGTAAAACTGTAACCCTTAAAAAGCCAAGACAAAACAAAGGAAGAAATAAATCAATCCACAGAAACGAAATGTTGATACACCAGGGACAATAGACAAAATATGTTTGCAGTCCAGAAATATGTTAATTGCAAATCAAAGAAGAAAGCACAATCCAATGAAGCAGTGATCCTCTGCAGGTTTCAGCTGACACCTGCAGTTAGTATCCTTGTTTTTTTTCCACCTTAATGAACATATGGAGACTGCTCTATAAAGAGAGCAACATGTCACACTCTCTGTAAGTCATTTTGCA
This sequence comes from Baryphthengus martii, assembly GCA_013396935.1. Lineage (NCBI taxonomy): Eukaryota > Metazoa > Chordata > Aves > Coraciiformes > Momotidae > Baryphthengus > Baryphthengus martii. Next base: position 287,245 of record VWZK01007215.1, read on the forward strand.
CAGTTGCTGAAATGAAACAGAATAAGCAGCTGTATAAATTAATCACCCAAATACTTCTATGACACTTAAGTTAGCGGTTTGACTATTAAAAGCCCATGTTCCTGGATTTCACATGCGCGCAAATGTCACGCTATTCCAATAAAACATTAGGAAAATAATGTGCCAAAACAAAATTAACCAGTCACCAGTGGCTGGCTTATGTTTTCATTTCCTTTTTCTTCTTATGTATTTTAAGAATTAGTATCTTTAAAAACTAAGGGCAGAATCTCTATGTATTTACCCAAAATCAAACAATGAGATAGAAATAACGGTGTCTAGGCCTTCTATGCACAACAGTATGGAGAACCTAAGGGATTCTGTGAGGCTGAGATGCCCCAGAGATGTGGAGTTTGAAGCTCGCCTTGGTATTTCCAGGACCAGAAAAGCTCAAAGGTATCGCTTGATGTGGTAACTGATAAAAGAACAGGGAAACTTCAGGACTTGCCAGCTCAGGATAGGACAAGTTTGTGAATTCTGTCTTGTTCAGGTCAGATAAACTCTCTAAACCTCTCTCACTCTTGACTATCTTCCTTCTTCATATCCCCTATCTCACTTATTTCTTAGGCTGCTTAGAGGGCATTTTTCAGTTGCCAGACTTCCAGTATTTGCTGGGAAGTGTAGAACCTTTTAAAACCTTGAGTTGCTCTAGATGCCCTGTTTCTAAAGCAGTCACCATGCCTGGACTGTGCTGAAGCTCAGGGTGCCGAAAACCCTAATGACTTTGCTTGGAAGGCAGTGGATGCAATGAGCCACAGAGGAGCTGACTTCTGTCGGATAATCTGAAAGGAGGCCGAAGTCATTTCTGATAGAAACCTGTGTTAGTATAATTTCAAGAAAAATAAAAAAAAAAAAAAAAAAGAGAAGAAAAAAAGAGAGATTTTCTTAGAGAACCATATTTAAGAAGAATTGGCATTTTTTTTCTGTGGAATTATACTTTGCCAGAAAAACCACAGCTTCAACAAACTATTTGAAAATACAAATGAGGCCAAAATGTCAGAAAAAAATTAACACTCTTAGCAGTTAAAAGAGAGATCGCCATTTAATGGAATAGCAAAAAATAGTCACAGAATCTCACAGATTCTTTGTTTATATTAAATTATTACTTCATATTAAATGTTCTCTATTGAGAATGGGAGCTCTAATAAACACATTACAGAATATGCCTGAAAAAATAATTTCAGATTTTCTTATTACAGTTGTGTCTACTTTTGTTCCTCAGGAAAAGTCCAGACTGGATAAGCTCAGAGTACTTAATATTACTGCAGTCATCTCTAAATCGTTCTTGCTTTTTCTGCACCTATGGCTTTTGCTCACTTCTCATGTGTTTAAAACAGCAAAGATATCACAGTCTGTTGTTAAGAGAGCTGATGGCAATAGTTCAAAACTAGATTACCACCTCTTGAGGTTTCTCTAAAGAAAATAGAGTCTTCAATGTGGCAATATTAGAAAAGGGAAATACTTGATTCTAGCAAAGCTGTGCAGTTGGCAAGGAATTGTACCTTTCCTTGCTGAACAAATGTCAAAAGGCAAAAAGGCTGTTCTAGATTATCACCTTCAGGTAGTTTTAAAATACACGTCACTGTGGTAGTTAATCATATGCTGTGGATGGGATTTGTTTTATAAGGCAAGATGGATTGTGTCCATGAGTCTGCTGGTAGGTCAATCTGTACCTGCTGCCTATAGGCAGCCAGGGAATATTGCCTGTAGGCTACTAGAAAAGCTGAGCATCTTACTACAAGACAAAGGATCTGATGACTTATGCTTGGACAAGTTCTTTGATATTTGCTTACGCAAAGGATTGATGCTCACAGTGTTTCAAAGCCCATCTATGTGGTCTACCTTGTTCCTAAAGCTCAGGTTTGTTGTGTTGTTTTTTTTTAAATCACAGAATGACAGGGATTGGAAGGGACCTCTGGAGATCTAACCCCTTTGCTAAAGCAGGTTTGTCCAGAGCAGATTGCACAGGAATGCATACAGATGTGTTTTGAAAGTCTCCAGAGAAGGAGACTCTACAACCTCTGTGGGCAGCCTGTTCCAGTGCTCAGTTACCCTCACAGTAAATAAGTTTTTACTGATGCTTAGGTGGAATTTCCTGTATTCCAGTTTGTGCCTATTACCCCTTGTCCTATCACTGGACACCACTGAGAAGAGACCGGTCTCATCCTCTTGGCATCCACCCTTTAAATATTGATAAGTATTGCTGAGATTCCCTCTCAGCCTTCTCTTCTCTAGGCTAAACAGAGACAAGTCTCTCAGCCTTTCCTCATCAGAGAGATGTTCCAGTCCCTTCATCATCTGCTCTCCCGCAGGTCAGCCCCTAACCTGTACTGGTGCATGGGGTTATTCATCCCCAGGTGTAGGATTCTACAGTTGCCTTGTTGAAACTTCATTAGATTCCTCTCTGACCAACACTTCAGCCTGTCCAGGTCTCACCAAATGGCAGCACAGCCTCTGGTGTGTCAACCAATCCTATCAATCAGTTTTGTACCATCAGCAGACTTGCTGAGGGTACAACTCTATTCCTTCATTCAGGTCACTGATTAATATATTGAACAAGAGTGGACACAGTACTGACCACTGGGGAACTCCACTATCAACAGGCCTCCAACAAGACTCTGTGCTGCTGATCACAATGCTCTGAGCTCTGTCCTTCAGCCAGAGTATATGTATTTGGTCCAAATACACAAATCCAAATTGCTATCCAAATGAGCTCACCATTAGAGACTTACACTTCACAACGCATTCACTGGATTTCTAGACACACTGGGGACTTCCTCACTCACTTACACAGCACAGTGCATACCAGTCCTTCTGGGGCATCCTGGAGGTGACAGCCTGGTAAACCTTCCAATATATGAGTCTAAAACAAAGACTTTGAAGAAGTACAGCAAGTCTGTGTCACTGGTCTGCCTCAGTGCCACTGTGTTCCATGGAGGATAAAAGGTTGTCCTTGTCCCTAGTTATAGCTTTTGCTTTTCAGTTCAATCTGTAATTGTAATTTTATGTTTAGCTCTGCTGATTTCAACATTTTGGGACAGCCAATTTAGTGCACATGAGGGCCTTTTAGTTACCTCTGTTTTGTGAACCCAACAACAGTCAAGCAACTTTGACTTTCAGAAAGGGTTTTCCCTCTAACTCCAGATCAAATAATGTGTAGACTGAAGTGCTTAGCACATCAACCAATCAAACCTTAAGTGTTTCAATAACAGACCTTGTGGTCTTTTTTTGAGGCTGCTCACCTAAATGTAGAAAAGATCACACACAGAATCTTAGAAAGAGCCAGGCACATCACGTTCAAAGCTAAGATTGATAATACAGGACTATCCTTCCTTACCTTAGCAACCGAAAGGTATTTTGGCCGTAGTCTGTGTAATTCAATCTGGAAGTTCAGACTTCTAAGACAAAGTAAGTGATTTACTTTCCTGTGACTTTTACCGTTAGTCCATATTCCCATTAACAAGACCAACACATATATATTTGAGATAATATATATTTAAATTCAGTGCTTTAACACACTGCCTCCTACCCACCAATATGATTTGTCTTTAATTCAACGGGAAAAAATAAATACTATGAGACAGTTGCAAGTAATTTTATAAATTCAAACAGAGTCAGTACTGATTTATGCCACCTTGACTGCTTGCAATAAAATAGGAAAAAAATGGCTATGACATTCAGCAGACACTGCTTGGCTCTCTATCTTTCCTTGTTAATACAATTAACTCCCACACAATCCCTGGCACTACTCCCATTAACCCTATCCAAACAAAAAGAATAATATAAGCTTATCCTGCCCATCCTCTGTCTCCAGGAAAACCCTGAGATATCCTGGCACCCATTTAAAACCAACCCTAAAGCCATCCATTCCTAATGATTCAAAACTGACAGATTTATTCATATACATCACCATATACACTTCACCCTGGAGGGCCTTGGAACATTTTCTTCCTAGATCCTCAGGGAGTTTATGCAAATGCTAAATTCTCTACTTAAGAGAGTTTCAGGAATGGAATAGCAAGGATGGTATAGCTCAGGACTACAGAACTGTGATGCATGAGGCAGATTGCTTTACACCTGCCAATATTAAAACTGGGTCTTGCCAGTATAACGAGAACCCACTTTTATGACAGTAAATTTGCATTAGACAGCTTTTCAGGTTAGGTCATGTCAGTCGTCTTCAGACTCACTGTTGAAGGCAGGATAACATGCCCTCTTGTTGACACCAGAGCTGGACACTCTGAAAACCAGTTTATTCACTAAAGCATTCCACCCTGGGTTTTTTTTCTAAAAGCCTAAATATGTTACATTGATGATTTCCAGGTGTTCTACTCCAAACTTACATGACTAAAATCAGAATTTGTGAAGGATTAAAGGGAACCAAGTTGTGCCTACTGATGTGGGTAGTAACTTTGTACTCCAGTTTAATACAGACTTCCCTGATTCTTTTTGCTTCCTTACTTGTGAATTGGATGTTCCTCTAAAGGCAGAGCTTTAAGAAGCTATTCCCAAGAAAAATTGTGGTTGCAAATTGTGACTTAAGAACGTGCAGGTCATGTAGAATGATGGAGAGCCAACAGGAGAAAGATGGAAAAACTTCTAATGCACTTGGTGATTTAATTTTGGAAATAACTTTTCTAAAATAACCCCTGGATGTCAAGCAAGACAGAATAAGGTCAACCAATTGGCAGTATCAGTTGTGATCTAGAGAAAAATGTGGAAATACCTTACAACTAGAAACAGATCTGCAAAATGCAATGGTCAGGAAGTAGTGAGGAAGAAAGGAAATATTGTGCATAGGAAAATGGAGGGTATAGAAGTCATGGCAGAGAAGATAACGTTGAACTCTGAAAAGATAATGCGCAATAACTTCTGAAAGATTTCAAGGAAGGTCTTGTGAAATATTTGAAGCCAGCCCTCACATTATTTTTACAGTTGGAAAAATGCATCGATTATCACAGATAAAGCAGAATCTGAGACAAACAGGAGGTTTTCTGATTTCTGTCAAGGAGGGCATAAGATGCAAGTATTTCAAGACACACCAAACACAGCTTTAAAGAAAGTGCCAGAATTAAAGCCTCTGTTAAAGCAGGAAATGTTAAATACAGACAGGCTTTCTCTTTTGCATTTATCTTTTAGATATATGAATGACAGAATGTCATGAAATCAAACAAAAGTTGTATCGAAAACCCCAAATGTCTGAACTTACTAGGAAGCACAGACACCCACAGCAGGGTTCATCTCACCCAAATTTACAGAACTCAAATTTAGAGATCTCCATTCCAGCTGGTCACACTAGGTTCCACTTTATAGTCATCTGAGAAAATCAAGAATTTTTAGGGGATGATCTATTTCAGGTATCCAATGCAGGATGACATTAATTGCTTTGTGAAGCATCTATTTCATCCTTTGACTAAACCGAGTGTCTAAACTGCATGTTCACATTTGATGGCTGAGTCATAGATATCTACATTTGTTTGTATGAATCGCATGCAAGAAGGCATCATTTTATCCTAGAAAGCCATGCTGTTCAATCCAGAGGTTTTGCTTTCAAGGTTTTTGAGTTTAGTGATTAGTGGCCTCTATCTCTACTAGATGTCTTCATGGCTGCTTCTGTAGGCCCAGCAGTTTCATTCCCCTTTTCTGCCATGAGAAGGGAGAGAGATAATTGTTATAAAAATGCTGATCTTTAAGATAATTGCTATAAAAATGCTGATCTTTAAACTGCTTCCTTGGAGCTTTGCCAATGAGCAATAAATTTGAATCCATTCAAGTGCTAGACTGAATTCCTACACTTTCAGGAAACCAGAGGGGTGCAACACTAAAAGTTGCTTGAGGATTCAGCAAGATGGAGCTTCTTCAGACAGATTATGCTGAGCAGAGCAAGATCTGACCACAGCAGCAGGGCAAGTGTTCTAGCTGCCTAATGTCACACTACTGTTCACCCCTGGGTGACGCATCAGCAGAGTCCTCTGATTTGAAAGGAGTAAATGTTGAACAAGGTGGGAAATACAATGTTGTTCTTCATGCAGATGATCAGTAGCTTTTTGAATAAGATCCACTTTGCTCCTTGCAAAGAAATTGAATAGAAGAGGTAGATTGGTCTTAATTACCTGATAGAAAATTAGTCATGGTAAACCAGAGACGTTAAGCATCTGATTTCCCAAGACTGTAGAATTCTTCCTAAATATAACTGATTTAAACGTATTTGTGTTAACCTCGCAGGAAACCAAGATGAACTTTTAAAACTTAATTCTGTATCACGTTGGACTAAATAACATAAGCCTTTTAGAATGGGAATCTCTTAGAAAAGCTAAGCAGCTAAAATGAATCAATTCCCAAAATATACCATCTACATATATAAGCATGAGACAGTATTTCATGGATTCAGTTAATTGTTTTAACAAATGTTAAGTGCTATATAATTTTTCTAAAAGGAGACGTCTCAAAGCTGCCAACATTGTACGCTGTCAGCTCATTCAAGTGTCTTATTAACTGGCATGAGTGAAGCTTACTCAATGGTATTGATTCATGTAGAAATAGAGTGGTGGAAGTAATGGATTTCTTAGGTGGATCACTTTCCAATAGGTACCTTGAAATCCCCAGCTGAATTTGAAAAGATTTATCCTCTTTTCTCTCCCATCAACTAACTGAAAGATAAGAAATTTGTGACTTCTGCCTGTGAAACATGCAGTTCCGTTTCTGTCGCTACAGGTACAAGTTGCCAATGAGCACCGTTCTTTTCAGAGGAGTATCAGAAATCTTAATTACAAATTCGAGGTTATGGTGATGTTATAAAATTCACCCTTCCCAAATATTCACAAATTAGAAATTTTACAACACGTATTAATCAGAAAATTTATTACTGGTCTTTTTATCCCTTCTAAGCAATTGACACACAGAACTCAAGAGAAGGTAAATTTCTAAGATGTGTATAATTTAAAAGAAAAAGGAGATGTAATCTAAGTAAGCAGATGAAGATTTGAGAAAAGCTGATGAAAAGATGATCCCGAGCATATATTTCATATGGATTTTTTTTTTAATAAAATGCTCTGAGAATGGCTCCTGACTTCAGCTGACATCCACTGCTGTCTTAGTAGTGATGTGTTGTGCTAGAGAGGTTGTAAAAAATGGCTCCCAAAAAACCTTTTAGATTCATCTAATCCTTAAATAATTTGCCCATTAAGCAGTTTTTACAGGGTGGCTCACTCTGTACAGCCTAAGTGAGGTTCATTTTTATTGTTCTGAATCACAAGTCAATCAAATGTACCATGTCTTCTTATTAAGAAGGGAGATCAAAGGTAATGGGGTAAAGTGGCCCATCCTCAAATCCCCTCATATCTCTGGCAGAGGAGGAAATGTGTACTACCACAGCAAGTCACCTAATCAGACTTGTGTGCTTGAATATCTTTATGCCCCTGTATTTCTTTACCCATCCTTCCCTCAGATTGGCTAGGAGGCTAAGCTAGTAAACAAAAATCAGGTCCCACCTCCCAAATTAAATTTGCCGCTCTTGCTCCTCGGTTCCAGTTCCTCTGGAACCAAACACGTATGAACAAATTCAAATTTCAAAATAGGCAAGGTTTTCTTAAATGGGCTTTTTAGACAGAAACACTTGACTGACATTATTTCCAGACCCTCTAGTTGAATAGAAAAGTTTGACATTTAAAAAAACCCCTACAAACAAAAAACAGAGTCTTATTCCCAGATATTTTCCTGTTTGTCCAAAACCTCTCTCCAATGCTGCCTATATTCAAAATAAACACCTTTCTTTGAGGCATAAAAAGCATGTATTATTAAGTAGAAGGTATCTGTGCTTTCAAGCTCTAATTTATGCTAAAATTGGAGATAGTATTTAACTTTGAGTTTAACAAGTTAACAAGAAGCCGATCACATGTAAAATGCTTTTTTTTTTCACCATCACCCTGATTCTACAAAGATTTACATTGTTGCTTCGCCTTAACCACAAGAATTACCTCACTAAATCAATGAAATTTGCCTTATGGTTAAATTCATGTGAATTTGGGGCCTTAAAGAAAAAGAAGTATTAGCAATAATCGTAACAGGAATTTATTACCATGTCTTTATGACAAGAAGTTGAAATGGAGATTAAATTCTGGTAGATTTTTTTTTTTTTTAAATGCTATTGTCTTACTCTTTAATAATTCTTGTTCTTAGAACTTAGCTCAGCTTTTTTCCTGTTGCGCTCACTCAGGGCAGCTATCATATCATAGCCAGGAAAGATAATTGAATGAAGAATTGATTTTTATTGCCTGTAATAAAAAGCAGTTCTTATTACTTTTACAAATTACTCATAATTACAATTGTCTAGAGGATGCCTTATCACCCTGAGTGGAACCGAAATAAGCTGGATGCACAATAGTACTTCTATATCTGTGATTTGAAACTTGTGTTCTCATTAACAGCAGTGTAAATTAGGACTGTGGCGAATTTTGTTCGTATCATTTTACTGGGCAGATTCTAATACTGCTGGGGAAGAATCTTAAGCGGACTTGCAATTTATTTCTGAGTGGCATCATTCCTGCTGGAGCATGTGCACTGAGTCTGAGAGGTTGCTTTAATTATTAAGGAAGCAGGGTTGTGCAAGTTACACTTCATGAAACATTTTGATTATGTCTTTTAGAGTACAAGTGCTGGAAACTCTGGAGTGTTATAAGAAGATACCAGATTTGTTACATCGCAGACTTGCAAAGCTAGTTTCAGCATTAAGATTGCTCTGATTAGGTTCAACAGAGGTATATTGAATGGCCTTTCCTAAAGTATTATCTTAAATTTCACAGAAAAGCAGCAGTAAGTTTACACCTGACACATCTGAATTCTTTTTTCCTTGTTTATCATGAAGTAAAGCTAATAGAGAATATAACTTGCTTTGTTCTGCCTCTTTTTTTTTCTTTTTTTTCTTTTTTTTTTTAAGTAGAACAGGTAACTCTGGGTCACTTTCATACGCTTGATCTGATACAAGACAGTGAAGGAAAATCTAGAATTAATCAGAACCTCCCTCACCTCCCTAAAGAAAAATGAATCATTAAAAATCCCCTGGGCACTCAGTCTTCATTAAGTTTTATCACAGAGTTTTGTGCCTTGTTTAAATGTGCGATTCTGATAAATCAAGGTATTGATCTCACTTGATTATTATAAAGAAAGTGTCTTTCAAGAAGAATGAGAATCAGTTCTGAGATGAGATGTTGATATTTCTTCTTATGACCTGTTGTACAATTCAGAAACATTTGGCCTTCCCTTGTTAAATATTGAGAGCATAAATGAAGGTTAATTTTCTGAGAAGTGCTTTAATGCCAAATTAGATTTGCTAATTGTGTTTGTGTCATACTTTGTATTTTATGTGATTTAATTCACTCATTTAAAACTTACTACCTTTAAGGCAAACATTTATGTTAGACAGCACTGTGCAAACTTGGATTCACGATTATTTTTTACCAATCAACAGGTCCTATTAATTCACTAAAACCCGCCTCAGGATATAATCAGCAATTGAAAGAACAGTTCATACATTAAGCTTGCATACCAGATATCTAGACACATCCTAACCACACCGTGCACCACAAACAGGCAGTTTATACAGGCGTGTGCTGGGCCTCTGCTGTTATTCAATACTACAATTAAATTATCAAACTCTTTATTAATGTGTATGGTATTTCTAATGCTCTGTGCCTCAGGCGTTCTTGTGAATAAGAATCTTTCACTTCCTGTGCTTGCCAGTAAAAGCCTCAGTTCAAAGAATGAAAAATATTTGCAAGAAGAAACAACAAAACAACCCAAAACAAATAAAACAAAATAAAAAGTCAAAACAACAAGTCAAAGCTTGCTAATGTTACTCTCATGACAACTTACTTGAAATTTCAGTGAAGAAATACATACTTAGACATACTTAATAATCTTTGAATGTCCTTCTACATGCTACAAGAGAAGTTTTGGCTGCTAATTTTTAAGGTAATAAAGGGAGCTAAAACCTTGTAGAGGAGAGCTCTTCTAGTCCACTTAGTCCTGGGAACCTCAGAGGAGTGAAACTGCTCCCCTGTTGGATTCAGAAGACTGCTGTGGACTCGGCAGCGTCTTCTAAGGTTTCCTGGAGCAGCTTCCTGCTCTGTATCCCTAATGCATGCAACATCTGAGGAGACAACCATTTCTCGTTCCCCATGGACACATCCCACCAGGCTCCCAAGTAGTATAAATAATGTAGGTTCCAGTTTGCACTGAAGTCCTGACTCTGCAGTTACTTGCTTTCCAGCCTGAGCCCACAGTGGCCTATAGAGGCAAGTTAGGAGGAAAAGTTCTTCATGGTGGGGTGATTATTCTCAAGTTCTGTCTTCACATGTCTTGTAGAAGCAGCAGCATCGTTGTGACTTCTCTTGCCTTGTCAATCCTCCCATCCCAAGACTACTTTCAGCAAGCTTCAGCAGGTTTCAAAAGAACTGTAATTGTGAAGCAAGTGTTATTGCTACAGCAGGTCACAGGGAAGGACCAAATCTGCCCTTAAATGCAACTATGGTGTAGGTTTCTGTCTGAGAAGACCTATGGAAAAACATTCTGGAAAACTAAACACTACTTTGAGAAGTGAGGCTGAAGCTGAGGCTTCAACAGAGCTGTGCTCAGTTCAAAAACAAAAGGTGAAGAAGGATATTCCCTTAAAGAAAGGATGGAACTGATTAGGGCTATGAGATTTACTTTTCCTTTTTAAGATGATTTTCACAAGATACTTGGATGACAGGTCACCAGGGAATGTTTAAGTGTTCACAGACTCTTGTCAGCAGGCCAGAACTGAGTGTTCAACAGAAGTCCCAGGGCCACATCAGCAAGGTGTCCTCAACACACCTCAGGCTCAACCTGCTTCTAAACGCAGACCTGGTGACATCGTCCAAGACATGATCTCCCCAGATCTCTCCAGACACAGCCAGACCCCTTCCACAGTCCAAGAGCTGGCCTCTGGTGAGTACATTTCTGTTGGAGGGGACATGGAGAGGGGATATACGAGTGGGGGGGCACATGGATCCTGCCAAGGGACTAGATGATGTATGATGACAACTTTAACAACAGCAGGTTAGAGGTCCCTTTGGTCTTAAAACTTCCCTCCACTTCAGGAACTGATGCCCTCCCCAACTTGCTCTGGACCTGTAACTACATATAGCCAGAAAATTCCTTTAATTAGGCATCAGAGGTGCGTCAATGTACCAGATGGAAGTTCTCCAAGTAAGCAGTTGTCATGACCAGAAATGTTACTGTCCAGCTTTACCAGCCCTACACTCTCAGTGCTTGCATCTGGAAAAAGTTTGGGCATTTCTGACCTGAGTAGAAGACCTCAACCTGCAGTGTCATCCTGTTTCTCCCTCTCCCAACACCAAATACATGTCTGAATAGGGCCACCTGGTTCTGCCCACCAGAGCTCCTAAGAGGCAGAAACCTAGGTTCCAAAAGACAGTTGATCAACTTTAGATTTAGGTCATTATCCAGTGATACATAGCAGCAGCAGCAGCAGCCCTTTCTCATCCCATTTTCTCACGTCTCTGTCTGGAGTCCACTCATGTACCTCACTCAGAACATCACATTCCATCTTCTGCTGACATTCCTAGGCCTGATAGCGAATGCTGGTAGGAAGCTCATCCCAGTTCAGATCCCAATCCTGCATTTTTCCTGACCCTGTACATATCATCACCATGGCAGGATCCAGATTAGTTCTGAAGTCTGGGCTACTTCTGTATAACCCCTGCACTGGGCGGTGGTTTTACTAACGAACTGAACAGTGAGACAGTAACAGCACAGCACTGCAAGGCAGAACAGGGGAGGACAGAGTTTCACCCATTTCCCTCATGGTTTCTTCCTGAAATAATATATTCATTCCACAAAAACAGATCAGCTCCATTACTCTCTGCTCCATCCTCAATAGCATAACCTACAGATCACCAAAATGAAAAAGGTTCTTGGCCATTTCTACTAGGGTCTCAGACATTTACTTGTAGTTTTCTGATGTCCTGTTTTTTTATATGATGTCCAAGGTAACACAATTAGGTTTGGACTCCAGAAGCAAAGTTACAAAATTTACCTGTGGGTAGATATCTCTGTAGTCCATGTCTGGATAATGATGTGGTGTACTATCTTCTGTCTTCCTCATCATGCAAAGGAATTACATGGTTTATTGTTGATTGTTTTTTGGTTTTTTTCTCCCAGATACATACATAAAGGAGACACATTGATTCGTGATGCTTTCACTTTGCAAGTTCCAAACAAATTTGGCCTGTTCAAGTGGACCAAGAGCAGATGATGTGACATAGAAACTACAAGACCACTAGAGGACTGAAGTGAGAGCCTGCATCCAGAAGGACTATGAGGATCAACCTAAAGATAGCTGACAACAGGCTGGGTATACCAGAAGTACTTGCTCTACGAATGCAGAACAAAAAAAGGCCAGAAAAGAAACTTCTAAGTGCTGTACAGTACCAGAGCTGCTACTAGCACCCATTGTGGTAGCAGATAAAATCCTGCAGGAATTTTGTCCACTGAAATTTTTTTCAGTATTTTAAACTGTACCTTCAATAACTAGAAAAGATCCTCTTTCAGTGACTGTGATGCATAGGGACTACATGTACGTCTTCTGAAACAGGCCATGTAAATGTTCTCATTTTTCCCTCAATGACATATAACCTCTGCAAGCATAATCATTCCTTGCTCTTAATGTTCTCATATTAGGCCAATTGGCCAACATTTACTGGTTTTGAAAAAAATAAATGTGTTTCAGTTTCTGGAGTTGTCTGTAGTGCCTTAACTCTCTATGTTTCTCTGGGCCCTACTACGTTTTCAGTCCATTTGGACCTCTTTGGTAACTAGAAAACAGATTAGAAGATGATCTACTTCAGTGGACAGGAGAAATTATGGTTGTTAAGCATAATAGAGACAGGGACCTACAGGAAAGACTCCAACAGAGAGCTATGAGGATGATTAAG
>VWZK01007217.1:9850-34011 GCA_013396935.1 Baryphthengus martii
GGGAGAAGCGCCTGCAGCAGCCCCCCGAGCAGGGGGAGCCGCGGCTGGGGCCGGGGGCTGTACGCTGCCGGGGGGAAGGGTGCCCGGGGCAGCGGGGGCGGGAGCTGCACTGGGCGGTGGGGACCTTGGGGCGTGTGGGGGGGTTGCATCCGTGTGCTAGTGGATGGGGGCTGTAGTTTGCAGTGGGGTGCGTGTGCCGGGCATAGGCCCGTGGGGTGCACTCCGTGAGGTGCGTTTGTGCCGGGGAACCGGGACCGTGGCTCGTGGGTGGTGCGCACCCTCGGAGCGAGGGGCTGTGGCGTGGGGCTGGATGAGTGCTTTGGGGAACGGGGCTGTGGCGAGAGTTGGGATGTGGGGTGGGGGGAGTGGCCGTAGCTGTGGTTTGCAGCAGGATGTCTTGTGGGATAGGGGTCATGGCTTGTGTTGGGCTGTTGTCACTTCAGGGTGGGAGCATCGGTCAGCACCAGGGTGCCTGTACCCGGAGTAAGGGGTGTAAGGTGCTTTGGGGTGCAGGGACTGGAGGGTAGGGCTGCGGCTGTAGTGGGAGTCTATGTTGCGGGGTAAGGGCTGAGATTTGCAGTGAGCTGAATGTGCCTGGGATGGATGCTGTGGTTTTCAGCAACTCGTACGTGCTGGGAAGTGGGGGCCGTGGTTTGCGGCTGGGAGCAGGAGCCCTGCACGCAGGCAGAGCGTGCACCAGCGGATGGGGACCGCGGCACCAGCGGCACAGCCCAGAGGTGTTTGAGCAGGAAGGGGACTTCTGGCGAAGTCATGGCATCGCTTTTGTGGCCTGTGCTATTGCTTTGGTAACTGACCTGCTCGTGGTCCTCCTGCATCTGGGCACGATCAGGCGTATCTACCCTCAGGGCTTTGCACATACCTGTGCACGACGCTCAGCACCGTTATTCTGTGCTCTCCTGTCTGTGCTAAGCACAGTTTGTGTAGCAAGTCATTTCCACCCCAGGCTGCCATGGATAACGAGCTGTTCTCTGTGCTCGGGATGCTCTGGACAGGCCTGCGTGTGGGATTTGTGTGGTTGTGTTCTCGGGTCTGGATCTCAGCTTGATATTTTGCCTGTCCCCAATGTCTTGGGGAACTACTGGAAGAGTGAGAACCTGCCACTCTCCTGCTCTTCCAAAACTGGGTCAAGGAGGCAGGAAACTCTGGAGCTGGGTTTGCATAGGTACTGGTAACAAGGAGCACCCAAGGATTCTCATGTGAACCCAGACGTGTGAAGGGAGCAATGGATTTAAGCAAACAGGATTTAAACAGGAACCGTACCTGCTGCTTTTTGCCTTGATGTCTACGGACAGGGATCCTCAAAGCTTTCCATGGTGTAAGGGTTATGTTTGCCAGGCATCTGTGAGAAACACTCAAACATCAGGCTCGCTGCGCAACTGTACCTGTGTCAAGGCGTGGTGGGAAACACCTTGCCGTGTTGACACGGAGGGTGTTCTTACAGCTATTGTGTGCTTGTGACAGACCTGGGGTTGGAAGGAGAGGAGCTGAGGACTTGGGCACTGACCTCTGTGGGACTCTGGCCTTCTCCTTGTCTTGGTCTCCTGGAGGGTGCCTTGGCCTGGGACGGGCACTCATGCTTGGTTGGTGTCGGCTGGGCTGGGCTGGCCAAGTGCTGCTTGTGGTGGCCCTCCCAGATGTGGATGCTGCAGGAGCCCCCATGAGCAGGGGCTGCGGGACTATGGGCATTGTATGTCGGCACGGGACGAGGCTTGGGACTTGGTGTGCCTGGGGATGGGGCAAGGCAGGGATGGCTCCTACCTGGGGTACCTGGGGTCTTTCTCTCACATGAACTTTATAAACATCACTAAAAACTTTTGTGGTTGTTCTGTCTCAGTGATGGAGATGAGACATAAAAAGATTCCATAATTTCTTTTTATACTCACTCTTCGGTGCATTGCAAAGTTCTGATGCGTTTTGCACCTGCACAGGAGCCCTCTGTGGAGGTTTTGCCGACTGTGCCAGACTCGCAGGACATGTGGCAAAAGGGGCTGAGAGCAAAAAAGGGCATGAAGGAGAATGTTACAAGGTCCTTTTTTTTTTTTTCAGACAATGGCCATTATGGTTTGGTTTTTTTTCCTGTCGTAAAGCGTGTAATACCTAAATATTCATATAACACCTAAGTATCCTTAATACTGTTAGTTTTACGATACGAATAATGCGTATCTGCTGTTTGTGGTTTGTGCTGCATTGTTCACACAAACCACCGTTGCGTTCTGGGGGTGCACGCAAACAGACACACGAGCAGCCTGCTACAGAATATTCTGCCGAGATTTCCGCCAGCTAAAAATTCTTAGTGCTGCCTCCGCACTCCTGTGCGTAAGTACACATGCAAATGGTGAGGCACATGCGTGCCAGCAGTTTGGAGCGAGTACGGGGCTGGGGGTGTGTGTGTGGGGAGGGGGCCGGGGTGGCAGCCTGGGCTCCCCTGCCCATGTGTAAGTGGGGGCTTTCTCTGGGAGACCCTACAGCAGCCTTTCGGTGCTTCAAGGGGCCTACAGGAAAGATGGGACAGAGCTTTTAGCAAGGCCTGTTGTGATGGTTTTAAACTAAAAGAATGAAGATTTGAATTAGAGAGAAGGAAGAAATTGTTGGTGCTGAGGGTGGTGAGAGCCTGGCCCAGGTTGCCCCGAGAGGTGATCGCTGCTCCAATCCCTGAAACCATTACAAGGGAGGTTGGCTGGGGCTCTGAGCAACCTGCTCTAGTTGCAGATGTCCCTGCTCAGTGCTTTAAGGTCCCTTCCCACCCAAACCAGTCTATAATTCTGTGATGGAGGCACCACAGTAGCCTGGGGTGACGGTGAGCTGGTCCTGCCCTGGAGTGCAGCTCAGAGAGTGTGGCTGCCGTGGGACTCGGCAGAACCGAGCCGGAGGCTGGGGATGGCGTTTAGGGTATTGCTGAGCTCTCCGGTGGGAGCTGGAGCAGGGCCACGTCTGCCATAGGGACATGACAGTGGAGCTGCTCCCGGCAGTGCCCTCGGAGCGAGGAATATTCCCAGGATGGGCCACAGACAGGGCCAGCTGCTCCTGGCTCCTGCCCGGCTCTTCCCTGCCCAGGAGACCAGGAGGGTCTGCAAAGGGAACCAGGATGTGCTGTGAGAGCAGAGCCACAGGGCAGGGCTCTGCTCCCGGGCGGCACGGGGGTCTGGCCATGCCCTGCTCCCTCTGACCTCCTCTGCCATCCTTCCCCAGCCCAGTGCCCGCCGCCAGCCTGGGGGGTAGGAGCTGGTGGTCTTGGCACCAGGAGCATGGGAAGCGGGATCTGTGGGGTGCAGCGGGGTCTCCGCAGCCCCCTGGGTCTGTCGGTGATGTGTGGCAGGAGTCCCCCCTCCATGACGTCCTGGAGCAGGGGGAGGCTGTGCAGCTAAAAGGAGTACAAAGAGTAAATTGCCATCCCACTCCTGAATGCAGCCGAGCTGCTGTAACTGTGACAACGGGCAAAGGCTCTTGTTCCTGAGTGTCTTGGCTCCCGCTGGCAGCGTGGGAAGGGGAGGCAGCGCCGCTGCCTCGGGGGAACTCTCTCCAGGGTCAGCCCAAACTTTTGGGGCTGGGGTGTCCATGCCAGGGCTGGTGGCCAGGCTGCCCGTCTTGTCATGGGGAGCAGAGCGTGAATGGGGACTTTCGTAACCAGAGAAGCAGGTCGACCAGGAGGCTCTTCTATCATTAAATATTGAGAGATCTTCTCTGTCAGCAGCATGTTCTGCCCTCACTGGCAGCAGCTCGGGGAGTTTGTGATTCTGGATGTTGCACGGACCCATCTGTGACGGTGCGGGTGGCTGGGTGGGGATGGGGCTGTGCAGGACCGGGGAGGGTGCAGGGAGACCATTAGTGCCAGTTCCTCACCCCAGTGAGATCCCCCCTCGGCAGAGCCAGGACCCCAGGACATGTGCAGGGTGTGTGGCCCACAAACAGCCTCCTGCAGCCTCCGCTTGCCCCAAGCCCTCCCTGGAGCTGTGCTCCAGCCCAGCCCCTGCTCTAAGGGGCTGCTTGTTCGGAAGGAGCTGGTTCTCTGGGTTGCTCCCTCATGCCAAGGTGGATGACTTGGCAGAGAAACAGAGACCTTGGTGGGCATGGGTGTGTTTGGCTGGGCTTTGCCCACACCGAGAAACCCGAGGGTGCAGTTTGGTTCAGCGCTGCGCTTCTCCCCAGGACAGATCTGATGTGTTCTGGGCTGTGTCCCACCTCCCTACAGTAGCGGGGGGCCGCGGGGTTCCCTCCACCAGGAGAGGCTGGCATTCCTGGCTTACTTAAGGAGTGATTTAGACTTTCAGGTCTGGATTCTTCTGCTTTTTATAGACGTCCTCAGGGGAGCGCAAAGAATGGCAGGAAACGCAGTGGCCCCGCAAGTGCTCGGCCCTGGTTGCTATTGTTCGGCGCTGGCGGAAGGTGACCAAGCTGACCACAGGCCGGGCTGCCTGGGGGACCTTCCCCTGCTCGGAGGAGGCTCCGCGGAGGCTCAGCTGTGTCCTCGCAGCCTGATGGAATGTTTCCTGGCCTTGGCAGAAAGGGACTATGGCTCCTGGCACGTGTCGGGGTACAGGACATCATGGGCTGGGGCTGGGCCCCCTCCTCAATGTCTCCTGCTCCTCTGCAGGATCGCAGGTCCCTGGAGCAGTGACAGTAGCTGCTGGTCATACTGGAGCTCACCCTGATTGTCTGCTCACCTCCATACCGCGTCCCACCGGCCTGTGGTGGGCACATGGAGCAGCAGTGCCAGGCGGTGCTGTGCCAGGTGGTGCGGTGCCACGGCAGCTGTTTGGCTGCGGCGTGGCCAGGCCAGTGGCTGAGCCTGGTCTTGCACATCGCTGTGCAGCGGTCTCTGCCCGTGGCACCGCAGCCCTTGGCCCTTGGCAATAGGCTGCCCTATTGCCAGGGAAGGCTTTGTCTGCATTTCTTATCAGGGGCAGCTGGAATGGGTTCCTTGAGGATGCTTGTGAGAGGGACCAAGTGGCATTGTCCATTTCGGGAGTCAGGGCCCCGGGAGACCCCAGGAGGCAGGAACGGGCACATCCTCTCTCTATGAACCACGGTGACAGGCACCCGTGTGTGTCCCATCTGCCAGATCATAACCCCACGGACATCTCTCTGTGCACAGAGGCATTCCCACAGCCCTCCTGAGATAGACTGGAGTCTCCAGATGCTTCCCAGCTCCCAGTTCTGTCTTGGGGACAATTTTGCTTCCACTACCTTGTCATTTCTGATCATGTCGTGTTTGTTAGACTGCTGGGGACCAGCTGCTGCGGTTACTGCCAGGCTGCAGTCCTTGCCTCTTATCCCGGAAAGGGAAGCAGCTGAACGAAAAGCAGGGAATCTGGACATTTGTGATAAAAGAGCCAGCCTTTGACAAGCGAAAGGCGGAATTGCCGTTCATGAGCCAGAGGAATAACAGCCTCCCTGCAGCTCTCCCTGCTAGTCTGAACAAGGCCCCTCTGGCTCCACAGACAGCAGGATCCTCGGGGACTGTGAGGGCTTGGATCCTGGCAGTGTGCAAGCTGCAGTCTAAATACATCACAGATCATCTGCATAATTTATTCTTCTGCGAAGAGTTTAATTTATCAGGTCCAATGATAAACTCATAAATCTCCTTTGCCTGTTATCAGGGTTGGGAGAAGATGCTCATATTAAAAGCATTTAATTTATCTCCTGAGCTGCTTCCCGTGCAGATCGGGGCCTTTGACGTTACGGGATGTATATTCCCGTGGTCAGTGCTCTACTGGGCCCTCGTCACCTGAGGACAGAAAAGCTTGTGCTAGAGAGGCTGAGCTTGGGAGGAGCCCAGGAGGTTGTTGTGCCGGTCCAGACCTGCTCTGGAGGTCAGGGTGGGATAGAGATGGTGTGGACGAGAGCCAGGAGAGAGAACCTTTCTGCTGGAGACTGAGCAAGGCTGCTGCCGGTGCTGGGAGCCGCTCTGCACTTCGGAGCCACCCTGTGGGTCCATCTGGCTGCCCTTCACCCTGTGCTGGCGCTGCCCTGGGGCGCTGGGGACCAGCTGCCTGTGCTGAGGGGTGACCTGCTTGCCAGAGGGGGCTGCTCAGCCGCCCCCTCTTCACTGCCACTGGAGACTTTGGTTCTTCACCCGAAGAGACCTCCAGGTCCGGCTGGGAACTCGCATGACTCTGGGCCTCAAGAGCTTCCTGTGGCAGTGAGCTACACGATCCAGCTACGGGTGATGTGCAGAAGTGTTTCCTCTTCTTTGTGTGAGATCCCACGACATTTTTCCACTGCCCTCATGCTGTGAGATGAAAGGAGCAGGAGCGTCATCTCCTTTCTGCAGACTTTTCAGGATGTTACAGCCTTTTATCTACGTCCCTTCTAATTTGTCTCCTCCTAAGGCAGCAGTCTCAGCTTTTCCTCTCTTCTGAGCACAGTTTTTCTTGCCCTTTGGTCATCCTTGCCTCCTGTTTCTCAGTCCACTTGGGTTTGCATTTCCCTGGGGAGCCCTGGTGCCCAATCCTGCACCTGTGAGACGCGTGTGGCTGTGCCCAGGGTGGTGGCTGTGCAGGCACCTATTCCCCACGTGCTCTGTTGCCTGTTTTGCTCCCAGTGCTGCCTGTGCTGCCCCAGCCCTCCCGTGTCCCATGGGACAGTGGTGAGGTGCTGCTGCTGCTTGGTTGGCTCCTGACAAGGTGCAACCAGGGGCTCGCGGCTCGACTTCCCAGGGTTGTGCGTCAGCTGTGCCAACAGCCATCACAACCTGGAGCCTTGGTGTGTACCTGGGGAAGGCTCCTGTGCTCCCGATGACTGCTGCGCACGTGAGGTTTGGTTAGCCGTCTGATGTCTGTGCAGAGGCCCAGAGAGGGTGGAGGATGAGGTGGAGGGTTGGTCTCTGCTCCCAAAGAACAAGTGCCAGGACAAGAGGAACTGGCCTCCAGTTGCCCCAGGGGAGGTTTAGGTTGAAGTTGAGGAACAATTTCTTCCTCCCCAGGGTTGTCCAGGCCTGGCCCAGGCTGCCCACGGCAAGGGTGGAGGGGTTTCCAAGCCGTGGAGGTGTGGTGCTGAGGAACAAGGGTTAATGGGGCCCTGGCAGTGCTGGGAGAATGGTTGGATTTGATCAGCTTAAAGGTCTCTTCCCACCAAAACGATTCCATGTTTGCATGATGTTATTGAGCCAGGCTACCAGGCATGATAGGGTGTTTGGGTTCTGCCCCCTCTGGTGATGACTAGCTGTAGTCGTAGCCATGTTGTGAGGCTTCAGCCTGAACCCACCGTGTCCCTGGGCTGAGGCTGCCTGGAGGCAATGGAGTGAGCTAGGAGCACAGGCTGCTGGAGACACCTTTGGTGGACAGGGAGTTCCCGCTCTGTGGCTCCACACAACCTACCCTCTCATCTGAGCTTCCTAATGGCAGCAAACACATCTTGTGACAGTGGTGGGGTGGGAGGGCTGGGCCAAGTCCCTGCCCTCGCCTGTCCTCGGCCACGCTCCATGCTGCAGGAGGGATTTTGGATGGTGTGTGGGTGGGAGGGAGCCTGTACAGGTGTCCTCGCTCATGCCACCCTGTGCCCTCGCAGCCCCAAGCCCTGTGAGGCTCTGCTTGTCAAGGTCTGATGTCCCTGCAGGCACTTGAGCAGACTCTGTCCCGAGCCCGCCCAGCTCCGTCGTGGTGTTCCCGGTGCTGAGGAGAGACCCGGTTCTCTGTGGTCACTCTGTGTCCAAGCAGGACACACACCCCCGCCCTGTGCTGTGTTCTTTAGGTCCTTGTCATGGTTTAAGCCCAGCTGGCAACTGAGCTCCACGCAGCTGCTCCCTCCCTCCCCCAGCAGTGGGATGGGGAGGAGAATCGAAAAAAAGTAAAACTCGTGGGTTGAGATAAGAACAGCTTTAGAACTAAAATAAAATAAAAGATGATGATAATAATAATTGTAATGAAAATGAATGTTGCAAAAAGAGAAAGAATTAAAGCCCAAGGGAAGAGAAGCGATGCGCAGTGCCATTGCCCACCACCCCGCTGACCAATGCCCAAGTGGTGATCTCCCCTCCTGACCAGTTCCACCCAGTTTATGTACTGGGCATGACATCACATGGTCTGGAATATCCCTTTGGCCAGTCAGGGTCAATTCTCCTGGGCACACTCCCCTCCAGCTCCTCTGGCAGAGCAGGGGAAGCTGAAGAATCCTTAACTCAGGATAAGCGCTACTTAGCAACAACTAAAACATCAGCCTGTTGTCAGCGTTATTCTCGCACCAAAACGGCTCTGAACCAGCTACTAGGAAGAAAATTAACCCTATCCCGGCCGAATTCAGGACAGCCCTACACAAGCAGCTGTGGCGGGTTTCCATATTTTCAGGGCGCAGGTGTCCCGTGAGCTTTTCTCAGGAGAGGAGTCGATGGGGCAGCGGCTGCAGTGTCCGGAGCATCATCTCACAGCCCCACGGGGACCGACCTCAGCGACGCTGTTTTACAGAGAGGCCCACAACAGCCACTAAGTTTTCCAGGTGCATGGCAGTGACTGCAATCCCTCTGCCCATGGAGGCTGGAGTAGATCTTATAAAATGTTTAAAGCCTGGTGGCACCCGGCCGCCCACGTGGCACACCGCGAGCTCTCTGCAAAAACGGGATCCGTGCCGTGGCCCCTTCCCCCCTCAGCACCTTGCGCTGCTGACACCAGCTGCAGCACAACAGACATGCTCCAAGAAATCCCAAGTCATACATTTTTAATTTTCTACAACAGAGCAGCCATTTCAGCCGCTCACCCAGAAAGGATCTTTAATGAGAAGCGAGAAGAGAGATCACGCACATTTCCAACACATTTCCAGAGCAGAGATGTTGTAGAGGCACTTTTTTCTGGCTGCCCATAGCTGGTCCTGAATCTAGCCTGGGCACTTGCCATCTGGTCTGATGGAGGTGGGCTCAGCTGGGCCCTGGTCCCCTGTCGCTCATCCCAAACAAGAGGGTCAGCCCTGTGGAGGAGCTGCCCCTTGGCACTGCTGGCGTTTCAGCTCGAGCTTGGATCTGCTCTTGGGCTCTGCCTGGGAGAAGAGGAGCTGGGGTGGGAGAGGAGATAGAGGACTGTGATGACCTAGGGTGGGAGAGGAGCTTGAGGACCCCACGGACCCAGGGTGGGAGAGGAGCTCAGGTGTCCTGCTAACCTAGGGTGGGAGAGGAGCTCAAGGACCCCCAGTGACCCTGGGTGGGAGAGGAGCTTGAGGACCCCACCGACTTAGGGTGGTAGAGGTGTCGACAATCCTACCAGTCCTCCATCCCACCTGGGTGGGGGACAGAGCCCCCATGGCTCTCCTCGGGACAGCAGATGTGCCTGTCCTTGGGGTCAGGATGGGCTCATGTGGGTAGGACGTCTCGGGACTCAGAGCTTCTGCTTGCACAGGGAGCCTGGATGATCTGCTGTGGTGAGAGGCAGGTGGTGGTGCAAGCTGTGGGTGACCTTGCGTCTCTCCCTGGGGATGCTCCTGTCCCCAGCTCTGTGGGTTCCACCCCTCCCTGCTCCCCTGAGGCTGGAGCTACACGGGTGCAGCGTGCGCGGGGCCATGCGCAGCGTGCCTCACTGACACTGCCCTTGCTCTCTGTTGTTCGCAGGTTGATGAAGAGGGAGCGCTGTGACCCTGTGCCCGTGACAGTTGTTTCAGGTAAGCACTGCTCTCTCCTCCCCTCCCTGCCCTCAGAAGTGCCCTGGACTTCCTGAAGGGAGATGCTGGGGAGAGGGTGCTAGCTGGTGAGGGTCCTACAGCCTGGTCCCAGGTGGGGATGGCCTCTCTGGGGCGGTGGGGGCGGGGACCTGGCCATGGTGCTCAGGGGTAGCTGCGTAGAGAGCTGAGGGATGGCCAAGGAGGGCAGGGCTCTGGCCGGAGGGGACAGGATGTGTCCAGGCAGGGCTGCGAGAGATGCAGGAGCCGTTATGGGTCTGGGGTAAGTCATTACTATGTGATGTGCTTTGAGGAGGCATCAAGAGGAAAGGTCTTGCGGAAGCTGGCTGACGAGGGCCCATCCAGCTGGGATTAAGGGTGCCCTCTCTGATGGGATCCCCCAGGCCCATCCAGCTGTGATCCTGGATCTCTGTCTGGGACAAGTACCACTGGTCTTGGAGGACAGGAGGGTTCCTGGACATCACACTGATGTGCGTACTTCTTCAAGCCCTGGCTGCTTGGATGCCTCTTCGTGCAGTGGGGCTTTTTCCTGCTGTGCCTGAGGACATCGGAACCCTTGCAAGCGCTGCCCGTCCCCAGTGCTGGTGTGGCTGGTGATCGCGTCACCCCATAGTTCTGCTCACGGGCCGGGTGCTGCACACACGCTGCTCTGCAGACCAGGGCGAGTGAGGAGAGGAAGAGGGCAAAGAGCGCGGCCGGAGCCACACTGGGGACAGGAAACCATGAGGGACAACGCAGGACAGGGGAGAAGGGAAGCTGCTGCCAGCAGCTGGTGGAGAAGCAGCCTGAGCTATAAGACAGGGCTGGGAAAGGTGCGGGAGAGCTGTCCTGTGGGAGTGGGAGATGGCAAAGGACAGACGTCTGTCTGCCCGTGATCTGGGGCTGCTCTGTCTCCTGCCAGCCCTGTGCTCCTTGCTTGGTGGCAGGTCCCATCTCTTGTGAGTGGTGTGTGCTGCCCTGGCCTCTGCGGGCTCCTCTGAGCAGCCTCCTCCATTCCCTCTCCACAGAGCTTTTGTTGCCCAGCAAGGACCCCAGCCTGGCACAGCGCCTGTTCCTGCCAAGGGAGGGTCTGGCTGAGGCTGGGTGTGCATACCTGGAGGGTGTCCCCACGGGGGTGTTCCCACCTTCTGCTCGTCCTGCACCAGCACAACCAGTGCTGGGGCTGGCAGGGGAGCAGGACTCCCCTGGTTATGCTGAAGGGACTGGAACATCTCTGCTGTGAGGAAAGGCTGAGAGCCCTGGGGCTGTTGAGTCTGGAGAAGTGAAGCCTGAGAGGGGATCTGATTCATGTCTAGAAATCTCTGAGGGGTGGGGGTCAAGGGGAAGGGGCCAGGCTCTTTTCGGTGGTGCCCAGTAGTAGGACAAGGAATAACGGGTATAAGCTGGAACCCAGGAGGTTCTACGTCAACAGGAGGAGGAACTTCTTTGACGTGAGAGTGATGGAGCCTGGCCCAGGCTGCCCAGAGAGGTGGTGGAGTCTCCTTCTCTGGAGACTTTCCAACCCTCCCCGGATCTGTTGCTGTGTGGCCTGCCCTGGGTGCTCCTGCTCTGGCAGGGGGGTTGGACTCCATGATCTCCAGAGGTCCCTTCCAACCCCTACTACTGTGGTTTTTCTATGATTTCTATGATTCTACAACTCCAGCTTCTGCCCCCATCCCCGGGCAGGGCCAAGCAGAGGAGCCAGGTGCCCCCATGCACGCAGCCCCTCACACAGCCCCTTCTCCCTGTGCTCCGGGCTGGCTGCGCTGTGGCGTGTGGGAAGCCAGGGATGTCAAGCTTCAGGGCGAAGGCTTGGAAACCAGAGGATGAAACAAAGGAAACACAAAATGCTAATGCACAGGAACAGTGGGAGCTTTTTCTGGCTCCAACAGGCTCTTTTCAGAGGCTCTTTTCAGAGCCTGCAGCTTCATTCCAGGACCCCTGGAAGAAAGGTGCTGCCACTTGTGAATCCTTGAGATAGTTCAGGGTGCCCGGCAGGGCTAGCTGCACGGTGCGGGACAGGGCTGCGGGGGCTGAGCTTTGCGTTTCCGTTCGGGGGCTGCCTGTGTGGCGTGGGCCGCACAGCGTGGGCCGCCCTGCGTGTTTCCGTGCAGGGGGGGTGCCCCTTCCTGCCGTGCCCCACTGTGCCGTGCCCCACCGTGTCGTGCTCTGCCGTGCCATGCTGTGCTGTGCTGTGCTTCCCCACAGGGCTCTGCCAGTTGTCTAAGCCCCAGGTGCCAGTGCAGGGCAGGTGCAGTCTTGGAATCCATGCGGCGGGGATGGATTGTGTTTGCACTGAGCTGTGGGTGTTTATCCAAGCTACTGTTCGCTGGCTTGTATGCTCAAGGAAGCCAGTCCTGCCTGCTCCCAGAGCACATCCATGACTTGCAGGGCCCAATCTGCTTGCTGTGGCAGCACCCTTCCTGAGCGCTGGCAGCAGATCACTCCACAGGAGACAGCTCTGACCTGGTCCCCCTTGTTCTGCAGCAGAACAGCAGATCCCAGAGGGAGCAGGACCTGGCCAAGGAGATCCCACTCACAGGGCTTTGTTCCTTCCCTACTACAGCCCAAGGTTGTGGGACACCGAGAGGCCTCTAAGGGTCTAGGGGAGACTGTGGTGGAGCCAGGAACCTGGTGCAGCCGTGCCCCACTCTGTGCCCACTGTGGCTGCTGCTGCCTGGACCTGTTACCCAGCTCCTGCCAGAGCAGCAGCTCTGCCCCAGGCTGGCTCTGCAGGGTGGGCTGGGGCAAGGCTGGGAGGGCTGCAGGGAGGACAGGGGTGCCAGGCAGGTGATTAGCCTCTCAGGCCCAGACAAACAGATGGAGGCAGGTTATCCTATTACCCAGGGCTCAGCGGGAGGAGCTGCGCGGCGTGCGCAGGCTGGCGACCAGCGGGCGCCACAGGCTCCCGTGGCGGCAGGATGTTTTTCTGGGGTGGCAGCCACCCCGACACCGGCTCTGGATAGCGCCTGCGCCCAGCAGCACCACGTCCCTGGGAACAGGTCAGATGTACCTTCCTGGGCACAGAGTCAGCTCTAGCAGCCCTGGGCCCTGCGCTCCACCACAGGCGCCCGGAGCTGTGGCGGGCAGACTGGGGAGGTCGGGGTGCTGGGGCGGTGCTGGGGCAGGGCCAAGGCCATGGCAGGTGAAGCTGAGCGAGGGGATGGACAGTGATGGGACCTTGCTGGTGGTGATGTTGAGGGGGTGGTGGGTCCTGGCAGCAGCGGGGCTGCCCAGGTTGGTTTGTGGGTTGTCTGGTTCCTGGAGGTCCTTGTGTTTCCTGCTTCCTGCTGTGTCGTGCTTGTCCTGCGCTGGAGCCGGGAGGGCAAGGAACGATGCTGGACTGTGGCAGGGCCGTGGCAGCCCTGAGGTCTGTGCAGCTCAGGAGCTGTGCAGGATGGGGAGTTGGGTCAGCCCAGGCTGTGGCATTGCCCACACGTCGACTTACCTGGCCGTGCCGCCGTGGGTCCGTCCCTGCGACCCGCTGTGCAGGGACATGGGTCTGCCTCCTGAGGTGAGGGTGGGAACCATGGATATACTTGTCCTTGGGCTGCAGCACCTTCCTGGGCTGTGCTTAACCAGTCATGCCCAGCAGTGCCGTAGGGAGACGGAAAGAGCAGATGGGCTTTCTGCTGGGCTGTTGGTACATGGTGGGGCAGATTCCAGGGTCTTGCTCCTCCTGGCTCTGTCCCTACGTGTGTCTGCTCCTTTGCTGCATCAACAGGCTGGGAGTGTAGGGGCGTGTGGGGTCCTTATACTCTGGCTCCACATGAGGAGCTGATGGGGGATCAGTGACATATGCGATGGGAGAAGCTGGTCCATCCATCGCACACCTCTGGGCTGGTCCATGGGGCCGTGGATGGATCTATCTTGCTGTTCTGGTCTTGGTGGTGGTTACGGCTGCTCTGGTGGTACTGTGGATGGTGCAGGGCCCTCAGTGAGGAGAGGTCTGTCCCTGTCCCCATCCCCGTCCTGCTGGTCCCGCACGGCAGCATGGCCTGCTAACTGGGCAAGCAGCGGGCAGCAGAGCAGGCGTAGGATTGGGGACCCTGACCGGGGGTGCACAGGGCCTCGCACGTGCTCCAGGAGAGCGTGTAGCTGTGGTTTCCAAGGTGACTGTGTTAAGTGATGTTCCTATGGCTACGCACCACTCGTGCTCAGAGTAACTGCGGGGGGAGCATGCAAAGCACCCAGGATCCCTGATGCCTCCCGGTGAGGCTCTTCTCATCGCAAACCATATCCTGGATCCCACTCTGGAGACACCTTCCCAGGGTGGGAGAGCTGCGTGGGCAGCTGTCCATGCTGAGCTGCCCCACGGGCCACAGGGTCTGCTGGATCAAGAGCTCAAGGGCCCCCAGGGGGCAAGAGGCTGGGGCCAGACTCTGCTCAGGGGTGCCCAGCGCCAGGACAAGGGGCATGGGGCACCAGCTGGAAGCCAGGAGGTTCCCTGGGAGCAGGAGGAGAAGCTTCTTTGGTGGGAGGGTTTGGAGCCTGGCCCAGGCTGCCCAGAGAGCTTGGGGAGTCTCCTTGTCTGGAGAGATTCGAGAGCTGCCTGGACCCTGCACTGCTGGGCCCCCTGCTCTGGGTGACCCTGCTGGAGCAGGGTGGGGGGCACCAGATGAGCTCCAGAGGGACCTTCCAACGCCCCCACCAGGCTGGGATTCTGAGATTCTGAGTGATCCCAGCTGCACTGCTGGGGAATAGGTTCTGCAATGCAGGATCTCTGCCTTTCCCCAGGCTCTGTGCCTCTCTTCAGGCAGGTGGGGTCCTGTGGGGACAGGCTGGGGTGCTGTGCAGCCCGTGGGGCACATGTCCCACAGGGAAGGGTGAGGGCAGCCCGGGAGGAAGGGCTGCGGTCACTGATACTTGACTGGGAACCGGGACAGATGTGGGAGGAGGCTACAGGGCAGGAACCAACGGGGATGGACATCTCTGATGGAGAAGAGCTTGGGGAAACCTGAGATGTGGGTCAGTTGGAGAGGGAAAGGAGATGTCTGGGAAGTGTTTCTGCACTCTGGATTTGTACTGGAGCAGGCCCAGGCTGGGAGGCTCGAGGGGCCATCCTCACATGGGCAATGTCCTGTTTGTGCTGATCATGGTTGAGGCAGCCGCTGGCATCTTGCTGCTGCTGCAGGAGCCCAGAGCTTCACACAGAGGTGTTCTCCCTGGGCGCAGTCGGGGATGCACATAGCCCAGGGAACAAGGCTGGGGTGCTACAAAACCCAAACTGCCTGGGAGTCAGCTGATCCTGTGCAGGACCGGGAGCTGGACAACTCAGAGAGGGTGGGGAAGCAGCCGGAGCAAAGCAGCAGACCCTGGGGAGGTGGGCGGGCAGCAAACCCTTGAGTCAGGAGGCCACATGTATGGCCAGGGCAGTGTGCGCAGGTCACAGGCCACAGACCTTCCACCCAGCCCCTGGCTCCTGCTCTCCTCTCACTGTTTGTTGCCACTTCTGCTTTACAGGAGCAGCTGGAGCTCTGAGCTGCTCCTGCTAAAAGCCACCGGGACAGACAGGTTGGGTTTTAACCGGGGCCAGCGCCCCGGGCTGGCTGGCAGCAAGGGCTGCCCAGGGTGGCAGGGATGGCACAGGATCAGGAGCAAGGACCAAGCCACTGTGTCCCAACGTTGCCAATGAAGCACCAGGGTGGTGCGGCCTCAGTGTGCTCGTGCTGGCCTGCCCACCCAACCGCCGACCTGCCCAGCTTATGGAATCATTCGTTTGGGTTGGAAAGACCTTTCAGCTCCTGGAGTCCCAATGTTGCCCCATCCCTGCCAGGGCACCACCGAGCCATGTCCCTCAGCACCACATCTCCACACCTTGGAAACCCCTCCAGGGAGCAGGGGGACTCCAGCCCTGCCCTGGNTCCCTCTTGTTCTGGCCACACTATTTCTAACAATACCTTGCCAAGGGAAGGGGACATGCAGGCAAGCCCTGCCCCAAGCCACTCTCAGGGCTGTGTGATCAGTGCTGGGCACCCTGTGTGAGGACTGCAAGGACAGAGAGAGGGTTCACCGGCCTGTGCTCCTTCCTTCCTCCTGGCTGGGAAAGGCAGAAGTGGTTTCATGGTGCTGTGCTCATTGGTGACCAAGTACTGGGTTCCTCTCCTGCAGCAGATGCAGGCGGACGGTGAGGGACTGTGGGACAACTGTTAAGGACACCTCTTTTAGGAGCCCCTGTGCCAAGGATTGTTGCCCCAGAACTCTGCAGATGAGTCCCCTACAGATCATCACCAGCCGTGCGCTGCGGCTGCCACCATGTATGCGTGTGCCGGGGGAGTTCAGGGGTGTCCCTGCCCCTTTGTGGACACTCAGACCCACAGACAAGCCCCGGTGTTCCCAAGACTGCGCTGCGTGGGCAGAGGATGCTGCTCCTCACCCTGCTGACCCTCCCCAGGGCCGGCACCGCTCTGCCATCACCCTGGGAAAGCCGACCGCTGGCAGTGGGTTTGCTCTCAAGAGCTGATGGACTTGCCCTTTAATCTTCTGCGCATCCCCAGTGACCCACTAACCCTGGCAAAGGGGGAGAGGGAAAATCAATTGGGAGGAGAATTACCCATCAGGCACTGCAGGATGCTGTGGCCGCACACGGGCTGATCGATGAGCACCGCTCCTCGTTAGCTCTGTGCATCCTGATGCTCGGTCTGGTGCATCCTGACAGCTGGTCTGGGGGCACAGTGAGCACAGTCCTGTCCCTGCCCCTGCCCGCACAGGCCAGCTCTGGAGGACATGGGTAGCGGTGGCAAAGGACAAGTTTTGTGCTCCCTGTGACGTGTGGCTGGGATGGAGCCATGGCAAACAGCAGGGCCGACTGACCTGCTTGTGCCCAGATAAGCGATGAGGACGGCTCCGTCACCGCGGAGCCCTGGCTCTGGGCAGGGCCCTGCCTGGCAGCATCAGGCATGGAGCTGGCAGGGCGCCGAGGGTCAGCCCTGGGTTGATGGGAAGGTGGCCTGTGGGAGCCTTGGGCTTCCGATACCTCGTGCGGGGCTCTGAGCTCAGAGCAGCATGGTCCCTCCCGCTTCCCGTCCCCCCCGCCGAGTCCACCGTGCCTTCCAGAGTGCCTGCCACCATCGACCGTGTTCCAGCCGCAGCCACGGCCACCCCTGGTAAATCAGTAACGTCTGGCCTGTGCAAGAGGACAACGCCGCTTTCCCATGGGCATTGCCAGCCACGTGAAAGCGGACGCTCCCCGATCCTTTGAGGTGAGGGCCTGACCCCCTGGAGGGCGCAGGAGGGCTGGGGGCTCTGGCAGGGCTCTTGAACACGGCCCAGGGTCCTGGAAGGGCTCGGGAGTGATGAGGAGCTGCACATAGAGCCAGGGCCGGGAGAGGGGCTGCTGCAGGAGCGGAGCCTGGGGTGGGAGCCGCTGGAGCATGCATTGGGCCCGGTCTCTGGTGGGACAGGCATTGCCTGGGCCCCACAGTCACGTCTCTGGGTCTGGCAGAGCAGGGTCCACACTGGCAGGGGTGGGTGGGGGTATGTGCTGCCCTGTTCTGGTGCAGCTGCCCCGTTCTGAGGTGGAGTAAGTCAGGTGAAGTCTGTCCTGGTTGGTCCCTTCAGCACAGATGGTGCTGCAACAGCCCCAGTACGTGGGCCCCAATCCCAGTAGCACCAGCCCTGTGTGCTGCTCTCTCTGCCTGCCCCGGCAGCGATGCCTCAGGGGGTGCTGGGGGTCTCCCTCGGCCCCCACTGCCGAACCCAGCCCAGCCCCGCTGCAGCACGGGGAGCCCTGGAGCACAGGGACCTGGCTCAGCTTGTGCCCAGATGGCTCATGGCTGCAGCGGAGAGCCGGGCTGGGCGTGCGCCTCTCCTACACATCTGCACGACCCACGGACCTGGTAGGTGCTGTGCTGGCTGTCACTCCCTGCCACCTCTCCCAGGAGAGCAGCCTGGGCTAGAGAGCAGCCACCTGCAGCCGCCTGTGCTGTGCCTGGAGTACCAGCCCTGGCTGCGCAGGAGCACCGGGGGATGCGGTGAGCCAGATGCTCCCATGCTTCTGTGTCTCAGGAGACCCTGTTCCTCAAAGGAGCAGGCCTTTCAGGAGTCACGGAGTTGCTGGTGCTCTGGTTTGGCTGGGATGGACCCCCAGGCCAGCTGTGGTGCGCAGGCCGTTAGCAGGGTCAGGTCAGGCAGGATTCGGTGGGGAGGGGCAGAAGCCAGGGCAGCTGCTCTGAGCTGGATACCAGGTGTAGCCCAGACCAGAAATGTCACACTCAGTATAAAGGAGGGGGGTTTGACGAGGATGGTTCCTCCTTCTTCTCCTGTTCCTCCTCTCAAGGGTTGCCATCCTTGGAGGGGCTTTCTCGCTGTTCTGCTCCTGATTATTCTGATCACCAGACATTCTCTGGGCTGAGTGTTACTTTATATACTTTATATTGGTATTAGTTCGGCTGTTTCCTCAACTCTGTTTTCATTTCAACCATGGGTCTCTTCTCCTCATCATGAGCCACCTCCTGGCTGTGGAGGGGTCACTGAGTGATAGAGCAGCTGCTGCAATTTAGCCCCAGATACAGGCTAAGTGTAGACAGCTGCGTGCGTGAGCGGAGAGGAGAAGGGAAAGCCCTGGGAAAGCAGCCGTGGAAAGGCAAGGGAATGGAACCCTGATTCAGCCAGGGAGAGCTGCCAGCCCCAGGTAGGCTGCCTTGCTTGCTGTAGATATTAGAAAAAAAATTCTTTACTGAAAGGGTTATCAGACATTGGAATGGCTTGCCCAGGGCAGTCATGGAGTCTCCATCCCTGGAGGTATTTAAAAGTCACGTAGATGATGTGCTCAGGGATAGGGTTTAGTTGAGGGCTTGTCGCTGGTGGGCTAATGTTTGAACTTGATGATCTTAGAGGTTTTTTTCCAATGGAGGCAATTCTGTGATTCTCTGATTCTGTAGTAAGCTGGTGCTTGGAGGCTCCTGCGAGACTCTGTGGCCAGGAGCAGGTTAACCCACCCCAGAGCTCATGGCTGCGATGCCTGGGGGTCCAACCGCCCCGCAGAGGGAGATGCGGAAGGTGTGCGGTTCTGCTTTGCTCCCCTGCTGAGACTGCTGAGATCACCCTTGATTCTGGAAGGTTGTCGCTAATGAGGTATTGGCGGCTGTTGTCCTCGTTTGGTTCCTGGTGCTCCCTCACGTGCTGTTGGCAC
The DNA here is from genome assembly GCA_013396935.1 of Baryphthengus martii. Lineage (NCBI taxonomy): Eukaryota > Metazoa > Chordata > Aves > Coraciiformes > Momotidae > Baryphthengus > Baryphthengus martii. Next base: position 28,581 of record VWZK01007217.1, read on the forward strand.
CCGCAGTGCTGCTGCCGGGGCGAGAGCCGAGACCTCCCTGTGATGTGTACTCTGGGTGACTGGGGTTGGAAGCATGGAAAGGCACGAGCCGTGCACGGAACTCCTTTGGAAGCATGTTATTCTGTGTCCCTCAGTGTGAATCCCACCTGCGACCAATTCCTGTGACCAAGGCCCTTCCTGGGTCCCTCAGTCCCCCTGGGCTGGGGTCTGCCATGCAAGAGATCACTGTAAGTGGCACTTGTTTAGCCTGCAAAGTGAAGCCTGAGTGGATCTAATTGCTGCCTGTGATATGTATATAAATACTTACATAAACAAAGGAGGAGAGGGAGCTGCACAGGCTCCAGACAGGCTGACGCAAGCAGAGGGTAAACTAGCCGTGAATGTGTGGGCTCGAAATTAGGCCATTTCCAACCATCACAACAAAGAAGGGTCTGAAACAGCTTTCCAGGAAGAGGAGAGAGAGTGAGAGGTAACCTGGAGGAAGGAGTTTGGTAAGAGGGTTTCTGACCTGGCACCTGGAGTGCCAGCAGCCCTGTCCCTGAGGGCGGAGAGAACCACCTCCTGGCCTCCCACAGCCCGACGCTGGTGGCTCTGGCTCTGCATGGCGCTGGGCTCTCGTCCCAGGCTGCAGGACCTGGGGCCAACGCTGACAGCACCTGCAGGTCTCTGCACCCCTCTCTGGGCTCCCTGCTGCCGCAGGACGGAGTGGCAGCACCTGGAGGTGCCAGCTTGCCCTGCCTTGGGACCAGTCCCAGCTGGCACTTCTGTTGCTTTGGTTTCTTCTTCCTGCTCTTGTCATGCCTGTCAGATCTTGCTCGTTGCACCTTTCAAGGTCCCACCAACCCAGTGCTTGTGCTGCATGTTTCCCAGGGTCCTCCCAGCCAGATCTTGTGCTCCAGAGGAGGAGTAATTCAGTGACACACCAAGTGATGGCCGTGGTTCTGCATCGCCTCTAACCCCAGAGGCACCTGGAGCCCTCTGGGGAACTCTACAAAGATGCCAGAGCGGTGTTCATCTGTGTGGCGTGGAGTGATGCCCAGGGCATGCCTGCCTTTGACACAGGGATTTGAGAGGTGGCAGGGAAGGTGACTTGGGCTCTGTGACACTGGCAGTGGCAGAGAGTGGGGCAGGGGAAGCTGTTTCTCACAGCATGAGAGCTAAAGGTGGCTAGACTTAGAGAGACAAGGAACTACCAGGGAGCCCAGTGAAGGGCTGGGAAGCTGCCAAGGGACCTGGAGCATCTGTGTGGGCAGGAAAGGCTGAGAGCCCTGGGGCTGTTCAGCTGGAGCAGAGCAGCCCCAGAGGGGGGCTGAGCAAGAGCTCAAGGGCCCCCGGGGGGCAAGAGGCTGGGGCCAGACTCTGCTCAGGGGTGCCCAGCGCCAGGACGAGGGGCACCGGGCACTGACTGGAAGCCAGGAGGTTCCCTGGGAGCGGGAGGAGCAACTTGTTTGGTGGGAGGGGGTTGGAGCCTGGCCCAGGCTGCCCAGAGAGCTTGGGGAGTCTCCTTCTCTGGAGAGATTCCAAAGGTGCCTGGACCCTGCGCTGCTGGGCCCCCTGCTATGGGTGACCCTGTTGGAGCAGGGGAGGGGCACCAGAGGAGCTCCAGAGGGACCTTCCAACGCTACCACGCTGGGATTCTGTGCCTTTGCAGTCTCTTGAGAGGACTCTTGCAAATAAACTGCTCTGCTCTAGGTTTCACTCCCTGGTGCTGCTGGTGACAGGGGCAGGGAGCTCTGCGTGCAGTGCTCTGACGGGGGCACTCCCCATTTGTTCCTGCCACTGCAAAATCTTCTTGAAAGATTTTGTAACTCTCTTTGATGATTTTTCACCCGTTTTTCCTGGTGTTAGAATAAGACTTATTGAATTGTAATTTCTAAGATACTCAACTTGTATCTTTTTTCAAGATAAGTGATTTTTTTTTTTTGCCTCAGTAGAGAAGTTGATTTAATAAGAGAAAAAGAATGTGAATGACTCTGCAAGTTCTGTAATGGAGTTTGGGGTGGGGGTGGCCAGTGCATTTTTTCTAACCATTCACAGTTGTGTCTTAAACATTACTGGGCATTAATAAGGTACCAGAAGACTGGGGGAGAAGAAGCAAGAATAATCCTGACAGTTGCCATCTGGAGCGCTTAATTTCTCCCCCTGGTGAATAAGAAGACAGGAAAAAAAACCTGAAAGAAATTAAATCAGTGAATGGCAATAGTTGAGCAGATCTACGGCCAGCGGGCATGGGCTCTGGTGGGTGATGCTGCCAGGCTGGGCGGGGGGAGATTTGCCCCCAAGGGGCCACAAGCCGGGACCCCTCTGTGCACTGGGACCCCTGGTCAGGGGATGCGTTTGGAGGTAACTCCTGGTCTCCTCAGCTCATTGCTACAGAGCGGTGGCTGCGGCACCGCCGAGGGACGGCTGTGGCTTTGTCCTCGCTCCGTTCCCAGCGTGGCGAGGGTGTGTGGGGAGAGGAGGGCGGTGTGTGGGGAGAGGGAGGCAGTGCGTGGTCGAGGGGGCAGCTGTGGCATTTGGGGGGTCTGGTGCAGAACGGTGCCCGTTGTCGGCGGGTGGCACGGGCACAGCTCTGGAGAGGTGACAGGCACGGCTCGGGGGCCTTCCCCAACGCTTTCGGGCAGATGAGGCGCATCCGAAGTGTACCCCTGTGCTGGCTCCAAGTTTCCTGCAGCTGAGGGGTCCCAGGCGGCTGGAGGAGGGGCAGGTGTACACCCATGCCTGGCTTCAGGAGGCCTTCCTCCTCTGCCGCCTGTGAGGGCGCACGCCAACATGCGTTGCTGTGGGCCCTTTTGTTGCAGGGTCTGCCCGCCGCTAGGTAGATGTATGCCCACGGGATGCAGACACACCACGTGCCGCTTTTAGTTCTGGTGATTTGTCTCTTTACTACGTGTGTTTTTCTAGGGAGAACTGAAACTGTCACGGCATGTCCTCTCCGCCGGGCACAAAGGCTTGACCCATGCCAGGGCAGCACAGGGTTGATGGGGTTCTAGGGTGCAGGGGAAGCTGTAGACTTGCTGCTCCTTGAAGCAGCAGCAGCAGACAGACAGGACCTGTGGCTCTCCAGTGCAGGGCACAGGTGTGGGTTGAATGAAAAGAGCATCTCCGAGACCGCCCGGTTGCTCCTGGGCTGGTCTCGTTTCTCATGATGGAGCCGTGATTTCTGCTCTGGGGCCGGTGTCATGGAGCCGTGCTCGTGCTCCAGGCCCCGTCAGACTCCTGCTGTGACCCTGAACTTCCCAGTCTGTGGACGCAGCCTTCTCCTCTCTTGCCTGTTCTTGGTGCAAGGCACTTGCAGCAGATGCTGCTCCAGCTGGGAGAGGAGCCTGGTGCCAGCTGCCTGGGCAGAGACAGGCCCTTGCTGGTGCCTGCCTTGTGCCGTCCCTTGGCCTGGGGCTGGGAGGGCCGGAGGAAGAGCCATTAGTCATTTCCTGGACAGATCCAGGCCATACCGTAAATCTCTCCAACTCTCAGTGGTTCAGGGGCTATTTCTGTTTGAGGATTGTCACGTAGATTAAAGCTTTGAATTTCAGCCAGTGATGGACCGGACACGGTCCCATGTGCCGTCCTGTGGGGCTCAGCCCAGTGTCCCATCTGCTCTTGGCAGGGCAGTGGCTGGACTGTCCCTGCCTGGGAGCAAGAGCCTGACCCACTGGGCTGGCAGAGTCCTCCTGCCTTTAAGTGGCCCTCGCTGTCGGGGGGACTGGCAGAAATAGCCCGTGGTGGTGGCTACTGGTAGCTCTGCTCTGTGCTGGAGCCAACCGTAGCCGCACCCGCCACCACTCCGGTGTGTGTGCATGTGGCTTCTTGGATTGACACTGAGCTCGGGGGTGGAAACACACGTCACCCATCCTCCCACTCCCAACCCTTTGGCACCAGGACACCGCTGCATCCTGTTGGACAAGTATGAGCCAGTTTGGAAAACCCCTGGCAGGGGTCTGTTCTTCCAAGGAACAAGTGACAGGACAAGAGGAACCAGCATCCAGCTGCCCCAGGGGAGGTTGAGGTTGGAGCTGAGGAAGAATTTGTCCAGTCCCCTTTGGGGTTGTCCAGGCGTGTGCCAGGCTGCCCAGGGCAGGGCTGGAGTCCCCCTGCTCCCTGGAGGGGTTTCCAAGGCGTGGAGATGTGGTGCTGAGGGACATGGCTCGGTGGTGCCCTGGCAGGGATGGGGCAATGGTTGGTCTCTATGAGCTTAAAGGTGTCTCCTGACCAGAACAATTCAATGATCCTCACTTCAGGATGAATAGTTTACAGGGCAAGAATCAGACCTTTCCCTGTAAAACCCAGAGATGGGCAGGGTGCTGAGCCCCCCTGAGTCACTCATGCTGATGTCCAACCTCCCCCATGGGTCCCCCTGGCACATGGGAAGGAGCCAGGCAGAGCTCCCAGATATGCTGGTGCAGGTGTGGAGATGGAGGATCGTGGTTGCAGATGGGGGACAGGGCCACCGGGAGGAACTGGAGGCAGAGGTGGTGCTGAGAAGGCAGTTGATTAAAGGAGCAGAGCAGGTCCCAGAAGCTGGGAGAATCCACCTTCTGCCCCAGGGCACTGTGTCCTGACCCTCTTCGCTGGCTTTGGTGTGGAGCAGAGGCTCTGGAGGTCTGGAATGGGGTAGACCCAGGAGAGGTCCATGCCTCACTGCCACGATGAGGAAAGGTCCCTTCTGGGTGGCTGGTGGGAGTGACTGCAACGGGGACTGTGCCCACTGCGGGCCCCAGGGAGGGAATGCAGTGGCAGTTGAACTTTGCAGGGGATGGGGGACACTTGTGGGGATCCCGGCATGGTGCGGGACTGCTCAGTGAGGTCACTGACATGGGGATTCCCATGAAGGATGGGAGTGGTCCTCTGCAAGGCCCTCAACATGAGGATCACTTGGGGGTGTGTGCGGGGCTGTGTCCCCACAGGGTCCCTGCCATGGGGTCTCTGCGACATTCCTATAGGGTTGGTTCCTGGGTGAGGGCCCCAAGATGGGGTTCTCTGTGTGGGATAGTCAGGGGTCCTGCACAAGCTTCCTGCAGGGGTGGCCTGGGTGGAGTGTGGGGGATCCCCACCAGGTCCCCAAGTGGAGGCTAAGTGTCCTCTGCTGGGTCCCTGCCAATGGATGGTCCTTGCTGGGGTTCCCCTCTGCGTTCCCTACAGAGATGTCCATGTGCCATAGGGGGGTCCTCTCCCGAGGGGTGGTCCCTGCTTTGAGGGAGTCCCGTGGGCTCCCTGCAGGGATGACCATGTGTATTGTTGGGGGTCCTCTCCCGGGGATGATCTCCGCTGGATGGGGCTCCCGCGGGGTCCCTGCAGGGATGCCCATATGCATTAGGGGGGGGGTCTTTTCCCGGGAGGATGGTCCCTGCTGGGTGGGGGTCCCGCGGAGTTGCCCGTGCGGGGTGTGGGGATGTCCTCCGTCGGACCCCTGCCGGGGGGACGCTCCCAGGCG
>VWZK01007217.1:34290-98537 GCA_013396935.1 Baryphthengus martii
CTGGGGCCTGCCCCAAGCGCGGGGGTGCAGCGGGGCTGGGTGTGGGGTGGGGGCAGCTCAGCAGGCTCAGCACCGGCGTGGTACCGGTGCCAGTACTGCTCCAGTCCCGGCTCTGGCACAAGTACTGGCTGCAGCACCAGTCCCGGCTCTGGCACCGGTCCCGTCTGGGCCGGGCTGCAGGAGCTGGCGGCCGCCTGCGTGCCGGTGGGACCAGGCAGGGGGTGTGTGTTCGTGGGCCGTGCGCGATGCCGGTGTGACTGCAGCGGCTTCCAGGCGTCAGGCCCGGGTGCAGCACAGCAGGTTGTGCTGGGTGCGCTGGACGCTGGTGCAGCGCGTGCTGGGCAACGGTGCCGGTGCCACAGGCAGGATGTGCAGGTGTGACCTGCCGGGAGCTGAGGTGTGACACAGGAGGGCACAAGCATCGTGCTGTGAAATGGGACGGCCCAGGCATCGTGATGCGTCAGGCAGGGTGGCTGTGACACAGGGCACCGTGTGTGGCACGGAGTGACAGAGGTGGTATGGCCGGTGGTTCTGCTGAGCATGGTGGGTGACCATGGAGGGTGCCGGGTGGCTGTCACAGACTGGGGCAGTGCTGAAGGTCACTCGGGTGCCGGGTGCTTGTGGGAAGCAAGCGCTTGGCGCCTGAGCCTGGTCAGCACAGGGAGAAAGTTCTTTGACAGGCTGTGGTAACTGGCCCTAACAAGGGGTGCTCGTTAGTGATGGGGCACTGGGAGCAGTGGCTCACCTTGGTGGGCTGCGAGGCACAGGGAGCCTGTGCTTCAGCATGAGGTGTCACAGGCAGGAGAGGGGGTGCTTCTTGGGGATGAGGGGAGGGGAAGATGAGGAGACAGACTTGGGGTGAGCAAAGCGTTGCTGCAGCGCAGGGGATGAAGGGAAGCGAGAGCTCTCCTCGTAGGTGGGGAAAGAGCTCTCTCTTGGAGGTGCTGGGGCCAAGGGGATGGTTGGTGCTGGGGCTGAGGCGCTGGCACGCTCACAGGCACAGCTCTGTGGGCTCGGCTGCCAAGCGCTGGGGAGCAGCAGAGGCAGGCGAGGCAGCGCTGCTGCCTTTGCTATCGAAGAATTGAGCAGACGAGATGCTCTGCTTTGGCCAGAACTGGCTCTAGGCTGTAGGACAGGCTTTACACCTGCTCGCTCCTGCCCCAGTCTCTGGGCACGCTGGGGTTGTGAGCAAGGCTCTTGGGGACACAGGGACACGAGGGCTGCTCTTTCCCTCCGTTGCTGTATTAGCCCCAGCACATCATCTCTGTCGTCCCTGCACACACCCATCACCGAATCCCAGTATGGTGGGGTTGGCAGGACCCTCTGGAGCTCATCTGGTGCCCCCTCCAGCTCGAGCAGGGTCACCCAGAGCAGGGAGCCCAGCAGCGCAGGGTCCAGGTGCCTTTGGAATCTCTCCAGAGAAGCTGATGCACAGAGCCGGGTCTCATCCTGCTCCAGCCCTTGCCCCGGATCCCGCCGTGTGATGTGGGGCCCAAGGGCTGCCAGTGAGAGCCCACACTCTATAGGTGGCCATGGGATCCACCGCTTCGACAGTCCTTGGGAACTGCTCCGCACCTCCCTTCCCTGTCTTAGTTGGCTTTGGGAGGTGCGTGGACACTGGAGGAAGCAGTGGTGCTGGAGTCAGCGTGGTGGGGTGCTGGGGCGGTCGTAACCCCCCACCCCTTCCTCCTTTTAATCCTCCCCTGCATTCAGGGGAAGCCAGGAAGCAGCTCAGCCGGGCTGAGCGAATCACCCGAGGCAATGGAGGGAATGGGGCACTTGAGGCAAAGCAGCAAAGCTCTTTGCCGGTATAAAGTAGAAATTTCCCTCCCAGGTCTCCCTTTCCCGAGGGCAGATGCTATCAGAGAGCTGAAGAGTGGAAATGCTTCTGCTGCAGCCTCCTTGGGCTGGGGGTGGGAGCCGCAGAGCAGAAGCTGCTGGAGAGACCAAAGGGAGAAGTGGGGAGCTCAGGGATGTGGGGCAGGGGTTTGGATGCTGGCAGGAGAGCAGTGGGGAGCTCAGGGATGTGGGGCAGTGCTGTGGGCGCTGGCAGGGGAACAGAGGGGAGCTCAGGGATGTGGGGCGGTGCTTTGGGTGCTGGCAGGGGAGCAGTGGGGAGCTCAGGGATGTGGGGCGGTGCTTTGGGTGCTGGCAGGGGAGCAGTGGGGAGCTCAGGGATGTGGGGCAGGACTTTGGGCGCAGGTGAAAGCACCAGCGCTCACACCCTGGCCAGCGCAGCCAGTGCATCAGCCTGGCTGATATGCAGAGGAATTGGCTGCAGCCGCAGCTCCGGGTGCTGGCTTTGCGGCGCGAGGAGCAGGAGCCCTCTGGTCGAGCGTGGTGCCCATGGAGGGGCAGATCTGCCTGACCAGCCCTATCCCTGCTGCCCTGGATGTCATGGGCTGCAGATGGGAGCTGGGGGCTGTGCTGTGGCTCCTGCTCTCCCGGGCAGAGAGAGGCAGGACAGCCTCAGATTTGGGTGCAGGGAGCTGTGGGCAGTGGGTCAGGGTGACGGCTGCTTTGCCAGAGCCTCTGCTGCCCCGTGGGCCGGGCAAGGGGACCAGGCGCTCCGTGCTGCTCCCTGCGCGGTGCTCTCGTGGTGTCAGCAGCACCAGCCGAGCTCAGGCTGGTGTCCGGGGCATCCCTTTCTCTCAGACCAAGGCAGTGCCTGCAGAGGCTGTTGGCTTCATGGCTTAGGTGGGGGCTGACTTCCCAAAATGAAACCGCTTGTTTTGCAAACTGTTCTGTGCCAGCTGAGGTACCTTCACTGAGATGAAGGGAGGCAGGAAAAGCCCAGCTGGCTTCACAGTGCACACCCCTTAGAGCTGTGTAGTGTCCTGGAACTGGCCCTGAGCTTTCCCAGGCTCTGGGGCATCATCCCCATGCACTAGTCTGGGCACTTGCAGTGCTTGTTCCTTGAGCAGACAGGCTTGGTCCCTATCTGCAAGGTGACATCCAAGCAGGTGGGGGCCTGACCAGTGTGAAAGGGGACGAAGGGAAAACGAGTGATCGAGCCTGTCCAATCTGCCACGGCTGGGCTTGCTGCTACACTCCCGGCTCCTCTGAGGGGCTCTGGGATGTGCTGGCCGATGTTTGGGTGCTTTGGAGAAGCTCACAGGACAGATGCTCTAAAGTTGTGTGTGTTCCCTGCCTCCTCCTCCCCTCTTCCAGGGCACAGGGTCCTTGGTCTCACCCAGTTGGACAGCAGTGAGGATCCCAGACCTCTCCCCAGCTCTGGCTCCTGTTGCTCCTTGCACTTAGTGGCCAGTGTACCGGCACCGCCTGACCGGCGCCTGGCTCCTTCTGGGACAGGGTAGTGACATGCTGTCTCTCAGGCCAGCTGGGGACCCCTCTCCTGGTGCTGCCTCTTGCTGCTCAGACCCTTTTCCCTCAGCCTTTGCGCTTTGGAGGTGCTGCTGTTGAGCTGTTCCCCTCAGTTTGCATCCACAGGGTACAGGCATCTTCCTGGAGGTGTCCTTCCCTTGCTTCTGCTGCTCTGCTTGCCTAGCTTTGTGCTAGTGGCCCTCCCTGGGCCACTCCCTGGGTCTGTGTGGGGCTCTCACTCCAGGACAGGGTCAGTGTCTGCGCCCTGGGAGGGATCTCAAGCCTGTGGGTGCGGATGGGGGCTCAGGCAGGATGGGGAAAGGGAAGGATGTCCTGTAGGCAGGGATAAAGCACAGGACCCTGGTGGCACCTGCAAGGGAGGCTGTCAAATGCCTGCCTTGTGATGGGAACGTTCTCTCCTCCTCTGACCTGGCTCTGCATCTCCTTCCTGGACCTATTCAGAGGTTGAGTTACTCTGTGCGATGGGGCAGGAGCATCAGGGATCATCTAGGAGAAGAGGCTTTCTTCCCTGCTTGCTGTAGGAAGAGCACAAACATAAGGAGAAGGGATGGGACCCCAGCAGGGATTGCTGGCCTTCGCAGGACTGTGTGTTGCTGGCGAGGGGTTGGTGCTGGAGGGGGCTTGCACACTGAGCTCCAGCCCCTGTGCGGTCTGGAGTCATCCCAGACCCTCCTCCCATGGGCGCTGAGTCGGGCTGACAGCTGCAGGACATGGATGGTGTGCCCTGGGCTTTGCTGTACAAGCTCTGCTTGGAGGTGGGGATTGTCTCGTTTGGGACCTGCAGGCACAGGATGCTCAGGTAGAGCTTTCCAGTAACCGGTCAGACTCCATTAGCTGCCAGAGTTCAGAGATCAGGACTTCAACTGGGCAAAGTTTTATTCAAGTCTTCTGTCCAGGGTTGGAGCTTCCAGGTGGGTTTTCAGATTGTGAAGCAGCTGACTTTTCCAGTCAAGTTTCCCAGCTCTCTTCGAGTTGTCTCCAATCCTTTTAGGTTCCTTTGCAGCTCTTCTTCACTGTGTTTATTCAGCTGAAAGCCTTTGAATTCGCTGTTGGTGGTTTCCATTGTTAGGAGCAAATCTACCCCCTCAGGGGGCGACCTTGTGTCTGAAAAGGCCATCACTATGCTAAGGATGGACCAGCACTTTCAGGTTAAATAGTCTGAACCACCTGCGGGGACTCAGCTCCGGGAAGAGGGGCTCAACTACCCCACACTCACCTGTACAAACAGGGTGAAAAATGGAACCTGGAGCGCAGCAGGAGCTGGACACATCTCCTGCTCCACACGGACACAGGAGATGCAGAGCCCGGTGGAGATGGGACAAGAGGATGTGCCCTTTTGCAGGACGGGGACCGGAGAGGGGTCTGCTCGGGTGGGAGGGAGCACATCTTAGTTACCAGAAGGAGACTCCTCTCTCAGAGCACAGGAGCAGCTGGTGGCCTTCCCTGCAGGAAGAGCTCTGCTGGGGACACGAGCACGGCCCCTGGCAGGTGACTCCAATACTTAGCTGGAGGTTTTTGATGGTGCCCAGAATTTGCTGTCCCCTGTTCCCCTCCAGAGCTCTGTCAGGCAGCCGAGGCACTCGGGGCAAGGATATGGGGAAAGGAAGGTGCCACAAGATGGAGGCATCTTGTTGCTTCAGTTTTGGTTCCTTATCTCCTCTCCTCCCCTCCCTCCCCACCAGCAGTTTCTGAAGGACTCCGTGTCCCATCGCAGCGTCTCATGTGTCTGGGGACTGCGCTCTTTGGGGAGTGCCTGCGCCGGCCATGGGATCCCCCACGATGGGACTCCGGCTCCTGCTCCTCCCACCCAGACTGTGGGCGCTGTGCAGGTTTTGGGGAATGGCGAGTGCAGGGAGGGTGACTGATCTGCTGGGAGCCCTGAGGTGGAGTGAAATCAGAGCAGGCTGCAGGTGGCTTGGCAGGAGGAGGACTCACAGTTCGTCTTGTAGTGGAGGGGAAGAGCGATACTGAGAGCAGAGCAGAGACCCTCTGAGGGGCAGATGGGTATCTGGGAGGAGAGACAGAGCTGTTTGTGTTGGGGAGGCACAGGAAGGATTCTTGTGATGGTGCCATTCAGGAGCATGTGGGCTGTGCGGGGAAGCCGAGGATGTTGGCGTGGCCGGGCTGTGAGCACGGCTGCGTGGCGATGCTGGGGGCGAGGGCTCTGCTGGAACGCGGGCTCTGCCGTAACACGGGCTCTGCTCCTCGCCAGCACCGGCAGAGCGGGCAGTGCCGAGAGGCAGCCGCCGTCTCTCGTGGCATCTGTTTGGGTGCAGCCCTGTGGTGGCAGCCGTGGCGGTTTCAGGCCACATCATCGGTTCCCAAACTGGCAGGATGAGGTGGGTTTGCAGCCCTGAGGACAATTTGGTCCCATCTGCAAAGGGGACCGTGCTGAAGCATGACCCATTTATTTGTGTTGCAACCGGGAGAGCCCAGGTGATGCTGAAGGATCCACATCTTGTGGAACGATGTCCTGTGCGGTCCCGGCAGCAGGGTCTGGTGTGTCTTTCCTCTGCCGGCAGCTGTGCCACAGGAGGGCTTCTCCACACAAGGCTTCGGCCATATGTAGGGTTCAGGCGATGAAATGTCCCATCACCAGAGCCTTTGGAAGCGTAGGACAGCCCAGCTCTGTTTGGGAGAGGCTGTTTGAGGTCCTGGATGAGGCTGGGGCCTCCCTTTGCTGTGAGAGGGAGTTGCTCTGTTCCCTGTGGCTGCAGAAAAGGCTCTGCCCTCATTCCTCTTCGCAGTCACCTGATACTTCAGGTTAATATTCTGGCTTCTTATCTCCTTAATGCAAATGAAATGCCTGAAAACCAGCGCACAAAGCATTGATTCTGCTGTTAAGCCAAGGGAAATGAAGTAGTAAATTTTCCTATTATGAAAGAGAGATAGGTAAAGCTTTCCTGAACTTCTGCTTAGCCAGGACTGCTGATGGGAAGGCAGGCTGCTCAGAGATGGAGCGGCTTGCCATTCATTTGGGATTTGATTGGAATTCACTGTGCCACCAGCCCGTGAGCGTAGGGGGCTGCAGCCCATGCTGTGGGTGGCACTGATGCTGCGTCTCTGCAGCCTGGAGAGGCAGGGATATGGTGGCCGCGAGCCATGAGCTATGGCTGAGTGAGCTGCTCACCAATCCCAGTGTGGTGGCGTTGGAAGGTCCCTCTGGAGCTCCTCTGGTGCCACCCCCTTGCTCCAGCAGGGTCACCCAGAGCAGGGGGCCCAGCAGCGCAGGGTCCAGGCGCCTTTGCAATCTCTCCAGACAAGGAGACTCCCCAAGCTCTCTGGGCAGCCTGGGCCAGGCTCCAACCCCCTCCCACCAAACAAGTCGCTCCTCCCGCTCCCAGGGAACCTCCTGGCTTCCAGTCGGTGCCCGGTGCCCCTCGTCCTGGCGCTGGGCACCCCTGAGCAGAGTCTGGCCCCGGCCTCTTGCCCCCCGGGGGCCCTTGAGCTCTTGCTCAGCCTTGCTCAGCTCCCCTCTGGGGCTGCTCTGCTCCAGCTGAACAGCCCCAGGGCTCTCAGCCTTTCCTGGCCACACAGATGCTCCAGGTCCCTTGGCAGCTTCCCAGCCCTTCCCTGGACTCTCTCCAGTAGTTCCCTGTCACTCTCTGGCAATGGAGACACAGGGACAACACGAACTTTGCCTGTGGCTGTAGGGGAGATATGGAAGGGGGGCTGTGGGGTGTGGTGGGCACAGGACAGGTGGGGAGGAGGCTGTGGTGCTTTTCCTGATGTGACTCTGGGTGCTGCAGAGGGGCTGTGCGACGAGGGATGGTGGTTCTGAGCAGGCAGCTGCTGTGTTCGTAAATAAAAGGCCCTTTCTGTAGAACACGCTCTTCCTGCTGCGCTGGTTCCTATCCCTGGAAGAAAAGCAGTTGGGTGAATGTGGACAATGCCAGCGGACACGTCTCTGCCAGCCAGGGAGTGCCAGAGTCTCTTGCTCCTCTGTGGGGTGCCCTGTGCCCTGGCACACGACACGGGACGGGCTTTGAGAGATGCGGGCGGTTGCTGTGGCGGATGGACGGCTGCCGACGCTCAGCAGCTCCCGTGAATCAGCTCCGAGGGCCTCTGCAGCATGGCGCCGGTGGGGACGGCAGAGCTGCCTGCAACCTGCTCTGGCCTCATGGGCAAGGCACCGTCCGTCTCCCTGCCACTCTCCTGCAGCTACAGGGAGATTCTTTCTGCACGGCTGTGCCGGTGCCATGTGCTAAGTGACATGGTGCTGGCTGTGGACACCTCAGCAGACAGAAACGCTGAGCTAGTGGAAGCGGTTGATAGGAAAAGGATGAATGAAACGCTTCTTGTAAAAACAGTCGAACTGGCATGTACACTGTATACAAATTGCTGTCCCAAGTCCGTGCTGCTGCTGGGGTGGCTTTAGGTGTTGGCAGAACAGAAAGGGGTTCCTGGGGCCGTGGTGGTCGAAGCCTGGGGCAGGACCACACTCTGGGGTGTCCCTGCTCCCCATGGGAGCCCCTGGCTCCGGGGCTGACGTAGTTAATGTACAGGCTTTGGGTAGATCTGCCCTATATACACTGCGATGCGAGTCAACATGGGAGGGAGAGCTCTCCATTGCTCCTCTCCATCAACTGCTGCTGCACAGGAGAGGCTGCTGTCATCTCGAAGGAGGAGGGGGAGGAACGGCCTGCTCGCAGGGTAGTCTTTGAGCAGCGGCGTGCGATGGTGTAATTAAGGACGGCGTGATGCTGAGCTTGCGAGGGGCAGAGCCAGCAAGCTCTGTGCTCAGCAGCTGCCTGCAGACAGCGTGACTGAAGGTGCTGCTCTCCTCCTGGCTCCAGGGATCATTCCCACAGGATCCAGCACTGGCTGGTGAACCCTGAGCGCTGCCGGCTGCCCTGATGCGTGTCAGTCCAGTGCAGGGATGGATCTGGGGGTAACCCTGCTTGCTTTTCTATGATTCTAGTCTGTGGTTCTTTGAGGAACTGGCCTCAAGATGCCCCAGGGGAGGTTTAGGTTGCAGCTGAGGAACAATTTCTTGTCCTTTGGGGTTGTCCAGGCCTGTGCCAGGCTGCCCAGGGCAGGGCTGGAGTCCCCCTGCTCCCTGGAGGGGTTTCCAAGGCGTGGAGATGTGGTGCTGAGGGACAGGGCTCAGTGGTGCCCCGGCAGGGATGGGGCAGCGCTGGGACTCCAGGATCTCAAAGGTCTCTCCCAGCCCAAACGGTTCTGTGATTCAATGATTGCTGAGGGGCCATCGTGGAATGGGGCAGATGGGTAGGGGTGAGCAGTGAGCTGTGACCCCACAGGGCTGAGCAGACCCCTCCTGGGAGACTGAGGCCACAGCCCATGGTCCCGTGTGCCAGTGGCGCAGGACGCCCGAGCGGCTCACCGGTCCTGGTGAAAGCCTCTGGCCACCATCCTGTTCCCCACTCCACTGTGCCGGGGTGGCGACGGTGCCGGAGCTGGGCTCGGTGCTGGTGCCAGCGGGGTCCGGGGTAAAGCTCTGCAGCTGCTTCTCCTCCGGGAAGAGCCATTTGGGCTGTGCATGGCTCTGTGGGAGGGGTGCTGGACACCTGGGATAAAATTATCCACAACACCCACAGGGTTTGTGAGATTATGGTTTGTATTTTAAGGAGACAGAAGCATGCCCCAGCTGAGGTTTGTTTCTCTGAAGCAGTTATGAGTTGTGGGTCTGTAAAACACACTTGGAAACTGATTCCCGAAACCTTTAGTTGGGAGCACTTTGGAATTGGTCCACGGCTCCTCCTGAGGCCTGGTGGTGGGAGAAGGTGGTGGAACAGAAACACTCCTTGGAGAGTGCAGACGTGCCTCCAGCAGCCACTAAAGTCATCTCTGCCTGGAGCGTGTGCTGGTGCCGAGTCCCGCAGGTTGTCTGACCAAAGCTGGGATATATCCCACGGGAGAAGGCTGGTGGGCAGCCCTGGCCACCAGCCGCCTCAGGTGTAGCTGCAGAGCAGTGAGATGCAGGTTTTCTGTTGACTTTTTCACGGGAAGCAGAGAAAACTTGTTCCAAGGAATCACGGCTCAGCACATCGCATGAAAAACGTGTATGTGGAGAGATAAGAGCCTCTTGCAGATGAGTGGTACTTAGGAAGCTGCTAACTATCAGCGAGCTGGAGCTTTTGGAATAGCTTGGAAAGATCTAGAGGAGCAGCGATGTGCCACTGATGAAGCTTCCTCCCAGAGGTTTCCAAAGGCTTTTCTTCTCTATTGTGTGCTGGCAACTCTTTTCCTTTTAACATCCTGTTGAAGCCAGACCGAGGAGCTGCTGTAGGTAAAAATAACACTTTTCCCTGTTAGATTTAACCTGCAGCAGCTCTCTGCGCCAGGTCAGTGTGCGCCAGTGGATCCCCGGGAGGAGATGGGTCCTTTCGGCAGCAGCAGCAGCAGGAGCCTGATGCGTCCGTGAGCTGCTTGCTTTGTGGGGAATGGAGCCCTTTATTCTCTCCTGGATCGTGTCTGGATGGGTCTGGTGTAAAATGGTGTTTGCAGACAGCGCCGGTGGTAGAAACAGGGCTGGCTGTTGTGGCATCACACGGAGCCAGCACCAGCAGACCTGGGGATGCCGAGAGAGGACCGGTGTCCGGTGTCATTCCGGGTGCTTATGCTGGTGACACCTGGGATGTGTTGTGGGCTCCTGGTATGTGGATGGTGCCCACTGGTTATCATAGAATCATAGAATAGTGGGGATTGGAAGGGACCTCTGGAGATCAGCGAGTCCAACCCCCCTGCCAGAGCAGGATCACCCAGGGCAGGACACACAGCAACAGATCCAGAGGGGTTGGAAAGTCTCCAGAGAAGGAGACTCCACCACCTCTCTGGGCAGCCTGGGCCAGGCTCTGTCTCCCTCCCACCAAAGAAGTTTCTCCTCCTGCTGAGGTGAACCTCCTGAGTTCCAGTTTGTCCCCGTTATTCCTTGTCCTATCCCAGGGCACCCCAGACAAGTGCCTGGCCCCTTCTCCTTGACCCCCACCCTGCAGAGATTTGGCACCAGGAATCAGCTCCCCTCTCAGGCTTCTCTTCTCCAGCCTCAACAGCCCCAGTTCTCTCAGCCTTTCCTCACAGCAGGGATGTTCCAGTCCCTTCATCACCCTCGTAGCCTCCGTTGGACTCTCTCCAGTAGATCCCTGTCTCTCTTGAATTGGTGAGCCCCAAACTGGATACACTTACATACGCCCCCCACCCCCACTCTGTGCTCTGCTTAGCTCCATATCCGCTATCACAAAGCAGGATTGAAAAACTCAGAGTCATGTTCTTGCGTATTATCTTCTCTGAGGTAATTTTTAACTCAAGGAATGCAAAGGCCGTTCTATACGGCCGAGGAGGACGTGGCTGCTTGCTGCGGATTCCTTCAGGAGGAAGAGGTGGAAGCCAGCCTGGGTCAGTGGCTGTTTTCTGTGCCTGACAGAGGAGTGAGGGAGCGGGGCTGGCACTGTGCTCGGGTGGTATGGTGGCTTCCTGAGAGGCTGGAGCACAGCCCCTGGCCACGGCATCCACCCGCTGCTCCTGGGCAGTCTGGTGAGGAGCGGCTGAGGGAGCTGGGCTTGTGCAGCCTGGAGCAAAGGAGGCTCAGGGGAGACCTTCTGGCTCTCCACAACTCCCTGACATTCAGGAGCTTGGAGCCAGGGGGGTCGGGCTCTGCTCCCAAGGAACAAGAGGAAGCGGCCTGGAGTTGCCCCAGGGGAGGTTGAGGTTGGAGCTGAGGCAGAATTTCCCCAAGGCCCTTTGGGGTTGTCCAGGCGTGTGCCAGGCTGCCCAGGGCAGGGCTGGAGTCCCCCTGCTCCCTGGAGGGGTTTCCAAGGCGTGGAGATGTGGTGCTGAGGGACAGGGCTCAGGGGGGCCCTGGCAGGGATGGGGCAGCGCTGGGACTCCAAGAGCTGAAAGGTCCCTTCCAACCATAATGGTTCTATGAAAAAAACCCAAACAAAACACGAGAACTTTATTGCTGCAAGGGGAAGATCTAGAGGTCAGGAATTGACCCATGGAATGACCTAAACCTGCACTGAAAATTTTGATTCTTGGCCAAAGCATCTGCTTTCTGCTGCTGTAAAAACTTCTAGCTGTCGATAGTCGCATTGAATTTTTCACCCTTTTTAGGGGAGGATCAAACCACTTATGCACATGCTTTGAGATGCTTTTTGATTACAAGCTGCACATTGTTTTTCCACAGGAACTCGGCCTCTTTCGGATCAGATTAATAGCGCTCAATGAATGAAGCAGCTGTTTCGCAGTTTTTTATCTTCCTTATTCACTGTGCAGCCCGGCGCTGCATCGCCGCACGCTGCCGAATGCGGCACCGAGCGTGACATATTTTTAAAGTCCCTTTGTAGAGTTTTTTTGTGTGTCTGTTTTCTAAACGCAAATGTTTGAGCACTCTGTCAGCATCCAGGCGGCAGGATCTGTGGAACGGATCCTCGGTGTAACAAACCATTTCATTTTATCCAGCATCCCTTGCGCAGAGCAGAGCGTTGGGGTTGTTTGCGGCATAGCACCCGTCCAGGTGCAGAGCCGTGGAGCTCACCCGCTCCCGGGGAGGTGTCTGTTGGTTTGCTGTGTGTGCAAAGGGAGATGAGGAGCAGAGAAGTGGTGGCTGATGTTTGCACACCAGTCATTAGCGGTTTGCTCACTGGTCATGAGCGTGGGTCATGTTCCTTGGCTAAGGTGCTGCCGTTTAACAGTCGGTGCTGATGTGAGCAGCCCTGAGCAGAAGGACTTGGGGGTGCTGAGGGTGGTGAGAGCCTGTCCCAGGTTGCCCCAAGAGGTGGTGGCTGCCCCATCCCTGTCCCCATTGCAGGGGAGGTTGGCTGGGGCTCTGAGCAACCTGCTCGAGTTGCAGATGTCCCTGCTCCCTGCAGGGGGGTTGCACTGGATGCCCTTGCGAGGTCCCTTCCCACTCAAACCATCCTCTGATTCTCTGACTCCAGCCGGAGGGTCCAGAGCGGACACGGCCGGCTGGAGGGACTTGCGGAGCAGCCTCCCGGTGCCAGCTCTGGGTGCTGTGACCCAAGGGACGGTCGGTCAGTCAGTGCAAATCAAATGGGTGACCTCAAAGAATCCTTTGGTTAAGTGTGTGAACCTCATTCAGATACTGGCTGTAGCTTTCACCATGAATCAGCGCAGGTGTTTCTTCATCTCAGCCCGTGCAGCTTGCAGGTGAGCGCGTCCCGCAGGGTGGGGGCTGGGAAACCTAAAGAGAACTTGCTTTGCTCTTCCTCCGGCCATGAAAGGCAATTTCAAGAGGGCAAGACCAGCTCTAAGACCTCGATGGCTGTGAAGAAACAGTTAATTTAAGTAACGGTTGATAATGGTTTTATGCCTGTTGCTTGTAGGTGCAAGAGATACTTTGGTCGCCTACAGATTTTGTGTGGATCCAGCACAGGGAGGTCGGAGCGGTTGTATTTAGTTTGTTAGTACCGAGACATATTTCAACACGCTAAATGAACGTATTTTAATGCTGGTTTTTATCTTAATCCACTTGGACTTAAATCACAAGTCAAAAACTACTCACCCTCTATTGAGTAAAATATAAGCTACTCTTCTGAAATATCTGGGTAAAATTGAAAAATTGAATTTATATTTTACATTATAATTGCTTAAATAGATGCGTACGGATGCAGTGTATCTACTTAGGAAAAAGCACTTTTGGTTGCAAAGTCTGTATGAAATTGCAAATTAATCTCATGTAATGGTTAGCAATTGATCCGACTCAGCCTTTCTTTCGGAACGCGGCTAAGGAGCGCCGGTGCAAAACAACAGCAGGCTCCATTATTTCCATCCGGATTTTCCACCAGCTGATTTATCATGGTTAAAATTGGTGATCACTTTGACTTAAATCAATCCACTTTGCTTTATGATGCGCGTGGAGGGAGGTTTTAGCCTGGAGCGGGAGCGCTGCGGATCGCCGGGCTGGGGCTGGGGCTGGTTATATCGAGGATGGGGAAGTTCAGCTGCCGAGTGTTGTTCACCATCCTTTGGGATGTCGTGGGTGAGTTGTTTAATGAGTGGTTTTGAACAAATGCAATTTATTTGCATAAAGCAGTTCAGACTTGGTTTACAGGGAGCCGCACACGTCTGCGCACGCGCGGTTGTGTTGCAGGTTCAGTCACTGCTGATGGACAGGGCAGGGCTGGCAGCTCGGCCTGTGCCCTGCTCGGTGGCTTTTCACACCCCGGGTGGACACCGGTGGAAAGGGGGCTCCTCGGCCACAGTGGGGAGGGGGTCCCAGGCGATGAGGCCGGTTGACTGCCGACCACTCAGTCTTGCAGAGGCCAGTGGCTGTGGTGTGGAGGTTGGTTCTTGCAGCTAGGTCCCCTCCACATGGAGGGCAGGAGGACCTCGCGTGTGACGTGATGCTGGGTGTCTTGTGTTTTGTCCCCGGTGACGGGGTGGCCGGTGTGGCTGCTGGCATATGGTGAGGACTGGGTCCCTGGAGCAAGAGCACCTGAGCTGGGACTGCAGCTGTGCGTTCCTTCCTCTGCTTTAGGGGCTGAAAGGGGACAAGGTGTCTCTGGCAGCAGGGTCATTCTGTTCTGGGGCGCTTGGGAGATGAGGACCCTTTCTCAAGGTGTCTGAGACAGCTTAGAAGGAGCCTGTGGGTCACAGAATCAACAAATCCCAGTGTGGTGGTGATTGGAAGGTCCCTCTGGAGCTCATCTGGTGCCCCCTCAGCTCCAGCAGGGTCACCCAGAGCAGGGGGCCCAGCAGCGCAGGGTCCAGGTGGGTTTGGAATCTCTCCAGAGAAGGAGCTGTCCTCCTGGGCAGGAGGTGGTTGTGGCAGGAGATGCCACCACAGCCCCAGGGCATAGACCTGCTGGAAGGGAGCTGCTGGTGCTGGTGGTGATGGGAGCCAGGAGATCCAGCAAGTCTGTGGGACATGGGGAGTACGTAACTGTTAGTGAAAAAGATGGAGGAAAACTTGAGTAAGCCAGGCATGAAGGATGTAGTGGGCACATTTTCCTTGGGATAAGTTGTCAAAATGAGCATTTCTCTCATTGTGTTGAGCTCTGTCCCCATAGCAGTCGCAGGCCTGTAGTTGCCAGAGCCTCAGTAGCTTGAAGGCTCAAGTGTCGATCCTCTCCAGGAGCTGAAGGTTTATTTGCGGCCGACACAGACAGCATGGGATGGATTTCACAGCTCCTTGGAGGGAAAGGGTTTGCCAAACGTACTGCTCCGTGAGCGTGAGGTCCTGCTTGCGTGTGTGGCGAGGAGCTCAGGAGCTGTGTGAGCTTGTGCTCTGAGCTGAAATTTTTTTTTTGAAAGAAGACACGAAGGCAGCCCTTCCTCTCTCCCTCCCTCCCTCTCTCCCTTTCCTCGCCTGCGCTTAGAGGGCAAAGTGAACATAATTGAGCCATAATTCACAGTTACTGGAAAGAAAGCCTGGGCCACAGTATGAGAAGCCGTATTGGAGCTTTATATTACAGCTATCTCCAGGGGAGATTATTTTTATTAAAATCTGGGTTGGTGGAAAATTCTGAGATTAGCTTCATTTTTAATGTATGGTTCTCTGTGGATCAGCCCAAAAAGAGGCTTCCAGCCGTCTCCAGCTGCCGAGCTGCTGGCGTTCCCGTGCCCGGCAGCGCTGTGACACGACACCCGATGTGCTGGAGATGCCCAGATCGAAATAAACGTCCAAAGTTATTTATCAGCATTTCCAAAAAAAAATAAGGTGGATGTGAAATCTTAGGTGAAAAAACCCACATAAGTTATTGTAAATTTACAGTAAAAACGAACAGTGCTGCAGACCTGCTTCTTCACGAAACCTCCGCCAGCCCCGCTCACGTGTGAGGACAACGCGCGACAGCAGCTCGGGAGGTGGGAGCAGCAGCAGGAGCATCTCTGTATATAGGGATTTGTTCTGACGCTGAGACTGGAGAAGAGCTGCCTGTGGCATGGAGCGCGGGCCCTCCTCGCCTCCTGTCCGTGCGACCGGCAGGTGACGAGTCCCCTCCCCACGTGTCGTAGAGTCTTTTGAGCAGGGCCTGTTGGGACAGGACAAGGAGGGTTGATTTGAAACTAAAAGAGGGAGATTTAGTCTGGAGAGAAGGAGAAATTGTTGGTGCTGAGGGGGGTGAGAGCCTGGCCCAGGTTGCCCCGAGAGGTGGTGGCTGCCCCATCCCTGGCCCCATTGCAGGGGAGGTTGGATGGGGCTCTGAGCAACCTGCTCGAGTTGCAGATGGCCCTGCTCCCTGCAGGGGGGTTGGATGAGATGACCTTTGAAGTTCTCTTCCAATCAATGCCATTCTGTGGTTCTAAGTCAGGGCTGAGCTTGGTACCCTCCCCTTCCTGGCAGCAGTGGATTTTGGAAGAGCATCCCATGGCAGCGCTGGGCAGGGAGGAGATCAGGGGTAGGAAGAGCAGCTCCTGTAGATACAGCCTTGGAGGGATGGTACCAGTGTGCTGTAAGATGATGGACACCTCCCCCAGGGCACCCAGGGACTGGCTGCAGGTGTCCAGCACTGAGCTGGGCAGCAGCTCCCCACCAGCGAGCAAGTCTAAGCGGCTCCCCACCACGGGGCTGCCTGGAGGGTTTGTGCTGAGAGCGAAGCAGGGCGACTGCTCCTGCCCGTGTCTGGCCAGGGTGGACACTTGCAACCCATCGGGCTCAGTCCTTGAAGCCTGTGCAGCATCTTTCTGGTGGCTCTCAGGAGGAACCAGCAGCTGCACATGTACCATGGAGTTCTCTCAGGTGCAACCACCCAGCAGTGCCGGGGGACACGGTGCTCCCGGTCACACGGCGAGGCCAGGGCTCTGCCTCCAGTTGTGACCCAGTCTTGAGTGGCTGACGCATGCTCCGGTGGCTAGGGCTCCTCCGTGCCCACGTGGAGCTTGTAGGGAACTCAGGAGTGTCCTGCAATTTTTAAATTACACCTGAAAAATTTTGTGATGCGCTTTTACACTTGGGTTTTTTCTCTGCTAATGGCTTGGCAGTGGCTGCCCATGTCTATGGATTTGATCTGCTAATGGATGACTTCTGGGTTTATCTGGGCGTTATGTGTGGAGTGGTGGGGCCTCTGGAGTTCCTTGTTGTTGAACCAGGTCCCTGATCCCACTCATGGTCTGCAATTGCTGAGCTCGTGGGAGGGAGAGGGGGGAGAGTTCACGCTGGGGTCCCCCCGTGTTGCTCATCCCCTCCCTTGGTGAGTTAATTGCACGATAATGACATAGTTACGGGGTAACCTTTCATGAAGTACCCGCTGTTAGAGCCCTTTGTTGCCCACGTTTCGCAGAGGCTCGGTGTAACGCACCAGGGCATGTGGTGCATTTGCCGTTCCACCTGGCATGGTGAGGTGACTCATGAGGTTTCTTCCTGGGTTTTGGAGGAAGGCTGGGATCTGTGCGTGCAGAGCGGGGCCGTCCGCGGGTGTGCTCTGGATCCTCCGCCCCGCCGTGCTGTTCAGCGGGCACCTCTGGATTTAAATTGCTTTATGCTGTTCCCAGCATTTCTCAGCCTGTGGTTAGAGCTTGTGAATCATACACCTTAAAAGGGAACCTCTACACGAGTGCTGAGGAAACATCATTGAAATAGTTTCTTTCTTAGTGCCGTGTGGGGACCAAACGCAATACAAGAAGTTAACAGAAAAAGGCTTTATTGGGAGGAGTTGGAGCGCGTGTCGTGCTCTGGAGATGAGGTCGCTGCCCAGCACTGCTCTGTCGAGCTGTGGCAGGAGGGTTTTTTTATGCGTTTGGTTGGAGTGTACTTTAAAACTGCAGTGTCGTGCGTGCGTGTCTCCCTTTAAGGTTCAGGGCAAACCCCACGGAACAATTCCTGTGGGCTCCCTCTGCCCCTCCCCCTTCCCTCCCAAGGGAGGATNTGTAGTGGGGGAGGTTGTCAAAGGAGAGAGTTTGACAGTATGTTGTAAGTTGAAGAACATCTGGAGAGATGTCCAAAGGAGATCTACGAGGATGATTAAAGGACTAGAAGGTCTCTCCTATGAAGAGAGACTGAGTGAACTGGGGCTGTTTAGCCTTGAAAGGAAATGGCTGAGAGGGGATCTTATTCATGTCTACAAATATCTGAGGGGTGGGTGTCAAGAGGAAGGGGACAGTCTCTTTTCAGTGATGCCCAGCAACAGAACAAGAAATAATGGGGTTGAGTTAGAACATAGGTAGTTCCACCTCAACATAAGGAGAAACTTCCTTACTGTGAGGGTGTTGGAGTCTGGCCCAGGCTGCCCAGAGAGGTGGTGGAGTCTCCTTCTCTGGAGGCTTTCCAACCCCCCCTGGATCTGTTGCTGTGTGTCCTGCCCTGGGTGCTCCTGCTCTGGCAGGGGGGTTGGACTGGATGATCTCTAGAGATCCCTTCTAACCCCTACCATTCTATGATTCTATGATCTGAAGATGTTCAAACTGGACTTGCCAAATATCCCACAGAAGCTGGTTCTGTGAGGGACTCCCTCCGTTTTTCCCATCTCTCATTATGTCTTGACACAGATATTTTCATGGCAACATGGGCTTTTTTTCTAGAACTTTGGGCCAGTTGTCTGCTGCCTGCTTCTTGTCGGAGACAGGAGAGGGTTGTGGAGCAGCTCTATCCATCGTTAGACATTCTGATCTGGCTGGACAAAGCAGACAGAGCTCTCCCAACCTGAGGAATGAGTGGTGGGCCTGAAACTCTGTTTTCTTTCACTGTATCAGCTGAGTTGACAGTCGTCAGCACCTGGGCGGTTGTGCAACTGTGGGTGGCAATGGCAGCACTGTCTTGGCCAGAAGAGCCTTCGAGGAGACATCTTTCCTCACTTTGGCCTATGACACCTATCCAGGACGTGCAAGAGCTGTGGGGATCAAACTGTGAGAGTCGTGGCTGTGACAACTCAGTTTGTTGGTTGGTTATGACCGTGGTGCAGTTGGATGTTGGGATGGTGCCGGTGCGCATCCAGGGCATGCTGCCTGCCTGCTTCTGGGTGGCCTCAGGTCCCCTGTGACATCTTTTGTGCCCCTGAGACCGTGGGCCAGTTCAGGTGATCTTGTCCCTTCACATCAGACCTGCCCTGAGTCCCGGGCTCCTCAGTTTGCAGAGGCTCCAGAGGATTTGTTCTCACCAGGGTTTGTGGGGAGTCACCACTCGTGAAAGGTGGCGTGGCTCTGGTTCTTTCCGCGGTAGGTGAGCTCAGCGTGGAGACATGAGCTTTGCATGAGGAAAAGAAAATGTTAAATCCCAGATTACAAAGTCAGCAGTGCGGTTACAAAAGAGGGAACAGAGCATGGGTTTAGAATATATCTTCCATTTACATTTTTTTTTTCTTTCAGCTGCAGGAAGCTGAGTTTTCTGCCCGGCAGTGTTCTGCATCCAAGTTACTCATTTGGAGCACTTTGTGATGCAGAAACCTTGATCTCCAATTTATCCTTTTTGTTTCCAAATTAGCTCTTGAATACAGAATTTCGAAGCTTGTTCTGCCGCCTACTCCCCATTCTCTACCAATGATGGGACCTTGAGCTCTGCGCTTGCTTCCCCTCCCAATCATCTCCTCAGCCTCTCGCTGTCGCCAGAGCCCAGCTCCAAAAGTGAACTTGGCCAGCGAGGGCTCCGGCGGCGGAGGTGCAGGAACAGATGCTGTTGCCGGCCCTCGCCTTCCCCTGGCAGCCCTTTCACAGCCCCACCAACATGGGGGCTCTGTGCTTACTGCCCTCCTGACCTCTGGTGGAAGTGGTCCTGCGAGGGCTCCGGAGCCGACTGTGGCCCCGGGGGTTCCTCAGGCACGGAGGCCGAGCTAGTGGCTGCTCCAGTGGCGAGTGAAGGACGGGGCAGGAGACCGCACATGTGCTGCTGGTAATTGAGTCCAAGGGACCTGGCTAATTTTTGCTGTAGCTTTGCAGCAACCTTAATTGGTCATGCTGGCTGATGGATTCACAGAACCCCGGAATCCCAGTGTGGTGGGAGCTGCAGGGGGCCAGACTCTGCTCAGGGGTGCCCAGCGCCAGGACAAGGGGCACCGGGCACCAGCTGGAACCCAGGAGGTTCCCTGGGAGCGGGAGAAACTTCTTTGGTGGGAGGGTGTCAGAGCCTGGCCCAGGCTGCCCAGGGAGATTGTGGAGTCTCCTCTGGAGAGATTCCAAAGGTGCCTGGACCCTGCGCTGCTGGGCCCCCTGCTCTGGGTGACCCTGCTGGAGCAGGGGGGTGGCACCAGAGGAGCTCCAGAGGGACCTTCCAACCCTCCCCTCGCTGGGATTCTGGGATTCTGTGTATAACTTACAACAGTATATAATCGATGATACAACATCCTGCATGTTTAGCATGCAAACTTTATTAGTGTAATCTTACTACCTTTTAATATCTTTGCTTTTTGGTTGACCCCAGATGCCATCCACCCTCATTCTACCGATCATGTCCTTGACATTATTTGATGTCACTACGATGGTTTCTGCAGCCCTCAGCTGACTTGATGGTGACATATCCGTGACAATTTTGATTAATTAAAGTCGTGCAACCCAGATGGCGTGAAGCGATATTAAACAATGCCTCTGAAACACCGCATCTACTCCATTCCCGTGGCCCAGTTATTTTACAGTTCTCAATAGAAAGAAAACTTCTGTCAGCCTGGTAGAAGTCCTGCTTTTCCTGATGATGTCAGTTTTACCACAACAGTCCGTAATCACTTCTGGCCTACAGCTCAGATTTGCTGTAGACCAGTGCGTAGATCAGTGTGTCCTGACATTCACAGGTCATTGGCATCGTTGATTAATTAACCAGACGGCTAACCTAACAAAGCCCTCCTCCCTGCTTCTGATTGGCTCTTTGCTGTTACTGGTTAATCAATGGAAATTCATACCTTCTTTTTTATATCCATCGTTTCACAAAATTGACTTCCATTGGGGCAGAGAAAGCCTCGAGCGGTGACCGGGGGGAGGCAGCAAGTGCTCGGAGGCAGAACATGGCAGGCACCAGCGTGTGCTCGGGATGGGCACTGGCACGGGCACCAGCGTGTGCTCGGGATGGACACCGGCACGGGCACCAGCGCGTGCTCGGGATGGACTGTGCATGTGGGGGGTGTCAGGAGGAGAGAGCTGGTGCTCGCTCAGACACGGTGCGGGTGAGGAGCACTGGAGGGGCCAGGGTGCAGCATCCACTCATGGGTGCAAAGTGTTTGTAGCCCAGATGCCAAGTGGGAGGTTGTGGGCAGCGGTGCCTGGGTCAGGAAAGCAAAGACGTTCTCGTCCTCTTCCCTCAGTAATGTTTTGAGCGGTGATTTTCCATGTAACGAGGTGTTGTAGTTGCTCCAGGGAAAGCAGAGCCAAAGGCTGTGCCACAAGTTGTCACAGGTGACAGCTCTAGGTGCTGCGCTGCTAGAGCTTGGTGCCCGTGTACCCTGTTCTGGTAGAGCTTGGTGAATGTGGATGCTGCACCAGTAGAGCTTGGTGGCTGTGGACGCCGCACCAGTAGAGCTTGACGGGGTCTGGATACTGTGCTGGTGGAGTTTGGCAGGGCCTCTCCATCATGGTTCTGAGCTGAGGCCTCTCAAGTGAGACACAGATGGTGACTTGAATGGTAGCAGCTCTGATCACCTCCTTTTGGAGAGCACACACCCTCCTGCTACCTCCTTGTTCTGTAGGATTTTCACCCAATTGTCCTGTACGATTTTCACCCAATTGTCCTCTGGGCTCTGTCACCTGCTGCTACCACTGAGTGCTCTGAGCAAACACTGACGCATCCTGGGCAGCTGGATTAGGACACGTGCTTTGGGACGGGCTTCTCATGTGTTACGGTGACAATGTAAAATGGTGTGTGAAATGTTTCATTTGGGACCATAGAATATTGAAATCGTGGAATGGTTTGAGTTGAAGGGATCTTTAGAGCTCATCTGATACAACCCAGTGAGCAGGGACATGATCAACCGGAGCAGGTTGCTCCGAGCCCCGTCCAACCCGACCTTGAATTTGATAATACTAACCCCTTAGAAATTAACACGTACTTTCAATATTTTCTTTCTCCGTGTTTGTTCATGTTCATGCTACTTCTGCTGAAACCCTCCTTCTTAGTGGTGTTGGTGAAAGCTCTGCACCCTCTCCTTAAGAGTTTCCTCAGTGTTCTTTCTATCAATATCCTTGTCTGAGTTTGCATTACACCGGAGCGAATGTATGGATAAGATTTTTCATGGTAAGTGACCATTTTTCTCCTGCTGAGAAGCCTTTCTTAGCTCCAAAAAGCTGTAATTTTTATATGGTTGTTAAACCACTTCCAGTCCGCCGTGTTTCTGCAGGTTCTTATTGCACGGACACGTTCCGTTCTTGCCTTTTTCTGCACTGAGTTGGTTTAGAGTTTTTTCTACTTTTTGTGCCGTTGCGACCAAAGTAATCGCATCCTGCCTCGGGGTCTTTGTTTCGTGTGGGAAGCGTGATCCTGATTTCCATAGAGGCCCAGAGGAATCTGCAGTATTTAAATGCAGCAGCCTCTGCAGCTGCTAATAGAAGAAAAATGCTAATTTTTTTTTTTTTACTGGGTAAAATATGGGAGTGAGGCAGCCAGTGCTGGCCCTCCTAATACTATCTAGCTTACTATTAACTTTATTTTATTTGACAACTTGCGATTCCTGTGTGCAGCAGGGTTTTCATTGAAAACACGGCAATCCTGTGAGGTTGTCCTGCGTGAACCTGGCGGCCGCGGTTGCCTGGGAACAGTCAAGCTTTCGGGCTGCTCTTGGGAGGCTGCCAAGGCTCCGCGTGTTGGACAAATACTGACTGAATTGATCATCAGGGGAGTGGTTAATACATTTATCAACACGGTCATTATTTTTTTTTTTTTAATTACCCGCTGCTGAGTGGAGAAGGACGCCTCTTCCAGCGTCTCTCTGGGCTCGACAGAGGCCGCTCACCTGGCTCTGGGGGGGTGCCCCTTGGCGAGGGGCCGAGAGGGCGGCCGGGGGCGGCAGCCCCTTGACAAGTGCGGCCTGGCCAAGGGCATTGAGTGACGGCACCCGTGGGGTGACCGGCAGCGGGACCGCAGCCACGACGGCTCCTTCGCTATCCGAGGTGTCCGTGATGGCGGAGAGCGGGGACGTGCCAGCCCGAGCACTGGCACCGCAGCCCGCGGGAGCAGGGTCCCTTTGAGCAGCCGGAGCTCGGGGTGAGCTGCGGTGGGGGCAGCGAGGGAGAGGAAGGAATAAATGGAATGAACAGCATAAAGTGTTGGGGAAGTTTCTCAAAGGAATGGATCAGCAGGTGAGTGCTGAAGCAAACTGATTTAAAAAAACCAAACCAGTAGGTAATTACTGAAGGACTTGATGAGTAGGTAGTAATTGCGTGCATTGCCTTTTCACTCAAAACAGTTGTATCGGGGAAAAGAGATTAGAAAGAAGGATCTCTTGAAGCCATCTTTAGCAAGAGCCTTAAGTGTCAACGTGGAGAGCTAAAGACCAATGAACTTGGATGTGGTCAGGTAGTTATACCCTTAATGGAAACCAGCAAAATTTATCAGCTGGAAGGTAATTTCTGGTGAGATTTAAGCATTGCATTTTCAAAAGACCATGTCTCCCTAATCTTATTTTAATTCTTGAATAAGAGAGAATAGATATAAGAGCTGACTGACAGGATTTATCGGAACTTCAAAGCAGCTTGATGGAAACACTCTGGAAAGGGCTGTGGAAGTTACGTGTGGAGAGCAGGAGAGCTGCAATGTGCGGAACGCCCGGCACCGGTATTGGCACGGGGAGGTGCGAGCGAAAGGCGAAGTCTTGTCTTTGGGAGAGTTTGGCAGGGTGCTGACGGGTGGGAGAGGAAACACCTTGGAGGCGGTGACTTTGTTCAGAGTATTAGTAATTTTCAGAGGAGCACAACAAGCGGGGAGATGAGAGGGTGGCAGCACCGGCTCAGAGCGTGGCAGAGTCCGGTCGGGAGCGACGGGCAGAGCTGCTGCTGCTGGAGGGGTGAGGACAGACCCCGGAGGGGTGAGGCAGGGGACACGTGCACGCTGACGTCTCCCAAGGGAACCCTTCCACCCATCAGCAGGTGGCTCAGGGGCTCCCTGGTGGGATACCTGATAATCCCCAACTGATGTCTTTTCCAGGAAACTGTAGTATTTGGAATGCACGTGAGGTCTTCGTGCTTGCGTCAAGGATGGGGAGGAAGGAAGCTGCCCGAGGGGAAATAGTGGCCTCTCAGCCTCACCTCGGTCCTTGGGAAGGTGATGGGGCAAATCCTCTTGGAAGCCCTGGGGAGGCACATGAAGGACAGAGGGTGATTGGGAAGAGCCAGAGTGGATTTACCAAACTTAAGTTGTACCTGCCCAACACGATCGCTCTCTCTGGGAGGGCGGCTGGCTCTGAACCAGGGGAGTGCCGGAAAGGCTGGTTGTCAGCCCCAGGCTTAGGGGCTGTGGCCTTGGAGATGCTCAGCACTGGCCTGGCACAGCCCTGAGCCGCTGCCTGCCCAGAGCCAGACCAGCTTTCTGCAGGACCCTTTTTCTGGGCTGAGCCTGCAGCTTGCTGGTGTGGAGCTCCTCAGGGAACACGTGCTGGACAGTAAGGAAATACCAGCTGTCTGTCCTGCTTTAACTCTATTAGTTTCACTTAATACCCTCCTGAGTTTGGTTTTGAAAGAGACTTTATTGCTGGTGGGTAGGAGCTGGTGTAATTTAACAGAAATGGTGCAGTTGTGACAAACAAGGTGTATGTGCAAAATCTTGGAGTCTTAAGTATGAGGAAGAAGGATCCAGCCACAGGATTAGCCTGGTTGTTGAGACCTCGAGGCAGAGCGGATGTAGGTTAATGTAAGATGGAAGAAGCTGTAGCTTTGGAGAAAAGAGGGTTACTAAACTGTAACCCAGGAGTTACTGCTGCAATTAGAGTCAGATCAGGGCAGGGTGCTGCCGCTGGGTTAAGCCGAACGCCCGCGGGTGCGCGCCGTGGTGATTTGTGGTTGTGACGATGGAGGGGAAGGTACCTGGGAGACCAATTTGGAGTTGATTCCCGGGGCCCGGCGGTGTGCTGCTGAGCAGATCACCGCGAGTGTGTCTAATGAAGATGTCCTACCTGTCACCTTGCCCTGTGGTGTTTGCATCAGCTCCCAAGGCAATAATACCTGTTTATCTTGCCCGTGCCACTTCTGGTTTTGTCATATTCCTCCTTCAGTTTTCTCTTTCTCAGACTGAAGAGTCTTGTCTATTTAGTTGAGCCTCATGCAGATGCCACTCCAGGCCATTGATCTTCCCTCCCTTGTCTGCAGCTTCTGGTGTGGCCTTTCTGAATGGGGAGCTGGAGCTGTGGGTGGCCTTGAGGACGCTGGTATGCCAGACACTCACACACTGACATGGTGGCACTTTCATAGAAATCATAGAATGTTAGGGATTGGGAGGGACCTCTAGAGATCGAGTCCAACCCCCCTGCCAGAACAGGAGCACCCAGGGCAGGACACACAGCAACAGATCCAGGGGGGGCTGGAAAGTCTCCAGAGAAGGAGACTCCACCACCTCTCTGGGCAGCCTGGGCCAGGCTCCAGCACCCTCACAGCAAAGAAATTTCTCCTCCTGTTGAGGTGGAACCTCCTGGGTTCCAACTTGTACCTGTCATTCCTTGTCTTACTACTGGGCACCACTGAAGAGCCTGGCCCCTTCCACTTGACCCGCACCCCTCAGAGATTTATAGATGTTAAGATTCCCTCTCAGCCTTCTCGTCTCGAGATTAAACAGCCCCAGGGCTCTCAGCCTTTCCTCACAGGAGAGATGTTCCAGTCCCTTCATCACCCTTGTAGCTTTTGTTGGACTCTCTCCAGTATTTCCCTGTCTCTCTTGAACTGGGGAGTCCAGCACTGGGTCCAATATTCCAGGTGTGGTCTCACCAGGGCAGAGTAAAGGGGGAGGAGAACCTCCCTCGCCCTGCTGGACACACTTTTCTTCATGTGCCCCAGGAGACCATTGGCAGCATTCTCTTCTCTTCTCTTCTCTTTTTTTTTTTTTCTTTTTTTTTTAAATACACGTGTAGAACAAATGAGACCTGGGTCTGTGGAAATAAATTGTCTTTCATGAATTAAAAATTATGTGGGTTGCTGAGGACTAATGCCAGATCTGGAGACTAGGGAGCTGCGTCCTGGAAAGGACGTGGGCTTTGGCCGTCTGAAAGGAATGGAGCAGACAAAGCAAACTGAACCCCAACGGCCACCTGCCTGAGGGAAAAGTGCTGGTGTGATGCCTGGAGATGGGAGCAAGGGGACAGTGAGTCGAGGCGAGGACTGTATTTTATAGCTGTGTGTGACAGCTGGGAGACAGATGCTGGGATATTGCCTCTGGCTCAGATTCTGCACTTTAAAAAGTGTATTTAAAATTAAAGAGGGTGCTGAAAGAGCAACAGAAATTACTTGAGATCTGGAGAAAATGCGCGGCAGTTTATGAACATCGGCGCCTTCTGCTCGCCCTAAACAAGACTGAGAGGTGGTGGCATTAAATGGAGCTGTTCAGTACCACCGAGAAAGAGATCGCAAGAAATGATGATTGTGTTGGAAGTTAAAACAAGGGAAATATAACGAGAGCTAAGACAAACCTTCCTTCATCGAGCAGGACTGGTTGGTTATTCATTTATCCAAGGAGGGAGCGTGGTTTCCGTCATGTGATGTTTTTAGGCTCAAGTTGGATGCTTTTCAGGAACCTGTTGGCCGAATTCAGGTAATTTAGCTCATTGTGGGAATTTCTGGTTGGCACGTACGGTAGTGCTGCACTGCTCAGCTCAGAGGGGCTTACGGGCCCTCTTGGCACTGAATTTGCTGAATCAGAGGGCGTGCGGAGGAGGTGCTGCGGAGGCAGCTGCAGTGTCCTCTTTACACTGGTCTCTTCCATTCTCTAGTCAAACTCGATTTCATTTTCTCCTTTATACCGAGAAGTTCTGTGTCTCTTTGGCAAGTGTTTGTTAGGACCTGTCTCTCCAATAAACAAGTGTCCCAGGATTGATGCTGGATGAGCATAAAATCTTATTCCCTCTTCTCCAGAACAAGCTTCGCTCTACATGGATTTTTTTTTTTCAGCCCCAGATAGAGCTAAAGCTTCCCAGGTCCTCCTTTTCCAACTGATCACAAGTTAGAGAGGCAGCTGTGGCCGTGGTGCCGCAGAGCCACGCAGGAAACCTTCCCAGGTCCCTGAGGGTAATAGTTGTCTCTAACCTGTCCGGGGCTCTTTGGTGGGGCCGGCTTGAGTTACGGGTCCAGCGCATTAGCCTTTCCCTCCGTGCCGTCTTTTCCGCGTGGAGAGGTCAGCAGTGGGATGAAGCCGGTTGGCGACGCTGCTCCTCGGCAGCCCTTTCCCTGCGGGTGGTTAATCACAAAGCCCTTGCAGCTCTCTGGGAGAGGGAGGCTTTGCCCAAACCAGTCACTTGGAGTTAACCAGGAGTGGGATCTCTTTAAACATTCGTTCCAAGCTGCTTTTGTATCAGCAGCGGCGGCTGCTGTGAAAGAGCTGGCTGGTGGGACTGTAGGACGGGGCTGGTTGTCACTGTCAGTGCTGCTGAAGGGCTGCAAGAAGGGGCTCCTGGACTCTTAATCTTTAAGTGGAGGACACTGGGTGGCTTCCTGTGGCAGGCAAGGGATTCTGGGGACGGTACAACAGCAGTGTCCTTCCAGACTGCCTCATGAGCTGCAACCATCCCACAGGAAAAGCCACAGAGCCAAAGCCCTTTGTTATCCGCGGTGCGTAGCTCTGCCAGAGGGGCTCCTGCGCCCGGCACTTTCCTGCTGGGAGCTGAGAACCTCCCTCCTGCTCTTTATCTTGTTTCCTTTTGGTGGAGGCAGCTTCTCCCAGTGTGGCGCTGAGCACAACGGATGTCAGGGCCGGAGCTTTCCTCAGGAGGTGATCTAAGCCCAGAAACTCCTGTTATTTTGCCAGCACACACAACTGTCTCTCTAAGCTGGTCCCAGTTTGCCTTTTCCCAGCATCCGCTTCACAGAAAACTCGTGCTGGTTTCTCTTCTCCACCACTGAGATGCAGAGTGGTGGTTGCTCTGCCCTGGTCCCTCAGAGCCCAGCTCCTTCCCTGGACAGTGGTCAAGAAGGGAAACGAACCACAACGGTGATGCTCGGCCCGTCCCGTAGTCCTTGGCTGGGGGCTGCTCCCACAGGACTCCTGGTAGGTCTGGGAAGCTGCTGGTGGGAGTGCTCTGGGTGATTCCCATCAGGGCTGTCTGGGGGCTCTGGTCCCTTCTCCGCCGACACGTGAGTGAGGTGGGAGGATCCTGCAGGATCTCACACCCCACATGGGACCAGTGGCATCTGCACCAGATTGCAGGAAAAGTTTGCTGCTGAAACTGCTGCTGAAGAGGTTAGGCCTTTAATTAGGAATTGGGAAGAAAAAATGTATAATTGGAGAAAACCAAACATGATCTTTTAAGTAAAGGTGAAACAGTTACCTGGGGTTGTTTGTTTCACACTCAAGTTCTGTTCCTGTAACTTTATCCCAGTCCCGGAGCGGCTGCTTGCCCAGTGCCAGCGCCTGGCCCGACGCTGTGGAGCTCTGAACGCTCCCCCGGGACGCTCCAGCTTTGAGCTCAGACGTGGGGTGTTCGTCTTGTGCAGACCTCTCGGTGCCTCTGGTCACCTT
The DNA here is from genome assembly GCA_013396935.1 of Baryphthengus martii. Classification (NCBI taxonomy): domain Eukaryota; kingdom Metazoa; phylum Chordata; class Aves; order Coraciiformes; family Momotidae; genus Baryphthengus; species Baryphthengus martii. The sequence continues at coordinate 62,117 of VWZK01007217.1, forward strand.
TGTCATCTTTCCCTTTACCTTCTTCCTGTTTTTGTTGTTTCCTGAAGGACGGGACCACCAGACCTGCACATGATGTAGAAGATCTGGATGTGCTGCCAATTCCTGAGTGTCATAGCAGCCCTTCTACATCACTGCAGTCCAGATCCCAGCGTGGGCTCTGCGGATGAACCTGTGTCAGGAAACCTGCCTGACCTTCACCTTTGTTTACTGTACTCTTACTACTGGGCAGTGTGCCCAGCTGGCCAAGAAGCCCCCAGCATCCTGGCTGGGGCAGCACTGGGGGGGCAGCAGGGCCAGGGCAGGGATCGTCCCCCTGCTCTGGGCACTGGGGAGGCTGCCCCTGGAATCCTGGGCTCAGGTTTGGGAATTGCCTCCCAGCAGGAGCTGGAGGGGCTGGATCGTGGCCAGAGAAGGGCAGCGGAGCTGGGGAAGGGTGTGGAGCAGGAGTGTGGGGAGGAGCGGCTGAGGGAGCTGGGCTTGTGCAGCCTGGAGCAAAGGAGGCTCAGGGGAGACCTTCTGGCTCTCCACAACTCCCTGACATTCAGGAGCTTGGAGCCAGGGGGGTCGGGCTCTGCTCCCAAGGAACAAGCAGCAGGACAAGAGGAAGCGGCCTGGAGTTGCCCCAGGGGAGGTTGAGGTTGGAGCTGAGGCAGAATTTCCCCAAGGCCCTTTGGGGTTGTCCAGGCGTGTGCCAGGCTGCCCAGGGCAGGGCTGGAGTCCCCCTGCTCCCTGGAGGGGTTTCCAAGGTGTGGAGATGTGGTGCTGAGGGACAGGGCTCAGGGGGGCCCTGGCAGTGCTGGAGATCTCAAAGGTCTCTCTCAACCCAAACAATTCTGTGATTTCTTGTCAGTCAGGGATGCAGAAGAACTCTTTCTTGCTTCTTGCACTTCAGTTTATGGCAGCAAGAGGCTCTGTTGAGCATTTTGGAAGCGCTGGTGCGTGTTGGTTAGCAGGCCAGCCTTGCTGTGGTAGTTGTGGGCTTCCTCCAGGCTTGCCTTGTAGGTCTGACGTGTGTCTCCACAGAAAACAAGCAGATCTTTCAGCAATGTAGATGTCACAATTTCTGTCTGTGTTCCTGGGCCAGAGGCCAGGCCTTTGGGCTGGGTCGTGGAGCCGCTCCTGGGTATCAGCATCTCCCACCTGTGTTCTGCTCCCGCTCTTGGGAGCGTCTGCAGGATTTGGTGCGGAGCAGAGCCAGCGCCGTGCGGTTGTGCTCTCAGAACGCCCTTACCCGTGGATCTGATGGGGAATTTTTGTTCCATGTTGGTGAGACCCTTTGCATTGGCTTCTGTTGTGACCACCACCGGTGAGGAACCCGTCCTGCAGCTGATCCTGACCGGAGGAGCTCTCAGGACTGTTTGGAGAGCAGTGTAGGGGAAAGGGACCTGGGGTTCTGTTGGACAGCAGGATGGCCATGAGCCAGCAATGGGCCCTTGTGGCCAAGAAGGCCAATGGCATCTTGGGGTAGATGAGAAGGGAGGTGGTAGGTAGGTTGAGAGAGGTTCTCCTCCCCCTCTACTCTGCCCTGGTGAGGCCGCATCTGGAATCTTGTGTCCAGTTCTGGGCCCCTCAGTTCCAGCAGGAGAGGGAACTGCTGGAAAGAGCCCAGTGCAGAGCCACAGAGATGATGGAGGGAGGGGAACATCTCCCTGCTGAGGAGAGGCTGAGGGAGCTGGGGCTCTTTAGCCTGGAGAAGAGGAGCCTGAGGGGTGACCTCAGGAATGTTTATAACTATGGAAAGGGCAGTGTCAGGAGGACGGAGCCAGGCTCTTCTCAGTGACATCCAGTGACAGGACCAGGGGCAGTGGGTGCAGCTGGAGCAGAGGAGGTTCCGGGGAAACATTAAGGAAAAACTTTTTCCCGGTGAGGGTGCTGGAACCTGGCCCAGGCTGCCCAGAGAGGTGGTGGAGTCTCCTTCTTTGGAGACTTTCCCACCCTCCCTGGATCTGTTCCTGTGTGTCCTCCTCTAGGCTCCTGCTCTGGCAGCGGGGGTTGGACTAGATGTTTCGACATCCGTTCCAACCCCTGCCATTCTGTCTGATTCTGTGTGTGACTGCTCCGTGAGTGCTTCTCGTTCTGTGGCGGCTTTCCAGCCTCACCTACTTTCCGCTGGGCTCCCTCTGCGTTTGTTGGGTCGGACGACTTGGACGCTGCTGTCGTTCCCCTGCAGGGTTGTGCTCTCTTCCGTTGCCGTTCAGTGGCGACTCCCATGTTCTAAAGAAAGTCTTTTCCTTTTGATGGATTCCTCTGCTCTTGGTTTGGCTGCTCCCGCTTTCTGCAGGGGTGTCTGAGAGGCTGTTTTCTCATTTTTGCTGTATGTTTGGCCAGAGCTAATGTGATATTATGAAATATGCTCCCTGCTGCCTGCAACCCCATTACCTTTTCAGCAGCTTCTTTTTAATTTCCTTTCAAGTCTTTCTCATTTGTGTGCTCCTCGATGAAGAATTTTTGGCTTTTTTTGCTCTTGAGGGATTGTCGAATGTAAGTTCTTTCTTGTCATTATTGCCGGGTGGCTCTTGAATAGATCTTGTCTGTCATCCAGCATGTTGCTGGGGATTGAATCTGAAGCTCTGAGCAATGTCTTCCTTCGGAAAGGAGCCAGCCGTGCTGTCTGAAAGTTGAGAAGCTGCACCAGTTTCTTTCAGGAGTTGTTCCTGAGGCTTTGATTGTTTTGATCAGAGCTTGTAATGTATGGAAAAAAACCAGAGTGAGCAGCTCGTTCTGAAAGCTGCTATTCCCTGCCCTGGGCCTGCCCTTGGGCTCCAGGACCTGCCCGGCTGCCGGGTGGGCTCTGCGGGTGCTGTGCCAGGCGGCTGGCTCGACACCGGGGCTGCCGCGCTTGGAGATGCCTCCTTCAGCTCCCTGGGATCCCTCCTGGGTCTTCTGGTGTGGACACGGGAACGGCACCGAGCTTCTTGTGTCAGGAGAGCGTCAAGAGGAAGGGCAGAGACCTTCAGTTCCCCTGCAGGTTCGGGTCTGGACAAGGCAATTTGGTTCCTTTAAAAGCTCAAGTTGACTTCAGCGTCCAGCCCCTCACGGTTGGGACAACTCACACCCCGCACGAGCTGCTCTGAAGCGCTCTCTCTGGGCTGGGTCTCTGTGTGGTGGTGGCAGGTGCCCCACACGGTCCATATCTCCTGACGGAAATGGAATCAGCTCCTGCCACGGCACCTGCGGCTCGGGCAGCCAAGCCCAGCCCTGCTTGAGATCAGCCCAGTGCTGGGTGGGAGCTGTTGGGGCTGGCCCAAGGAAAGCGGAGAAGCCGTCACTGCGGAGACTCCTGGGGAGAAGTCAGTCCCATCCCCTGTGCCCAGGGCCGCTTCCTCCTGCCAGTCCCTGCAGGCTTCGGAGTTAGGGCTGCACAAAGACACCCCCTCAGAGACCTCCCTCAAAGATCTCTGTGGCAGCCCTTCTGGTAGGGGCTGGTGGGATCAGCCTCGAGGTCTCGGATGGCTCCTGGAGCGGCCGTGCCACATCGTGGAGAGGAGTGAGCGAGTTTAGTTGCAGGATCTGTGACGTGCGGAAGTCGTTAATACGCACGATGGTGTTTGGAGGAACAGAGTCACAAGAGACGTTCAAGCAGCTGGATTATACCCACAAAGGACTGCTCAGCGTTTTGACCTCACAGCTGAAGAGGCATTTTCTCCCTTCTCATTTCTGATGCAGGTTAAAGACAGGGACAGACACACCGTGGGGTGCAAGTTGTTTTCTCTCTTCCATACAAAATGTTATTACTCCCCAGAGTATGTCTCTGCAGTATAAGGTTTGATATAAAATTCAGTGGGTTTTATGTCAGGACCTTCCCGCAGCCAGTGCTCACGCTTGTGCCTGTTAGTGCTGGTTTTCCACCAGCTGCGCATTTCAATGCTGAGCAGCATAATTGGGCAGCGAGGAAGAGTCCTAGAGGCTAAGTAAGCCTGGAGGAAGATACAGACAATGTTTATTTTCCATTTATGGGTTCCTGGAAAAATGATGCATAGTCTGTTTCTCTTTGAGGACTGGAAGAGAGCAGAGCTGGCATTTCTCAGAGGTTTTGAGCTCCTGAAACTGAAAGCTGGGGAAGAACTTATCGTATGGTTGTGTAGTGGCAGGACAAGGAGTGATGGCTTCAAACTGGAAGAAGGGAGATTTAGATTGAAAATAAGAAGCAAATTCTTCACTCTGAGAGTGGAGAGACCCTGGCCCAGGTTGCCCAGGGAAGCTGTGGATGCTCCATCCCTGGAGGTGTTCAAGACCAGGCTGGATGGGGCCCTGAGCAGCCTGCTCTGGTGGGAGGTGTCCCTGCCCGTGGCAGGGGGTTGGAACTGGATGATCTTTAACGTCCCATCCAACTCAAACCATTCTGTGATTCTATGATTCCCAACTCCTCACACCAGCAGCCGGCCACCCCTTCCTCGTACCTGCAGTGGGACAGGCCGTTGTTGAGGGCGCTGACACCGGCAGCGATAAAATAGACAGTGCTGAGCAACGCTTGCGGTGCGAACACACTCTGCCAAGCACAAGTCGTCCGTGCCCGAGAAAAGCGAGCTGTAACATCAGCTGGTGGCTTTCTGTCTCCCACGGTGGCTGTGGCGGGCGGTGGGGGACAGGCTGCGAGCAGGGCAGCACGGGCGCTCTGCTGGCTCCCAGCAGCATCATCTGCTGCTCCCTGGGCAAAGCTGTTTAACAATTCCAAAACAGTGCCCATTTGAGTCACAGAACCAGAAAGATGGGGACGAGGGATTGAAACAGGCCCCAGGGTAAACTTCTGAAGGTGGAAGTGGGGCTGAGGTTGTAAGTGAGGATGAGAGGAAGTCACAAAAATGATCCAAGGGCTGGAACCCTCTGCTGGGAGGCCAGGCTGGGACAGTTGGGCTTGTGCAGCCTGGAGACGAGAAGGCTCCAGGGAGGCCTTCCTGGGGCCTTTCAGAAAGATGGGGACAGACTTTGGAGCAGGGCCTGTTGGGACAGGACAAGGGGGGATGGGTTGAAACTAAAAGAGGGAGATTTAGAGCAGAGAGAAGGGGAAATTGTTGGTGCTGAGGGTGGTGAGAGCCTGGGCCAGGCTGCCCTGAGAGGTGGTGGCTGCCCCATCCCTGGCCCCATTGCAGGGGAGGTTGGCTGGGGCTCTGAGCAACCTGCTCTAGTTGCAGATGTCCCTGCTCCCTGCAGGGGATTGGACAAGCTGCCCTTGCAAGGTCCCTTCCCACCCAGACCATCCTGTGCTTCTATGATTGTGTGTCTGGAGTGAGTGTCCTTCCCCTGGTCCAGTAGGGATGCGGTGCAGCAGTGGCAGGAGCTCTGCTGCTGCAGGTCCATTGTAGCTGCTGGATGTGCTACTGAGCATGTGGAGAAGCTGGGGAGCGGGTCAGTCTGTCTGTCTGGAAATCCAAATAGATATCTGCTCCAGGCCTCAACTCTCCAGCACCTGCATGGACAAAACGTGCTTGTGCAGTTGTGTGGGTCCACGCTGCACCATCCCGTGGGCACAGCGTGCACCTCCAGGCTCCCGGTGCAGTGGTCCAGGGGGAGAATGAGGGTGGGCAGAAGCGTGGAGGTCCTCCATGGGAGGAGTGGAGCAGGACTCGGCCTGGGAACGCCGCGGCCGCTGGTGCAGGGACGGGGTTTGTTCCCTTTGCCTTCCAGCGCAAAATTCAGGAGTGTTAAACGGGGCTGACAGGCGGTGGCTTTGGAATGAATTGTGGAAACAAGACTCAGTGCTGTCTTCTGCTCCTGCAGGAAGGGTGGAGGGGGAGAGAAACAAACAAGGACAATCCTGCCGGCATTTTAAAGTGAAGTTTTGCTAGTATACTGTTATTAGGCCGTAAAATAGTCTTTTGATGGTTCTCCTGTTTTCTAGGAGGTTATAACATATGGGGTTTGAGTCTGCTCTGAACTTCACAACTCGTGGCGGGGGGATCTGCTGAGTCTCATCCTTGTCTGACTCTTTTATTCCTTTTCCCATAACGCACTGACATGGAAAAGATTTGTGGCTTTCCCATCTTATCCTTCTCCTCGTTCTGACCGAGCCTGTCCCCAGGTGCAGCTCTGGGGACAGCACCCTGGTGATGCTGGGCTCTAATTGTCCTCCGTGTCTCTCCGCAGAAGTGTCTCCGGTTGAATCCCGATGTCCCCGTGTGGGTTTCCAAGCAGCGCATCCTCTGCACTTTGAACCACAGCCTGAAGGATGTCCTGAACTACGGGCTCTTCCAGCCGGCCTTCAACGGCCGGGCGGGGAAGTTTCTGGATGAGGAGCGCCTGCTGAGGGAGTACCCCCTGAACCCTGACACTCCTGTCCCCTACTTGGAGGTAACCAGCTAATTTTTTCTTTTTTTCTAAATGTGTGCTTATCTCTATGTACTTGTAGAGCTATATATATGTACCTACGTATCTATATACCTGTATATAAATATGTAGGACTTGTACTATCCCTTCCGCTGCAGTCTCTGTAGACACCACAGATATTAATGCCTCCTGCCCCCCTACCCTTTTTCCCCATTTCCCTTCCAGGAGCGGGAGCACAGGAATTCGTGTGGGTGTTTGTTTACTCACCGTGAATTCACTGAGGGGAGGCTGAGGCAAAATCCTCTGAGTTTTCCTCGTTCGTGACTCTGCTCGAGAGCTGCAGAACATCTGCCATGGCCCCGTGAAACAACTTCCCTGTTGATCAAAATTCCTTCCAGTGGCACGGAGCTGTCACGGGAGGCTCCAGTAGCAGAGGGAAAGCTGGTCTCATTGGTACAGGTGGAAGATCATAGAGAGAGCTTCCAATATCAGGCTGAAGGACTTGAGTTTGATGTTTTATTTTATTTACTGTAGAGGCTGGGACACAACTGTGTGCTTTGGCAGCAAATGGCCATCCCCGTGAACTCAGTGGCGTGACGAGCACGGAGGGTAACCTGGACTATCTTCTGTTCCAGAAAATGAGAGCAGAAATTAACGGAATTAACTCTGTACTCACATTCACTGTAGGTTTTGCTTTGGGCTGGGTTCAAGTGACTGCATGTAGCTGTTTATTCTAAGGTGCCCTGCAGCATCTCTTGGGCTCCATTGGCCACCACTGTTGTCATCCCCAGTGGCTGAGATGGGACTCCACTTACGTGCACGTGGCTGTTAAATTTAGGGATCCTGTGCTATATTTTACCCACAAAGTCTGCTTAGAAAGCATTACACGCTTAAGCCGCACGAGCTCGTACACATGCAAGCGTGAGTACTGTTATTATAACTAATCCTGACTAATTTGGAAAGAAAGTGCAGCACCATTTCTTAGCAAACCAACGTTTAATGTCAACAAAAACATTTGAAACAGCATTAAGAATGCTTGCAAATAAACCTATGAGGTAGTAAATTCCTTAATGTTCCTTATATGGGCTTTAGTGCTCTGCTTTTGTATAATTTAGCATAATGTCCACGCTTAAATGTCTTAGCACACACATCTCAAGGCAGACTTGACATGGGTATTTGTTGTGTGTCATTTTGATTCTTCATAACTCGGTAAGAATGGCAGCTAAGCACTGGAGAATCCTACTGGAAAAACTAAAAAAACCCAACCTGGAATCCATTGACGAGACATAAATCCGCTGCTGATACCACTGAGGTTTCTTGAACCCAGAAGACAAATTAGCCCTCAGGGCTAATTAGATAAATGAGAGCTTTTGCACATTGGTGGAAAAATGACATTAAAAAGCAGGTATCTGCGATAGCTCCCCGGAGAGGCGGGATGCTGGCTCTGCTCCATGCCAGGCAGAGCTGCAGAGACTCCGCGTTCCTTTGCCGAGATGAAATAGCAGCAGCCACACAGGATGTTGGTGACCGAGCACTATCCGGTGGGGTTGACCTGCACATCTGCTGAGATCCAGTTACCCTCCTGCACGTCCGGGGGTATTGACTGTATCCCAGATTATCTTACTGGTTGCTATCTACTGTCAGAAGCTCGTTGTGTCCCTCTTAATGAGGCAGTTATTTTGTCTGTGTGCCAAGCACAGCCTCGTGTTCTCACCATCGTTAATCCTCACGCGTTCAGTTGACGCGCGTTGGAAATTTAAATGAGATTTGGAAATTTTTGCACCTGCGTGAGTCTGGTCCACGGGCGAGCTGTCGGAGTGAAGCCATTGGGATGGGACTAGCTCAGGGTCAGCTGCACAGCTTGTCCAGAGCTCTCCCAGAGCTCGGAGACGGAGTCTGGGAGAGGAGCTCCTTTGCAGACGCTCTGTGTGGTGCTGGGCGTGAAGAGGAGCCGCTGCAGGGTGCTGGCGTGGCTGCGGAGGGAGGGTCCCTGGCACTGACAGCATCTGCAAAGGACCAATGTCTCTAAATCAGTGGGCAAGACCATTTTTACCTTAGAATGATTAAAAAAAAAGAGAAGTGTGGGAAACCATCTGCCCAGTAGTACAAGTTTGTGATGGACTGGAAATGTGCTAATGTTTTGCCAGTATTGAAAAGTAAGTGGGATGAGCTTAGTAACTGCAGTCCAAAGATAACTTGGTGTCAGTTCCAGCTGAAGTAATGAAATGCTGATGGAGGATTAAGTTCATAGCAATTCAAAATCTCAGAATGCTATTCATGCATTGAAAAAAAGATCCAGCCAAACAAATCCGATTTCATTCTTTAAGGAAATTGTAATTCTGCCTGGTAAAGATAACTATACAAAAGTAGCAGCCACTTGGGGGTACTTGGTTTTGTTCTACATGCTGTTCAGGTTTGGGATTAGCTCTGTCAAACGCTGGTAGGGCCGGTGCCCCGGGGTGGGTAATTGGTGATGACAAGCTGTCGTCACCACCATCATCTCCAGTGTGGTTCCTTAGGGACCAGAGTCGAGCTTGAAGGGGTTACCCCAGGGATCTGGGTCTAAATGTAAAACCCCTGCTGACAGAGTCCGATTGCACAAAGCTTGGCAGAGAGTATGATGTCGACTGCGCTGTCCAGGTCTTCGGTAGGTAGGGTCCCATTGAAGTATGATCTAAGTCACCAAATGATAGACATACAGGAGTGAGAATTGCTTGCAAAGGAAGGGCTCTCATTGTGGAAAACAAAGTTTCTGAAGAAAATTTCTGAGCCTTTTGGTCAAGAAACTTAACAGCTGTTCCGAGGGTGATGCTGAGGTACAGTGTGACCCTGTGATCCCTCAGCTTGTGTCCCGACAAGTGGTGAGTGGGCTTCAGGAGCAGTCGGGCTGGAAGCAGATGGCGTGGGAACGGTGCGCAGGTGACTCTCCCGGTGCTCCAGAGGCCGTTGGAAGGAGATGCGGCGCAGGAAAGAGCAGCAGAAGTGATCTGAGAACAGAAGAGAAGAGCCGTCTGTGAGAGACCAAGCGCCCAGCCTGCCGGCAGAGAGGTCGGCTCTACAACTGACCTGGGGAAAACCATGCTGTTGTTAGAGACATCCCTAATTAATTAATTGGGAAGAAGCAGAACAAAGCCCACATCATCTGGAAGCTGAAGCCAGACAGATTAGTGTGAAAAACTGCTCGGGGTTTCCTTAGTGAGGAAAGCGATTAACCGTTAGCAAACTGTGAGGGAGAATAGAGCGTCCTGGGCCTGTTGTCACAGCTCTGGGCCAGGTGCCTCCAGACAAGCTGACGTTTGCTGGAGCTGCTGGAGAGCGGGCGGGTGCTGAGTGGGTTCTGCTCGTCTCATGTCTGACATTCTGCTTCCCTCCTGCAGTTCCGGTACAAGAGGCGCGTGTACACCCAGGCTCTGCTGGACGACAAGCAGTTTGCCAAGCTCCACACGAAGGTAAGGCTGGAGTCCAGCTGGTGAGCCCCGAGCCCTGGCAGCACGTTCAGCGCTGGTGGGGGCCTGTCGCAGAGAGGAGGCTGGGCCTGGGCACGTTCCGGTCTCCCTGGGTTGCCAGGCTCCTAAGCGCTCACGAGAAGCGGCCGGTGCTTGCCCAAGTCCGGGGTGGTGAGGTGGGGGTGCGAGCTGCAGGCCCCCATCGAGCCGCGGTGGGTGCCCACACCTGGGTAGACTCGCACGGCTTCCGTGTGCCCACAGGCGGGTGTGCGGTTGGACGAGGCTGCGCCCGGGAGCGTGGGGTCAGCCTCCCGTGGAGTGGTGAGGCAGAGGAACACGTGATGGGCCGGCTGAAGAGGAGCTTTATTCTCTGGCTCGGAGGAGTCACCGAATGCCTGGAGAGCACAATGGTGCACATTGAGGAGCACTCCGTCCCTTCCCCCGGCGAGAGGCTGCCGCACGCCTCCGCCCCGCACGCGGGCTCGTTGCTTTGGCTCTGGCGTTAACCCGTGCGCTTGGGTCAGGGCTTCGCCGGTAGGATCCTCTGGTGAAGCGAAAGTTGCTCTCAGTCTACTGCAGCCCCCAGGTGTTATGGGCAGTGAACGGGGCGCGCGTCAAGATTAGCAGTGCGGGCGCTGAGTGGACTGTGTGGGTGTTTGGAGAACAGGGAGCATGACAGGAATGGTGGTTTTCAATGCATGGGTGTTTCCTGGGAGGAGAGATGCCCCACCAAAGCCAGTGGGCTTTGCAGCCAGGGACACCCCAGCTGGCACAGCTGGAGGGTCGGGGATGCTAATGATGACCAGGCCTTGGGCTTGTGTTGATTGGATGCTCTCTTGCTTCGCTCTCCACCTGGACAGCTTTGGTGGTCTCATAATGTCACTTCTTGGCTAAGAAATTAAGAGCAATAATTGTGGAGAATTCTGGAACCATCAGATTTCTACTGCCACTAATAACTGTCTCTTGAGATGGCCCTGTGGGGACTTGCATGGTTCCTAGGAGGCCAGGGCCAGCTGGAGGAAGGAGGTGGCCTCTGGCAGCATGGTGGCCATTGCACAGCTGGATGGCTCTAACGTGCTTGGCAGCGTTTGAACTGCTGGGTGGCCTGAGGACACCTGCAGCCCCCATCAAACTCATTTTCTGAGGGAGTCCGTGGGGATGGGTCAGGGCAGGGAGCGGTGGGGCAGAGAGGCTCATGGGTGGAGGGCACTGTGCTGGGGAAGGCCATGCAGAGAGGTCTTGGGGGTTCTGTTTAGGAGGGATGTGGGGCTGGCCAGGACCCCAGGGCTCCTGCTGGTTCCCTTGCTGTTGTAGATCGCCAGCTGCCTCAGAACTTTCTGCTGCGGAGCGACCACTTGCCCCCAAGGGTTGGGCACGTTCTTGCCCTCTGGTGAGACACAGCCCGTTATCTGCCTTGACCCTTCTCAGCAGCTCAGTGGCTCTTGTGCAAAATGTACAGGAGGGCCCTGGGGCTGGCTGACTATGGAGAGGCACCTGGCTATGGTGCCTCCTCCTCATCCTGTTGGAGCTGAGTGCCCCTGTGTGGTGCCTGCCGTGGGTCTGCAGGGTGCTGCTCTGCTTCTGGTCACATCTGCTCCGCAAGAGACGGGAAGAGTTGTAAATTGTCAGTGAACAGGTACAATGGCAAGAGCTGAGCTAGGTGGAACCACAGACGTAAAGAGAAGGGGGAAAAACTTTCTCCCAAAGGGCTTCACCTGCTTCCTGGATGATGATCTTCATGGGAAGACACAGGTCCTCTGTCTTTGGTTTGGAGTAGAAGATTCTCTGTCTTCTGTTTGCAGAAGCAGGTCCTCTCTCTTCTGCCCGCGGAGCTGCAGAAACAAGAAACAAAATCCCCTTGGGGTTCAGGTTTGACTCACCAAGATCAAAGTCATGAGGCTTCTGTCTGGTGGCGTAAGTGTGTCCAGGCAGCAGATCTGGAAAGCTCTCAGCATCTTGCTGGTGCCAGGAAGCGTGAATCACAGTCCTGAGCCTTGCCAGGCTGCTGGAGGCAGTGGCCACGGGGACACCCGGGTGGCGGCATCTGAAGACTTCCCCTGGATATGTGTTGGAGCCCTAAAGGCACTTTATTCATTATCCGCTTAACCTCCTTGCTTTAATTTCCACTTGAAAAACAAATTTCCTTCATCCTTTATTTTTAAATCATCCCTTGCTCATAAATGAGGCATCTGAGCGAGACTCTCCCTCAGCACTCCCTTTTGCCTCTGTCAGGAGGATGCTGATGGTGTTACCTTGGGCTGTTCTCCCAGAGCCTGTGGGCGTTGTGGGCACTGTGATTCTTGGGGGGACACAAGAGGAGCCCACTGTCCTGCCCAGGGCTGATCCCATGACGCAGGAGGCAGTGGAGGCAGCCACAGGGGTGGCACCAGGAGGGGCACGAGTGGGAGTCGTGCTCTTGCCGGACGGTCGTAGGAGCAATGCTGGCACCGGGAGCCAGCGGCCGCACGACTGACCCACCTGGGACAGATCGACATGGGGAGAGGGTGAGACGGGGATGGAGAGCGGAGGGACGTGGGCTCCCCGCTGGGATGGAGGCTGGCGGAGCAGAGGGAAAAGCGGCGAGCATCTGGGAACTGCGGAGCCTACGCAAAGAGCGCGGTGCTCCCAGCGTCTGCCCCGTCTGCTGCGCCACTGCCACTGTGCCGGGCACTGCCGGGTAAGGGACAGCGGGGGACGGATCTCCCGCCGTGCCACGGACCCCGTGAGGGATGCCGTGGGGCTGGCGAGGCGGCAGAAGCGCGCCGGGGGTTCGCTCCCCACATCGGAAGTCTCCGGGCTGTCTCGGGAAGTCGCGGGCTCCTCCAGCGCGGCAGGGCTTGTGCAGGTGCCGGGCCGGCCGCCGCGGGGGCCTCTGCCACAGGGGGCTCTGCCGCTGTCAGTGCGTTTAAGGGTTGATGTTTGCTTCTGGGAAGGCGGGTGAGTGGAGATGCCCCCGCGGTGAGGTGCAGCCCGTATGCGTTGCTCGAGGTGCAAGGCCTCCCTGTTATTTGGTCACTCAGGCAGCAGAACACCATCTTTTTCTGAGATGCGGTAGTTTAAAGGGCTGTGAAGGATGAGCTTTCGGTCGGACGGGATGGCGGATCTGCTCCTGAGGCTGCGGTGTGTACCGTGGCTGACGGTGTCCTCTGAACGAGAGCAAAGTGTGAAGACGCTTACAGTTTAGAGCCTGACTTTTACTGGCAGGATGCGGTACTTGAATCTTTTAATGGCCTTGAAACATGGTTCTTAACTGCCGTTAAAAAAGAAAAACAAGAAAAATAAAACCAGCTCCCCATTTTTGGAGTGCCAGCAGACTTGTTCGAAGAAGCAGGAAAACTGTTTCCCTGTGCTGCTGACAGCAGCAAACTGACTGGGTAACATCAGTCTGTCAGCCTCGGCCCCTCGCGCCTCTGGGGCTCTGCAGGCAGTGACATTTCTTACAGGTGTTTTTCCCCCTGACTTGCAGCAGGCCATTTAGAAATGGGAGGGCAAAAAAAAGCACGTTAGAAAAGGGCAATCCCTTTGTGCTTATAAACGAAAACCTGTGCAGAAAAATCTTGGCATTTACCGAAACGCCCACAAAGGACGCGGTGCTGCCGAGGGACTCGGGGTATTACCTGCTGGAAGGGAAGGAAGCAACACACTTAAAACACACTTAAAGTGATTATGAGGAGCAGGGAGGCCGTTGCTGTGGGGGATAACCGACATTAGCAGAGGCAGAGGCGCTGGCACAGCCGGCAGCCCTCGTGCTGCAGACTGTGCGAGTACCGGCGGCCGGCGGCGCTGGCCTGGGGCTGGCGGCTGTAGGCAGAGCGAGGGTGACGAGGCTGAGAGGTGTCAGCGTGGTGGGCAACACCCGAAGCGTGGCTGCCGCTGCCTGTCTGGTTGGGCTGAGCGTGTGAGATTGTCCGGAGAAGGGCGCGGAGGCTCGTGAAGGGCCTGGAGCACGAGTCCTGTGAGGGGCAGCTGAGGGAGCTGGGGCTGTTCAGTCTGGAGAAGAGGAGGCTGAGGGGAGACCTTCTGGCTCTCCACAACTCCCTGACAGGAGGTGGGGGCGAGGAGGGGACAGCCTCTTCTCCCTGGTGGCGTGTGACAGGACTAGGGGAAAAGGATGCAAGCTGCGCCACGGCAGGTCTAGGCTGGACTTTAGGAAACATTTCTCCACTGGAAGGGTTATCAAACATTGGAATAGTCTGCCCAGGGCAGTGGTGGAGTCACCATCCCTGGAGGGATTTAAACGGCGTGTGGACCTGGTGCTTGGGGATGTGATTTAGTGGCAAGCTTGAAGTGTTGAGTCAAGCGTTGGACTGGATGATCTTGATGGTCTCTTTCAACCAAAGACATTCTGTGATTCTGTGGGCGAGGAGGGGATGGTTGTACTGCCCTGTGAAGCACCGGGACGTGGGGGGCCTAGGTGAGGGGAGTGAGCGCCGTGGTCACCGTGATGCCGGGAGGAGTGAAGTGTTGGGGTCTGAACCCCGAGCCCTGAAGTGAACTTGACACCTGGATGAATTTCACAACCAGGTAAAAAGGGCTGAGGCTGCCCAGGTGCCTTCTGTTGGAATCAAGGGCAAGACTGGCTTGGCCTCTGTGTTTGCCACCAAGAAGATCTTTTAGCTCCGCTGCTGGCTGCCACCCAGTAGGCATTGAGTGGTGGGGACACATGCCATACCAGACCTTGATGTGAGGGATAGCCCCCTCGGTTGTAAGAGGGCCAGCCAGGAGGGGAGGCCAGGCCAAGCACACCCTGAAATGGTGAGAAACAGCTGCCACTTAGGTGGTGATTAGAGGGTGTGGATAAAAGGCCAACAGAGCTCTTTATTGGGAGCTGCTGCTGGAGGGGTTGGTGAGAAGTTTTGTGGAGTCAAGGATAATGGACTGGGTAATGTATCTTTCTGGTATTTGTTGGATTGGCTTGTGCCTGGCTGTGTTGGGATACGGGGCATGGTTGATGTCTCCTTATGTTAGTGTATTTTTGGCCCAGTTTGCCTTTTCTGTTGTGTCACCTGCAGGGAGTGGGTTTATTACTTCTTTTGTTCCCTCTGTGGCTGGCCGTGCTATATCATTTGTGGGGTCCATAGAAATAGAGAATAAAACCTGCCTGACTTTCACTGTATGTTTTCTGCTGATGGCTGCCTCCTTTTTGTTGGGCCGTGTAGTTAGCAAAACAAGGAGACAGCAGGAAGACGCCGGCACAGGCCATGAGGGACCTTGGGAACAGATGGGCCACCAGAGCGAGGCGCAGGAGCGACTGCGTGTGCTGGTGTGGCGTGCGAGGAGGGGTCTGCGCCCACCTCGGGGTGGAGGAGGGTTTTGTGTTGTTAGTGGCTGAAGGTGGGCAAGGCTGTGGCAAGGGCTTGAGGATGGAGAGCAGGGTAGTGTCTTGCCTCTTTAGCACCGCTGTCAGTGCCATCTGCATCCCACGACTCCCACCTTCAGCAAGAAACGCATCGGATCTCATCAATGGGCCTATCAAAGTTGGGTGCAAACACGGCCCATCCCGACTCTCCGCTGCAGGAGGCCTCTTGCTTCATTCTGACTTCTTCTCCACCCAGATTAACTAACGAGCAAAGGGCAGGACAGCAGGGCCTGATGGCTGGGGGTGTGCAAAGGCTGCTCTGGATGACCACAGCCTGTCCAGCCCACCATTCTCTGCTGGTAGCAGCTGGCCTGGATTTCAGCGTGGCTTTGGAGAGAAACAGAAGGATGAAGGTGAAAACACTGGTGGCTTGAGGTGAGGGCTGTTTAACAGGCAAAGCACAAGCTGCACAAGCAAAGCAAACCAGGGAATTCATTCACTGCTTTCCATCGCAAGCAGGTGTTCAGCTGTCCCCGGGACAACCGGGCTCCGTCACATGTGATGGTGAGTTGGAGACAAGCACCATTACTCCAAATGTCCCCCCCTTCTCCTCCTTCCCCCAGCTTTTATGGCTGAGCATGATGTCATATGATCTGGGATGTCCCTTTGTTCGGCTGGGGTCAGCTGTCCCAGCTGTGTCCCCCCCAGGTCTCTGCACACTCCCAGCCTGCTTGCTGGCAGGTCAAGGTGAGGAGCACAACAGCCCTTGGCACGTCCCCATGTCACCAACACTGTTTCCAGCACAAATCCCAATCACAGCCCCGTAGCAGCTACTGTGGAGAAATGCAGCTCTCTCCCGGATGGAGCCGGTGCATCCTGGCAGCATCCCAAAGCCAGCGGGACGGTGATGGTGGGGGCTGCCCCCGGCCCTCTGCCAGAGCTTGACATCTCTGTGGGCCTCTGCAACGTGTCCTGCTGGCGTGGGGGTGCTGCAGGTGGGAGTGGAGATGAACTGAACGGGGTTCCCCAACAGCGGTTAAATGTTGTTGTGGAGCGTCATGAAACCGATGATTTGATGTTTCTGTGGGAATCACCAAGGGGTTTGGTTGCTGCTGCCCGGTGGCCTCTGCGGTCAGGCAGTCAGGCAGGCGGTGCGATGGAGGAAGACGGTCTTCTCCAACCTCTGCCAGGGCTGATGACCCCACAGCAGCCATCACGCTCCGAAAGGCAGATGCTTTGTCTTAATTCCAGCTGCTGTTTGGAGTAAACTGAGCCCTGAGAAAATATTAGTCTTTCCTTGGTACTGAAATCGCTGGAAACATCACCGTGTGCTTGGTGAGAAGGGGATTTGTTGTCTTTCTGCTCTTGCAGAGCTGTGAGACGGGTGCCTGCAGTTGGCTTCCCCCAGCACCCAGCCTGCTGTGAATAGCGACTGACAGAATAATTTCTCTGCAAGAAGAATATCTCATTTATCTTCTTTCATCTCGATTCACGAGAGAGAAGCTTGTTCCCTCGCACCAGCTTCCTCTCAATGAGCTTTTCTTTTCTGGAGGGTGTTGATTTTTCTTGCGGTTTGGTGCTGGCAGAGGATAATGGACTGCGGCATGGCCGCCAGCTGGGCGGCTGGAGCTGCGCCCCGGCCCTGGTGCTCGCCCGGCCCCAACCTCCTTCTCACTCCTGTAGACAAGCAAAAAGACCTCAAATGTGCTCAGGAGTCACCTGCTGAGAAAGGTGTTTTGGGTCTCGATACCTGAGCCAAGCTGAAGCACCAGAGCCGTGGCAAAAGCCTGAAGGGCAGACCTGGGTGTTGGTTCCTTACAAGGATCAGAGAATCACAGAACCCTTCTGGTTGGGAGAGACTTCAGCTCCTGGAGTCCCAGCGCTGCCCCATCCCTGCTAGGGCCCCCCTGAGCCCTGTCCCTCAGCACCACAGCTCCACGCCTTGGAAACCCCTCCAGGGAGCAGGGGGACTCCAGCCCTGCCCTGGGCAGCCTGGCACACGCCTGGACAACCCCAAAGGGCCTTGGGGAAATTCTGCCTCAGCTCCAACCTCAACCTCCCCTGGGGCAGCTGGAGGCCGCTTCCTCTTGTCCTGCCGCTTGTTCCTTGGGAGCAGAGCCCGACTCAGCCTGACTCCAACCTTGTTTCAGGTCCTTTCCAAGCAGGGGTGCAGCTTTTCCCATAAGAAAGAAGATCCCAAGGACTGGGATTGCTTCCCAAAGGGTTTCCAGGTAGCAGGAGGGGAAACAGGAGGGGTGAGCTCAACTCTGTTGACGTTTCCTTATGGATCTCGTTGGTCCCGGTATGGAGCCAGAGGGTCCCACCTGCCTGTGGCCCCGGCCCCTGCCCAGGCTGTGCCACTGCTGGGGAGACGGGCCTTCAAACACCCCTGAGGGAAGCGAGGTGGATTCTTAGCTCTGAGTGTCAATTTTATTTGCATGACTTTCTGCTGGCTCTTTGGTTTTTTTCCTCCCCAGAGGGATGGATGTTGCTTTGCTCGGGGTACTGCGGCCATTCGAACGTATCGATTTGCAAATCACCGTGATCCTCATGCTAAATACGGTGCTTTTGCTGACGGGAAGATCTGTTATGAGTGTTTGTTTAAGCAGTTTGATAGCTTTACATAAATACATTCGGGTTTTAATTTTTGCTTGTAGGAAATGGGATGCCGTGCTGCTGCGGGCTTCCGAGTGCTTTCTGATTCTTTTGGTTTGGATCAAACTGCCTTTGGAAGAAAGCTGAAATTCAATTAAAATCAAAGCAAACCAATATTTTAAATTGTGTCTTTATCACTTAAATAAATGTTGCTTGAATGTGCTGGCCACGGAAGCCGTAAAGCAAATTTATCAGTACCTACCTTTTGTATTTAAAGCTGACTGATCTTTTAAACAAAGGGAGATTTGGTTTGTGTGAGTGGTTCTCGTCACAAATTCTCAAAGGTATTTAAGTGCCAGGAAATAAGCAAGTATCCAGTGAGATTTCAAAATTGCCTAAGCAGTTTAGGCATCTGCAGAGCTCCCCTTGATTTCAGTGGGAGTCTGACATTTGCTCGCTCTCTTCATGTCTCGTCACCTTAATACGTTGGAAAACCTGGCCCCAAATCCCTCAAGTTCTTCGAATAATGAGATCTCATTCCTTTCCCAACAGGGTTTTATTCATAGGCTGGGGGAGGAAAACAAGCTCCCGTACTTCCTCAGTTCTCAAATCTCCTCTCTGCTTTGAGAGAATCAATCCAAATAATAAGGAAAATATTCTGTGTTTCCAGTTAAATTGAAATGGAAACTGATCCGATAGGAAAGCTTTGCTGTGCAGCGTGAGCTGAAAAGCCGGCGGGGAGGAATGTAAATGCCAGATATCGCTTCGGTGTAAAAAGTGGGTATAATGTGCTGGACCAGGGACGGGGCTGCGAGGTATTTGTAGCGTTTGAGTTGATTTCAAAAGCTGAGTGTGTTTTGTACCTGATTCGTAATAAAAAAAAGCGTACTGGAATTCGCAGCTATTGGCAGAAGGACTGTTCAACCCAGACACTTTTATAAATGCTGGTAAATACAGATGTCGGCATCCGTGGCGCGCCGCAAACTCTGGTTAAGCCGGCGCGTTTTTAAGGCAGGGGGATGCCTTCGGTGTAACTGGAATCACACCGAATGAACAGAGCAATTTCCCCTGGTTTTACCTAATCTCGTTCCCGTTATTTCCCAAATCTGGCTCTTGGTGTTAGCGCCGTGGAGCTCTCTGGGCAGGAGCAGAATCCCTCCCCAGAACATGTACGTAGATGTGATGATGTTTCTGCCTGGGGTCATAGAAATATTGAACGTGAAAGGAAAATCATATTTTTCTCTAGCTTTATTCTGGAAAACAGCTTAATTGGGCTAATTACATACCTCTGTGTTGATAAAGAATAAGAAACTGAAATCTATTGGGTAATGGGCAGTGCTGGGCAGCTCTACTTGGACACCTGGGGTTGTTGGTCACCTAACTCCTGCATCTGGGGTGTTGGTCACCTAAGTGCCACACCTGGGGTTCTTGGTCGTGCCGTAACATTGTGCCTCTGGGGAACGGGCTTTTTCATTTTCTGTGTTCTTGATTTTCTGTGGCGTTTTCATCGTACGCTGAGGCCTCGGGCCAAACCGGAGGGACAGAGCTGGGACAGAGGATCAGAAGTCACTGGATTAGTGTCCTGCCCTCTCCCCGCAGTGTGACGTGAATTGCAGCTTTCTCTCGCTGTGGGCAATGAGCTACACACCTGGAGCTGGCCGCAGAGCAGATTGGCAGCTACAGACTGAGGAAAAGAGAGTAATTTTTCTATGTAATAATTAACAGGTTAAGTGTCTGGGCTTTATAAATGATTTTTGAAGCATTGCTGCGGATTTGGTCCGAGACCTTGGATTAGATGAACCGTCTTTGTTCTTCATCTGGAAATGCAGGGGAATAATTGATTTCCCCCAGAGGGAAATTCCATGCACAGACCCGTCAATAGGGCCCTGGTGACAACCGGGCAGCTACAGCAGGAGAATGCAGATCCCAGGGTGGAGGATGCCTCTCTCTGCATCCTCCTTTTGCTCATGCACTTGCTCTTCCGTTGCCTTTCTAAACGTAAAAAGTGCCGTTAAAAGTTGACACGGTGCATCGACGTCCTGCTGTCAAAACCACATTTTCCGTTCCTGAGCACCTAGAAAACTAGAGATGTAAATGATGAGGCTGCTGCTGGGTGCTGATGGTCTGGGCAGGACGCGTGTCTGGGGCTGTAGTTGGGAGCCGCCGGCAGAACCCGAGGAGCAGAACGTGGGCTTAGTGCCTGGGATACGTCTGGTGGCAGCACAACCTGGAGATGTGGTGATGAGGGATGTGGTTCAGTGGTGCCCTGGCAGTGCTGGCTTAAGAGTTGGACTCCATGATCTGAAAGGTCTCTCCCAACCCCAAGAATTCTGTGATTCCCTGATTCTATGACGGTGGTGCTGCCGTGAGCCGCTCTGACGCACGCAGAGGCTCCATCTTTGCTGTCATGGGGAGTGCCCGCAGTGTCCTGGGAGGCTGTGGGAGCAGGGCCCTGTGTGGGCAGCATCATGGGGATGTGTCCCTTCCTCGGCTCGTGCCTCCCTGTGTGTCCTGTGACGGCTGGTGTGGTTCCTGGTGGCATCGGCCAGCTTGGCCACGGGGCTTTAGCGGGGCCGTGCCTGGAGCATCATCTTGCTGGGTTTGGTTTGCATCATCCGCTGATGGGTGGCGGGAGGAGAGGGGGCGTGCGGACGAACGGGAGTGGAAGGAATAGGGTTAAATCTGCGCAATCAGGTGATGGTTTGGAATAGGCATTTTGGGATGGCATCCTGGAGGCGGTTGCTGGAGTTGTCAAGTCCGGTCTGTGCTATTGCTGGCAGGCAGCTGTGATTTCCTTCAGGGCTTCTCTCTGGCTGCAGGGAGGCTGGAGCAGAAGGCGGATTTTGCTTTCACTTACCTGGGAGGGCATCTGGACGAGAAGGGTCCCTGAGGGCCAGGCGAAGGTCTTGCCACCCAGAGAGGCAGCGCTCGTGCCCCGCTGCCGCAGATGCCCGTTGCCCTTTCGCCGCCCTCGTGATCTGAGTGTCGGTGCTCTGGGAACAGCTCCTACTGCGCATGGGTGTTCCCAGCCCCTTTCGTCACCCTCTTGAGTGGTTTCTCCTCACTCACGTGGCTGCGTTGGGTCTGTCCTGGTAGCCCTGCCTGGAGCGGTGTGGTCTGGAGGGATGTCGGGGAGCAGCCGGGGATGGGCAGGGTGGAGGGGATGGGCAGTGGGGCCGAGAGGCCGGCGAACAGGTCAGGAACCAGCACGGGGGTGCTGGGGCTGCAGTACCGAAGCGTTTGCCTGAGCTGATCAGTTCTGCTGAGATGGAGCAGCGTGGCAGGGTGTGGGCGATACACGGCTCTAGGAGTTTAAAGACATGACCTGGCTTGTTTATAGTGTGGTGCTGACTGCGGAAAAACACGTGCTCTCTGTTCTGGGTTCTGCAGATTGACTGCACGCAGGCTGGGTTTGCGTTAAATCAGGTTCACAGCCCAGTGTTAATTTGTCTCATCGTTGGAAAGTTTCATCTTGATGATATTTTCTGTCTGACTTCTTGCCACGGTCTCCTCAGCACGTCAGCGAAATAGCGCAGGTGAAATTGTGGATTTCACTTTGGGGCTTGCAGACTCCTCTGTAGAATTGGTTCTAGAAGTATTAAATTCTCCCCCTAGAAAATGAAATTTTGACAAAATCAAAAATGGCAAAATAATATGTGATGGGGTTTTGTTTAGGAAGACTTTGGAAAGAATTGGACATGTTTCTCCATTCTATTTGGTATTTTCAGAACTTTTTTTTCCTATTTTCCAACTGGAAATCTTCAAAATTAAATCCGAAGTGAAGCACTTTGGATTTCATTTTGTTTCGTAAAAGGTACAATTCTTTATCAAATTAGGAGAAAATGACAGAATCGTAGAATGGTTTGGGTTGGAAGGAACCTCAAAGATCATGTTGTTCCAACCCCCCCTGCCACGGGCAGGGACACCTCCCACTAGAGCAAGTTGCTCAAGGCCCTGTCCAACCTGGTCTTGAACACTTCCAGACCATCCTCAGCTTTCCTGGGCAATCTGTTCCAGGCTCTCACCACTCTTGCCATCAAATTTTTTTTCCTTCTCTCTGCTCTAAATCTGCCTCTTTTAGCTTCAACCCATCCCCCCTTGTCCTGTCCCAACAGGCCCTGCTCCAAAGTCCGTCCCCATCTTTCTGACAGGCCCCTGGAAGCCCTGAAAGGCCCCCACAAGGTCTCCGTGGAGCCTTCTCTTCTGCAGGCTGCACAAGCCCAACTGTCCCAGCCTGGCCTCCCAGCAGAGGGTTCCAGCCCTTTTTTGAAAATGTTGAAACTCGTGGTTTTTTGCTGGGTGGAAGGTCTGTGTTGCTCTGGCACGTTCAGCCGGCGGTACTGAGGTTCACAGGAGCAAGAGCAGTTCCCTGACGGTCGGCTGCAGGTTGACCGGACACTTCCCTCAGCTCCTTGCACGGAGTTTCTGCTGTGTCAGATTCTTTCTAGGGTGTCTTTCCTAAAGCTGGCTGCTGCAAGCTTTGATTAAAATAAACTCAGAACAGCTCAGCCAGCCTGCAATCAAAGGTCTGAAAATCTGGACTGGCAGTGTGTGTGAGATGGGTGTTTTCACGCTGCGGCCCGGCCAAGTGCTGCCTGCCTGGCAGAGGTGCAATTTCTAGAGTCTGGAAATTTAATAAAATAATGTTGTCACCAAGTAGAGCTCTCCAAAAGGGAAAAAAAACAACAACTCACAAACAACCAGGCACATTTAAAGGAGAGTCTTTTGGGCACTCAGTCCCCTCAGGAGAGCAAGATTTAATCTTTGAACAAAGACAGCAAATGATACTCAAGAATAAAGCACAATTGACAGCAGATGATGTGGCCGCTGTACCTGTTGGGCCCTACAGCAATGGTTGGCGTTTGAGTAGCTTCATCTTTCCTTCAAAATGTTTGGTGTTCAGCAGGCACCCTTAGAGTGAGTGTGTGACACAATGTGATGTGCACGATGGTGCAGTGAGATGTGGATGGAACCCTGGGCAGAGCGGCTCTTGGTCATAGAGTCACAGAATCATTTTCGTTGGAAAAGACCTTTCAGGTCATGAAGTTCAACCATCACCTCATCCCTGCCAGGGCCCCCCTGAGCCCTGTCCCTCAGCACCACATCTCCACGCCTTGGAAACCCCTCCAGGGAGCAGGGGGACTCCAGCCCTGCCCTGGGCAGCCTGGCACACGCCTGGACAACCCCAAAGGGCCTTGGGGAAATTCTGCCTCAGCTCCAACCTCAACCTCCCCTGGGGCAACTCCAGGCCGCTTCCTCTTGTCCTGGTGCTTGTTCCTTGGGAGCAGAGCCCGACCCCCCTGGCTCCAAGCTCCTGAATGTCAGGGAGCTGTGGAGAGCCAGAAGGTCTCCCCTGAGCCTCCTTTGCTCCAGGCTGCACAAGCCCAGCTCCCTCAGCCGCTCCTCCCCACACTCCTGCTCCAGGCCCTTCCCCATCTCTGTTGCCCTTCTCTGGCCACGCTCCAGCCTCTCCAGCTCCTGCTGGGAGGGAGGGACTGCCTCTGTGACACTGCTCAGATGGCACCACACCTTCCATGTCCAGCACGATGCTGCATTGCTGGTGAACTCATGAAGTTGTGTGTCTGTTGCTGTGCTTGTGTCACAAGCGCGTGCAGTGCGTGTGCCCACCCGTCGTGGTGGGTACGATGAGAAAGAGCCTTTGCAGGGGCTTGTGGTGGGGACAGAGGGTGGTGACTGTCAGCCCCTGAGTGTTGCCATAGGTGATCCAGCAATGCCAGTCTTGAGTAAAGGGATGGAAGGACCATGATCCCTGTAGATTTGTGTCACGCCCTCAGGTGCCCCAGCTTCTGGTGGGTGCTCCCCCATTATTCTCGATGGTTACCTTGGCTCTTCTAAATGGGAATATTCCTCTGGTGGCTTCTTTCTTCATACTGGGGTGTTAACAGTGTGTATTGTGTGTTTTCCCGGGGTGTCATGGCTACAGGCAAATCTGAAGAAGTTCATGGAGTACGTGCAGATGCTGAATGTGGAGAAGGTCTGCAGACTGCTGGAGAAGGGACTGGACCCCAACTTCCATGATCCAGATACTGGAGGTGAGACTGGCTTCTCCAGAGAGAGAGGAGGGTGACTGAGCTGGGCTGGGGGAGAAGGTGTCCAGGGGATGCAGTGGGAATTTGGGGGAGTGGTTGGTTTTGAGAGGAGTGTAGCAAATGATGTAGTGCCTGAGACGTAAGGTTCCGAACAGAGGGATGTACACTGCATTTCTTAGTAGCGTGTCTTCTTACGGCACTTGGGTCTCGGGAGCATGAAGCTACAGAAGGCTCTTGGGAGAAGGTGGTGTGTGTGGGAAGGGCGCAGAGGCTGGGAACATGGCATAAAATGGAATCGCTGTGGGGCCGAGCGACTTTCAGCGGGACTCTGGGGAGGATGGGGCCGTCTCTAGGACTGGCAAGTTGGGCAAATGCAAATAGCTGCCTGAGCAGCTGTCTCTTCATGAAGCAGTCAGAAGGTTTAAGAACTGTTTTGGGGGTCAAGAAAATAAAATCTTGGCCTCTGCTTTCCTCAAGATTATTGTTTTCTTCTTTTGTATATTTTTTCTTATCTATGAGAGCAAAATTCACCCCCAATAAGTCTGGTGGCTGGGGCGCTGGTTCTTGGGTTGTCTGCTGGCTCCTGGCTGTCAGAAGTGAGACTCAGGCTTCAGCATTCTCCCTACTGATGGGGCCGAGAGGGAGGACCTCTCCCCATCTCCCCTGCTGTGAAGTCTCGTAGTCTTCTTCTGAGGGAGGAGTTGCTGCTTTTGTTGTTCCTGTTTTAAAGTAATGCAGCTTATTAGTATTTATTATCAAGTTGATCTTTATGTGAATCATGGGCACGTTTCCAAGCCATGAGCAGGCTCCAATCTGGTGATTAATTTCCTGTGTTTCTGGTTCAGTTGGATGGCTTTTCAGGTTGTTTCTGAAACACTGGCTGCCTCTGTACTCGGAGCTTCCGTGTGTCCAGACCACTGTTCAGCACCGAGATCTGAGCGTGGTGGTGTTCGCACGATTAACCTCGCTCATCCTCCCCGACACCGCGGCTGCGTCCCGACGGCCCTTCGGGAACGGCCTCCGCCAGCTCCTGAGCTGGGAACCTGAAAGCTGGTGCAGCCAAACTCTGGGAAGAACCATCTGAGCCGTGCCCAGGAATGTTTATATTGTTCAGTTTGCTGGTGTAGCCACTCTGCCTGAACCTGCTGAGGTGTCCTGATGAACAACTGCTCATAGGACAAATCGCTGGTAGCCTGCGAGCGCCATCCCCTTCTGCCCCGGAGCGTGTCCCAGCAGCTCGGCTCCAGGCGGTCTGTTTTTGTCCATTACAAGCATTTTAAGGCATCTTTCCTTCTAAAGAGAGTCCTCCACTCTTCTGAAGCTGCGTCAGCTTCCCAGAGTACGTGATAGTGCGGCGTGCGGTGGGCTGCTTGAAAAGATGCTGGGAGAGTGTTGGCTCTGATATGGTTTGAACCCAGATGTTATTTCACAGAAGGGTAGAGGCTTGTGGGAGCAGGCTCTTGAGTGCTGAAAAGACTTAAATATAGAGGGGGAAGAAGGAAAAACACTTGACCCAAATAGTTGTTTGGATCTAGCTCAGGACTGAGGGCAAAACCAGAGCGATGAGATGTGAAAATGGGCTGTTGGAGCAAAGGGAGTCTTGGGCACCTCACTTCTGGAGTCCTAATTCTTGTGCAAAACCACTTTGTTCCTCCTTGACTTGCGGTCTGTTTCGTGGCTGTGGATGAATGACACAAAACTGCTGCTCAGTGCTCACAGGCTCCTGGACCTTGAGACCAGGTGGAGCTGGTGTGCATCCATCCTGACCTCCTACATCACACAGGGTGCTCTTCACCCTCGTGTGTGTGTGTGTGTGTGTTCACTAAACAAAGTATGAACACGTTTTCCGTAAAGTCATCAATCTCGATTCCGGGAGCAGAAGATCTCTGCGTTTCCTCCGTTATTTGGTTAATCACCCTCACTGCTTAAAATTCATACCGTATTTAAATTTGTGTGCTTCAGCTTCCAGCTGTCGTTACACTTTATCCGCTAGATTAAAGAGCGCTTTAGTACCTGGTATGTCTTCACATGAAGGTATTTATACATGGTAATCAAGTCAACATTCAATCTTCCTTTCTTTAATTAAAGAGAGGCCAAACTCCAGTCTTTTGGTTGGAGGTTTTTTCCTCCAGTTTTCCTGTAATTTCGGTGGCTTCTATGTCACAACTCCGTTTCTCAGGGGTTTTTAAGAGCGTGGGTGCCAGACGACCTGCCTCTGCCTGCCCAGCTCACCGCGGGCAGGGCAGCTCTTCCCGCAGGTCCCTGTGCTCCGGCCTCCGGGGCCGTGTTTGGGAGGATGGACGTGACTGTGTATCACTGGGATGGGACCCCACGTTATGTCCTGCTGGGGGGGGTGGGGGGGGTCCCCTTCCTCCTCCTGCCTTGTGTCCTACCCCCACTTTAACCTGGGGTTCCTGGGCCCCTGTTGGCTGAGGAAAGTGGAGCCACTAAGCAGTTCCTTCCTTGAGAGCTTTGTTTGTTCTGGGGAGGCTGTTTTCCGTCCCATTGACTTCCCACATATCCTGGGCTGGAGGATGGAGGAGCAGGGCCTCCCACCGAGGCTTGGTCTGGTTTGGAGGGGTCTGGCTTGGACCCCAGGCAGGAGCATTTTGCAGA
Source organism: Baryphthengus martii (assembly GCA_013396935.1). Lineage (NCBI taxonomy): Eukaryota > Metazoa > Chordata > Aves > Coraciiformes > Momotidae > Baryphthengus > Baryphthengus martii. Next base: position 88,387 of record VWZK01007217.1, read on the forward strand.
GCGTGTGGCTGCTGTGGCCGCCCAGGACATCACATCTCCTCCCTGGTGTGGAACATCTCGAATGCAGCGTGCAAGGTTTCCGTGTCTCTTCATCCCGGTTCTGGGATTGCCTGGCTCCCATTGCTCCGAGCGCTCTTCCAAGCCTTGTGACATCTACGAATCTGATCAGACGTTTGTATTTACCTCAGGATAATTGATGAGGGTCTAGAATAGAGTCAAGGCCAACACCCTGAAGAGCCTCCGCAGCGCCCATGTGCTCGGCCACATTCCCCGGTGACCGCTCTGGCTGCTGCTCTTCGGCTGGGTTTGTGCTCATTTGAAACAGGCCCGACTGACGTTTCGCACCACTCACTGTTAATGTCACGTAGGACTCCGGCCAAGCGTCGGTCGCACAATCAATACCGCTATCCGCATCAGTCAGACGCGTACTGTACCAAGGAAAGGAATTATGCTGAGGCAGGAAGACCTATTTACTCTGAAGCTTGATTGGGTGATGTTAATAATACAAGTTTTTCTTTAATGCTGTGTCAGTTAAATTCTAAATCAATTTTCCCAGCATTTTCCCAGGACCAGTGTAATTTTTCTGCCTTGTAGTTTCATGGATCGTTTTACTTGTCCCTTCTTCAGCACTGGCCTGACACTGCTTTTCTTCTGGTCTTTTTGAATGTCCCAATATTTCAAAGTGTAACTTTTTTTTTGGACCAGGAAGATCTTCAGGGAGAAGATAAGGAGGATGATACACAACATTCACTAGATGTAAACAATTTATTCAGTCTCAGGCAGCTCATGCCAAAAATCCTTATTTGGTAATGGAAAGGAAAATAATGTGTTTTCGCAGCAGCCAAGTGAAAAATAAACAACTGGTCATTTTGCAGCCTGTATTTATCGGCCGTCCTACACCTTGCCTGGTGACCGAGGGGCTGGCAGAGGGGCTGGGAACTCGTCGTCGTGTTAGCGAATTTTGACCTGGCTAGTTGGGACTTCTTCTTTCCCTGTCCTCCCCCATTGGCTAGACAGAGGTCAAGTATTTACCAGAGTTTTACTCACCGCACTGAGATCCAAAGTATCGTTCCTGTACGTTGGAGTGAAGCGGTGTCCAGAGCAAAGGGATCAGTGTTCTCCTTTTTACAAAAAGCGAGGATATTTCTTTGCTGGCTGGGACACGCAGCATTTTCCTCCAAGCTGAAGTTGCCCTGATGGTGGAAATGTGAATTTATTCGACTTAGTGACAAACACTTAGAAATTAATACTTTTTTCTTTGGTAGTTAGTGGTCTGCAACAAGATCTTACGACGGCCTGTTCTGGATTTGTCTGGAGTGGGGTTAATTTTCACCACAAGTTTTGAGAGGCCACAGCCAGGAGAGCCGGGACTGAACCAGACAACGGAATATTTGATACCGGTCACACCCAGCGTCTAAGGGGATGGGGAGGTGGGGGAAGGAAATGCAGGCTGGTTCTTCTGCTGAGCCATTGCCTCGCTCGCTTCCCATGTTATTTTGTGAGCATTGTTGTCATCGCTGTTTTTTCTTCTCTCTTCGTGTCGTTCTATTGAACTCTCCTTGTCTCAGCCCATGGGGTTTTACCTTTTCTCGCGATTCTCCCAGTCCCACCGCAGGGTGTGGGGAGGGAGCAGCCTCGTAGTGCTCGCCTGCCGGCGGGGAATAAACTACAAGGACCTTTTAACTGGTGACTCCGGACACTAATCCACAGGTGCTCGAAGCCCTGCTCTGGACAGTCGGTGGCTGCACGAGAGGTGATGGGATTTTAATGTAAACCCCTCTCTCTGGTCCTCCTTGTGCCCACTCAGCACCATCTCATCCTGGGAACAGAGCGGACATCCCTAATATTCTAAACGGGTGTAATCTCTGCGGAGCTCCGCATTTGTCGTTATATCACGGTTCTTATTGCTGATGAAAGCAACCGGTGCCCTTTTGCTGGTTATCCAGCCTCTCAGCCTTATGCAGTCAGAAAAGAGGAAGAAAAAAATCTTCCTCACAGTCTTTGTCCCATGGGTTTAATTACTTCCGATGCAAGTGCATTTGTGCTGCCTTTCCCTCTTTGGGATCATTTCACTTGTGTTCTTAATTTCACATCTTCCTCAGCCATTATCTCACCTCCGGTGAAGTGCAGCTTCCTGAGAGTCTTCCAGAGTGGGCAGGTGTTCCTCAAACCCAACATTCTCAGCTTTGGTCCCATCATGGGGCTGGTGAGTCACTTGCAGTGGTTTTTTTCCCGATGCCTTCTCGTGCTTGTGGGCCTGGCGGGATCTCTGTCCTCTGTGATCTCTTCATGTGGCGGCAGCTTGGTGGGTGTCACTGTCCTTGGTGCCACTTTTGCAGCCTGGCTGATGGTGGTAGGATCTCAGACCTCTTAAACACAAACTCATCCAATGGACTCTCCAGAGGATAGGGGCCCTGCTGTAATGTGGTCATCTCTAGCTCTCTTTACTATTTAATCATCGGTAGAACTTTTCTGGGTGTATAGGTGAGGCACTGCAGCTGGAGGTGTGGTCAGTGGTTGTGCATCCTTGCTGATGAGGTCATCATCAGAACTTCTCTGCCTTTTCTTCCTGAGGAGCTGAGGCAATGAAGGGACACAGCAGTTCTCCGCAACAAAACAGTATCTGGAGTTTATCACGGACTTCTCGTTCCAACCCGCCTCCCCTCTGTTCCTCTGCAAGAAGATACATTAGTTATCTCAAGTACCTAATTATGAATTAACCCCAGTTTTTGTGAAAAAAACAAAAACCAAAACAAACTGCCTCATTTTTACTGAAGTGTTAGGCGAGACTTCTGTGAAAAGCCGGAGAAGCAAGCTGGATGGAGGCCCACCAAGTGCAGGGTAGTGACAAACAGTGGAGGGAGGCTGGGGGAGGCACCCCCTTCGACCAGCAGATCTGCTGTTGTGAGAGGGTATTTTAACAATCCTTTGGAGTGTTCCAGTGTAAAATTGCCTGATGTAATTCGTGGTGTGAATCTTAAAGGCTGCACAAAGCTGCCTTGACAGTGATTTTAATGGGAATATCTTAAAGGTGGTTTGGGATAGGCTTAGCAAATAGCTCTTCTATCAGAGTCAATATCTTCAGGTTATTTCTCTTTAGTTTGGCTTTTTTCTCTATTTTTTTTTTTTAAGTAAACATCTGTATCATGGCAGCACATATGGATGGAGCCTTAGGTTAGAGTTCTGTGTGTAAACCTGTGAGGGAAAGCAAGATTAGAAAGGACACTTCATAGAATCACAGAATGCTTTGAGTTGGAAGGGACCTTAAAGATCATCTTTTTACAACCCCCTTGTCACGGGCAGGGACACCTCCCACCAGAGCAGGCTGCTCAGAGCCCCATCCAGCCTGGTCTGGAACACCTCCAGGGATGGAGCATCCACAGCTTCCCTGGGCAACCTGGGCCAGGGTCTCACCACCCTCAGAGTGGGGAACTTCTTCCTCATTTCTAATCCCAGTCTCCCCTTTTCCAATCTGAAGCCATCACCCCTCGTCCTGTCACTACAAGCCCTTGTAAACAGCCCCTCCCCGGGTTTCTTGTAGGCCCCTTTCAGATACTGGAAGGCTGCAAGAAGGTCTCCCTGGAGCCTTCTCCAGGCTGAACAGACCCAACTCTCTCAGCCTTTCCTTGTAGGAGAAGTGTTCCAGCTCTCAAATCATCTTCCTGGCCCTCTTCCTCTGCTAGAATGGGGAAGACCCTTGGTGATTTGGACTCAGGACCTGGCTTCTGTGCCTGCCGTTCTGGACAGAACCTGGCTGGGTTTGCAGGAGCTGCCCTTTTCGCTACGTTTGCTCTCAAAGCTTCTTTGCAGGCTGTGGAGCAACCTTCCTGTTGAAGCACAAAAGCTTTTGATATGGCTATTGCATCCAAACTCATCTGTGAATCTACAGGTGCCAGGTACCTGTATCTCCTCATCTGACCAGGGGGATCTGCGGCAACGGCCAAGCTTCCCATGGCAAAGCCCCATGGCACGGTGGCCAGCGGTGGTGTGACCTGCTCTCCAAGATGAGGAGCAATGCTGTGAATGTGATTCTTTCCTCCTCTGAGAAGCGGGTAGGTGTTGCAGACCAGGCAGAGAGCCAGCGGGAGGCTGGCCGGGCACCGTGCAGTGCGGGTGAGAACCACTGCGTGACGTCCCTGCCTCCCGGCCAGCCACCGAGCCTGGAAAACGCCTTGTTCCCACCGACTTCAGGAGACGCGTGCCGGCAGACATCTAGGCAGGAAGGTGCTCCTGGGCAGGCAGAGTCAGAAGAGCTCATAACACGTCCCCATGGGGCTGGGAGGGCTTGGCAAAGTGCAGAGAGGCTGGTTGTGCCCCCAAAGCAAGGATGTTTTCTTCCCCTCGGAATCCCAGGTCAGGTGATGACGTGGCCGGTGTTAAATACTGAACTAGCAGCGCCTTTGCTCCCTCCCTTTGGCCCACAGGGACATTTGAGCGTAACAGCGGGGACAGAGACAGTTTCCTCTTCTGGCATTGCGCTTTCTGAAGATAACAATCTTCTAGAAATGTTCTCTCTTCAGGAGCCATCCCTGGTTGCACCATCTCTGGGAACCCAAAATCTTTTAGATCTTGTGGTTTTTTTGGTTTGGCTTTGGCTTTCTTCAGCGTCTCGGGGGATATTTGAGCATTCTTGTCGCAGGTCCTTCTGAACCAGTGCTCCTCTCCGCCTTTGCCGGAATGTGCCCTCCTGGCCCAGCAGCTGGAACTCTTAGATGTGGGAACCTGGTGAAACCTGAAAATGAAGGGGATACAAACACAGGGAGGAAAAACTCTCTTACCAAAAGGTCTTAGATTTTTCTTGTCTACTGCTCTGTCTCTCTAAGGACCTACAGGACTGTGCGTGGAGAGGAAAGGCCACTTAGCTGCCAAGTCAAAGCTCCTCTCACCCAGATGGTTTGAAAACCTCCGTCTTTCCTTAGTTGGGAATACTTCTGTACTGAATTTTTAACCCGGAGCTTTCAGGCTTATCAGTAAATTGATGGAGCCGTGGGCAGATGTCCAACGAAGATTTCAAGAGAAGAAATAAATAAATGTGGGTATTTCCAGCACCTGGTATTTAGCAGAGACAGAAAAAGCTGCTGAGCTCGAGCGCTATTCTTAACTCCTCAGCCCTCCTTTGCAGCGTCGCTGTAGTAAATCTCTCCTTGTAGGCAGAGCAGCATCGCCATTAGCGATGCTCTTTTATCCGCCGCGTCTCTCGGGACGGCTCTACCAGGGATGCTGCAAATAGGCCCTGACACCAGACGCTCCTTTCTGTGTGGCCAGGTCTTCAGCAGCTTGGATAATTACAAACACCATTTGTTCTCCTTCCTCCTACAGAAAGTGGAGTCAGGGGAACGCAAACTCTAGAGGTTTTAGCAATCCAGGCCTTCATCAGCCAAAGCTTTCTGCTTCATCCATCCGCTCCTGTGCAGCGCGGGCGATCCCTTCGGCCCCGTCCAAAGGTGGTTTGTAGCTGCTGTGCTGGTTTTTGAGGCAGTGATTGCAGCGTCGCTGTCTCAACGACTTTGCAGTGTAGATCCCTAATGCAAATGATTCCTCCTCTTCTCAGTTTCCAAAGCCTTGTCTCTGCCTCTCTTGACCCAGGGGAAAAAATATCCCTGCAGAAATTATTTGTGAGTCGTTATCCATGGTCCTCTTCAATACAGGGAGACGAATGATCTCACCTGTGGCCTGGTGGGTTTTCCAGCGAGCGGAGGGCTCCACTTGCTTATGGATGATTTCTTCTGAAGGAGACAAACCCTGCCTGAGGTTTAGCTTCTTGCCGTTCAGAAGGGAGTAGGTCTGTGCGGTAGGTGAGAAGGATGAGACGTGTCTGCCAAGTTCACCTGTTCTCCTCCTCCTCCTCTACTCTACCCTGGTGAGACCACACCTGGAATACTGGATCCAATTTTGGGCTCCCCAATTCAAGTGGGACAGGGAAATACTGGAGAGAGTCCAAGGGAGGCTACGAGGATGATAAGGGGTCTGGAACATCTCTCCTGAGAGGAAAGGCTGAGAGCCCTGAGGCTGTTGAGTCTGAAGAAGAGAAGGCTGAGGGGGGAGCTGATCCATGTCTGGAAATAGCCGAGGGGTGAGAGTCAAGTGGAAGGGGCCAGGCTCTTGTCTGGGGTGCCCTGGGAGAGGACAAGGGATAACGGGGACAAGCTGGAACATTGTAGGTTCCACCTCAACAGGGGGAGAAACTTCTTTGGTGTGAGGGTGATGGAGCCTGGCCCAGGCTGCCCAGAGAGGTGGTGGAGTCTCCTTCTCTGGAGACTTTCCAACCCTCCCTGGATCTGTTGCTGTGTGGCCTGCCCTGGGTGCTCCTGCTCTGGCAGGGGGGTTGGACTCCGTGGTCTCCAGAGGTCCCTTCCAACCCCTACCATTCTAGGATTCTATGATTAACTGCCCCAATAACTCAACGTTCATATTTGATCTATTTTCTGCTGCTTTCCATTTGAGTAGCTGAAAGTCACAGCTGGAAGTGCTGGTTCAGCCAGTGATTGTGGGTAGGAGCCGGAGACTCCATGGGCTTGTGGTTTCTGAAGTTATCGTCCTTCTCAGCTCAAAATCTGTTGATCGAGTTGCTTCAAATCTTTTTCTTTTATGCAAACTGGCATCATTTCTTTGAGTCGGACGTGCAGCTGGAGATGAATGAGAAATGCTGTGTTTGCATTCAGCTGAAACTGGAGATGAAATCATCTTGTAATGGTTTCACCTACAGCCAGAAAGCGCTGCCGCCGGGTTCCACTCACAGGTGGTGTTCGATGCAGGCAGGTCCTTGCTGTTGTTGTGTGCTACGGGTCTGTCCAGGAGCGGCGTGTGGACAGTCACCCTCTGCTGTAGCTTGCATGAAAACTTTCATATCAACGCTGTTGTCATCTCAGCTTGAACAGAGATCTTCCCTTCTCCTAAATGATAAATTAAGTCCTGGAGTAGCACAGATTCTTTTTTTTAGAGTTGTTTTAATATTGTTAAATTCTGGCATTCAGGCTGGGGAGAGGTTGTTCCTGCTTGTGTTGGAGCACTCTCTGGGGTTTCTCACCTTCCCTCGCCACGTGGATTCCAGTTCTCATGATTCCACGTGAATTCCAGATCTCATGACACACCCCCCACACCAACATGAGGAGCCTCCGCAGTTTGTTTCTTCTGGGAGGCTGTGGAGGAACATCCTCATCGGTGACACGGTGACTGGCCTCTCAAGTTGTCTCTTTGCTGCCGGCTTCTGGGGCGTGTGTGGATAACACCTGATCTGGAGCTGAGATGGAACGGGGCACCTCGGTCCAATTCTGAGTATGGGAGCTCAGGTGTTTGATTCCACAGTGCAGCCATGTTTGGATTTATTGCTTTCACTGAAGTGACCGGCCGGAGGATTGCCAGAATCCCTGGTTTGCAATGGAAACGTCATTGATTCTTGTCATCCTAAGCTTCTTAGTTAGAAGACAAAACTGCAGAGAAAACAGAGAGCAGAAATGAACTCCTGCAAACTTTCCTGGACCTGGATCTCCTTTGGGCTCCAGCTGCCAGGGCAGAGCGCTCTCGGTGTGGTGCCCTGGTCCTGTGCCGCTCTCAGCGCAGTGCCCCGGTCCTGTGTTGCTCTCGCTGGTCAGGCTGCTGGATCTCAAGGGTGCCCTTTGAGAAGGAAAGCCTCCGAGAAGCTGCTCCAGTCCCCACCTCTGCTTCCCTACAACCCACTGGCTAAAGGAACCATCCCACCAGCAGCTTTTTAGACCCAGACCTCTCTGGGCAGCCTGGACCAGGCTCCAACCCCCTCCCACCAAACAAGTTGCTCCTCCCGCTCCCAGGGAACCTCCTGGCTTCCAGTCGGTGCCCGGTGCCCCTCGTCCTGGCGCTGGGCACCCCTGAGCAGAGTCTGGCCCTGGCCTCTTGCCCCCCGTGGACTCCCTTCAAATTGAGAAGATCTCCAGTTCTGAGTCTGTGCGATGAGTTGTCTCGCTGATTCTCGTTTGCTGCAACAGATCTTGTGCTCTTATTAGTTAATTAACTTCAAGCATATATTTGGATACGCACGTTTCCAAGAATTAACGGAGTGTAATCACTAAAATCCTAGATTAGGCAGTGATTAGATTAGATTTAGTGAACAAATTGGTAGCTGCAGTTCATTCGGTGCCTCCTGAAATGTCCTGTTTGGACCTTTCTCGGTCTTCAGGATTCAAGGTGATGGGAGAGGCTTTTCGGTTGAATTCGGCGTGTTAGCAGATGAGACTTAAGGAAGATTTGAAGCCCCGTTTTCTGTGTCTTTTGCCTGTTTGAAAAGTTCGTCTCACTCAAACTGAGACACTGTGAGGAGATTGGTGGTTCACCTGCACACGGACGGGGAAGCAGACGCCTGGAGCAGGACTGGTGAGGATGCCTCGGTGCACATGCACAGCCTGAAGTTTGTAGCCATCCGAGTTCTTATCACACTGCAAAGGCCAGATAGGTGCTCTCAAGATAATTAAAACCGGCCACAAATAAGGAAGATACTTTATAGAAATTACAGCGAAAGAGCAGTAGCTGAAACTCAGTGGTCACAACAGAAATTAAAGCCAGATTCTCCCCTCTAGCGTCCCTTTGGCTGCAGCTGGAGGCGACCTTAGCTAAAAGGATGGGGAGCTGCACAGCAGGTGTGTTTGGTGTGGATGGAGAGGAGGAGAAGGGCTCTCCTGCCCCGGGAGCCCACCCATGGTCACCTGTTCTTCATTTCCCTTGGTGTGTGAACCGGGACCCCTCATCCCCATCCTGCTTTGGTGGAAGAGTGGAATGTGCTTCCACCACAGCCACCCAGATTTCTGAACCACAGACACCACAGCGATGTCTCTGTGGACTCTGCTGAGTTCTCCAGAGAACCTCCCCCGGCACCATGTCAGCAGCACATCTGTCTGTTAGTGGTGGTGGTTTTCCACCATTTCTGGTGCTGTATCTGGCACTGCTCTCTCCATGAGAAGGGTTCTAGACCGTTACCAGTAACTGTCCACCAAACCCTGATCTTCACAGGTATTGCTGAGCTAAGGAATTATTTCCACAGCTTTTTCTGGTGTGAGGTTGGGACACCGTGTGGACACCACATCACGTGGACGTGTTGTGTGGACACCGTGACATCCCCACGTAACGCGCGTTGTTACGATCGTGTTCACCTTCATGGTTAAACGCGTCCCTTGTTTTCTAGCTGTGAAACATGACGTCTGTCCTCTGCTGACGTTTGGTGTTGGGCAGCGGCTGCACGAGGCCGTTTTGTTCGTTGTACTGCCGACTTTGCCGTCGCTGATGACATCATGGGTGTGAGAGAGAGAGATTTCTTGGAGATTACTTTCCATTTTCTTCCAGATTGTTGTTCAAAATGATTGACAGCTTTGAGATGAGGATGGGTGCTTAGAAGACCCAGCTGTAATGTTCTCATTTATTGTTGGTTCCTCTTCTTGGTGAGCCTGTCTTTAATCTCCTTGACAATGGTCTTCACTAATCTTCATTTTTTATATTGGTGTCTTGTAGCACAAAACCCAGAGAGTTTTAGTGGAGCCACGGAACCTCGTCTGACCTCTACCTATCTCCTTTAAAAATTCGGCTAATCACAACACTCTCAAATTAATATTCTTAGTTCTTTTTATTTGTATCTCAAACCACTTTATTATTCCCATTTAAATAGTTATTTCTACTATATTGAGAGACTTTAATTTATGTGCAAATTAGGTACCTTCCTAAAAAAGTACGCTGCTGTATTTCTAGTTGATGGCATCTCATTTTAGTGTGTCCCCATCGCTCCCCTTGTGGCGTGGGGGATGTGGATGGAAAGAGCTGGGGATTTGTTTGAGAAAGAAAGTGGTTTTTTCTTACATCCAATTTTTCTCTGTAATACTGCACTCTGAAGAACACCAGTTTATTTAGTTATAGTTTAAACGTTCAGAACAACACGCTATTTCTTAAGGAGACTTCACTCATTTGATATCCAAGCATCATTTTATATCCTGCTCACTGCAGGGGGTTGGACTAGACAACCTTTAGAGATCTCTTCCAACCGAAACCATTCTATCACAGAATCCCAGAATTGTTGAGACTGGAATAGACCTCTGAGATCATCAAATCCAGCCTATGACCCAACACCACAACACCAACTAGACTATGGCACTAAATGCCACCTCCAATCTTTCCTTAAACACCTCCAGGGATGG
>VWZK01007217.1:103410-137438 GCA_013396935.1 Baryphthengus martii
GGGGGGGGGGCAGAGTGGCACTAAAGAGCACAGGGCATCATGAACTAGTTGAATGACATCATTTAGAAGCACGGACCTTTCAAACCAAACCAATCACAGGCTTTAGGAAGGAGCAATACCTGGGAACGCGTGGCGGCCGCCGTGCCCGTAGCTGTGCTCTTGGGCTGAGGTTTGGGCACGACCGTGGTGCCGGAGCCCTAGAGTCACGCACGAGCGGGTGGGCTTGGTCAGCTTGAGGTTATGGGTCACCGGTTTGTAGAGGCTGAGCCTCCTTTCTTGCTCATGGCACGAGAGCCACGATGGAGCCACGTGATTTTCTGCTCCGTTGTCACCACCCTGCAGGGCTAATCGATCTCTCTCCTTTCCCCTCTTGCTTGCTTTCGCAGGAGAGCTGCGCTCGGGTTCTCCTCTTCCGCGGTGCCAGCAAAGAGATTCGCAATTACAACAGCCAGACGGCGTTCCAGGTGAGGCAGCGCGTGCCGAGCCCCGGTCGTCCCGCGGAGCTCCTCGTGGGCCCTGGCCANTATAAAGGGGCTTTTCAGCCTCAGAGGTGTCCACGCTTTAAAAATTGAGCACCGTTGGTTTTGCCATGGGCAGTGGTACACGGAGGCTGATTTGCGGCTCCTGATTTGGATTTTGGGCTGATTGGGTGGTAGGTGCGTCCTGCACACCCAGGGCTCCTGTACCCAGGTGCCTGCCTGCNGGGGCAGCTCCGCAGCGTGTCCTGGGGCAAAATCCCTGATTCGGGGTGGCTGTGCTGACCCCAGCTAACTGCTGGGGCGGCAGGGAGGCAAGAGGACATGTGGTACATGTGGGATGGGCTGTGAGGGTGGCATCTTCTGGTGGGAGACTGAGAGGTTGGCACGTCCGGCCGTGTGTCATGGAGGCGGAAAGGAGAAGTCAGTGCTGTCTGTAGACACGTTACAGTGAAGGTCAGAGAAGGAGCAGAATCCTCAGAAATAAAGGACAGTGTTGGCGCAGAGATGAGCACACCTCGACCTGCTGTTGATGAACTGAAAGTGGAAATAAGGAGATCGCAAGTTAGAAGGCCACGAGAGGAGTGAAGCTCTGGAGTAGCTTTCTAGTAAATACACTGGGTACCACAGGTGGGGAAGGGGTCATGTGGCAGCCTGACTCCTAGAAGCTTGAGAAGTGTGGGGAGTGGCCATGGGCAGGCTCTGGTTTGTGACGTGGGAGGTCTCGTCCCACCCAAGCTCTGCATTCCCCTTCTGTTTTAAAAGTTTTTGAACTTGGCGTAGCCGTTCTGCCTGTGCTCTCATTCAAGCACAGTCATGTGCCTGAGGACCTTCCATGAATGTTGTGACTCGGCGCCCAGCTAATACTGATCTCCAGGTGTCCCCTGGCAGCAGAGCGTGTGTCAGGGCTTACTCATGGACCGGCTTGGGTGGCCATGGGTGAGCTCACTGGTTATTAGCCCTTTAGAAACGCTTTTTCTCACTTCTCCTTCCAAGTCATTTAGAGCAGCTTTAAGCCACAGACTTGCCAGTGGTTGCGGAGTCTCCTTCTCTGGAGAGGTTCCAAACCCACCTGGACACTGCACGGCTGGGCCCCTGTCACGATCCACTCAGTGGGCATGTGACGGTTCGTTTGCTGTGATCTCAAAGCGCAAAAATCAAGGCGACCACGCCGAAGGGTTATACTTCAATCAGGCAGTGCGACTTTATTGTTTTGCCCATAAAGCAGCGCGCGGTAGACGGAAAGAGTGACAGGAAGAGAAGAAAAGGTAAAGTAAAGAGAGGGAAAGAGAATTAGAGCCACCACCGTGGGTCCAAGGGGTCCCTATCGTCCCAGGTCCAGGCAGCGTCCCGCCGGCCCTTCCGATCGTTGCGATCCTTGGTAGGGAAATTTCTGAACTTTGGTTGCTAAGAAACCATCTTTTATGCCGGGCAGCGACCTTCTTCCTCCTCCGTCCCATGGATTTCTGCCAATCTCCACCTTTTCAGAGAGAGGTTTCGGCGCGTGCCCAAAAAGGAGTGCCTGAGGCCTGGTTTGCCTTAGAGCTGGGTGGCTTTGGACCAGGAGGTGTGTTTTTGTATTATAATGATCAAAGTTCACCTAAAGTTTAAGTTCTCCTGATGGTTGCTAAGACAGCAGTCCTGATCCATCTTCCTGACAGCAGCTCTGCGGTACAGCTTGGCCATTGCTTGTACCAGATAACGGGAAATGGCACCGTGTTCCTTGTACCCTGCAACCCTCCCTCTCAGGGTGTTTTGTAACCTTGGTATCCCTAGGGATTGCATTCCATCTGCGGGGCAGTAACTGTGTCTCAGACAGGCCGCTGCAGACTCATGTCAAGAAGTTAGCCTAAGTTTTGGGGTACCTTATTGTCCAAGTCTCCAATGATGATGTTGAGACAATACTGTTCTTCGGACCGACTCTTACAGCCCCCTGCTCTGGGTGACCCTGTTGGAGCGGAGTGGGCACCAGGTGAGCTCCAGAGGGCTCTTCCAACCCCACCGTGCTGGGATTTGGTGAAGTGTGACCACAATGATGTCGAACAGTCGCCGGGAACATCCGTGAGAAAGACGCCTCGGTCGCTCTTGTGGCACATGTGCGACTGCGGCCACGCGTCCTGGCTGAGGTGGGCGGGGAGCGTCTGAGCAGACGCTCTGCACGTGCTGGAGATCTGCCACGCTGGGTGTGCCTTGTGAGTCTCGCGCGTCCCAAGAGACTGGGCTCACCGCAGACGCTCCAGATCATGGTGCCGCGAGCACACGGGGGAACCAAAGCCCCCTCTGCCCTGACTCTCCGCTCGCCGGCGGCCGCGGTGATCTGGCTGTGGTTATCCTTGAACCTCCGGCCCCAAGCTGCCGCAGCGGTGCTCTGCTCTGCATCAGGGGGTTTCCTTCAGATTTTAAGGATATTTTAATGCAAACGAAGTGCGTGAGCGCACAGGACTCGCGCGTGTCCTCACCGTGACTGTGCGTGGGGATCGGGCAGCCGTGTGGAGATCATGGGCTGTGAATCACTCGTGTGTACGGTGCGAGGAACTACAACTGTTTCTGTGGTCTCAGGAACTGACTACATAGCTTGGAGTGTTGTTTAACTCATTTCTTCATCAAGGCTCCTTACAAGCTGTGCTACGTGTTGGCTCGGGTGCTGATAAGCAAAAGGGCCCTGAAGGTCAGCCTGAGCATCCCTGTCGGTGACTTTGTGTCTTGTCGTGTGCAGGAGCTTGAGATTTATGCCGTGCAATTAATTCAGCTACTAATTGGTGGTGGTTACTAATTGGTGGTTGTCTGGTCGTAGCTGGCGGAGGTCTGTAGCTGGGAGTGCCGTTTGTGTGCTGAAGGGTGGGTGCCTGTCTGCAGGGAGGAGACACTTGTCCTCCCCTCCACGGTGGCCCAGTGAGCGTGGGGTGATTGGCGCTGGTGTGGTGCTCATGGACACGAGACGAGGGCCACCACGGCTTTGCTCCGGGTGACCGGTGGGACCTTGCTAATCACAACTGAAGGATGCCTGAGCTCAGCCTGCAGTGGGGAGCCCCCTTCTCTGTGAACCCATCTCAGCTCAGACCTCCCTCTATCCACTCCGCAGTATCTCCTGCCTCGAAAGATGAGTTGTGAAAGGCTTGATGCGGCAGGGTCTGCAGGGACTGCTGCTCTCTGCGGAGCTTTACTCTGGGGATTGAGGACAGTCCCACCTGACTGCTCTCAGATTTAATGTAAAATTACTTTATTTCCAGGGAAGGGCTTCTTGTAGGAAACTGCTGCCTCCTTTTTGAGATGAGCTGAACCTGTGGAATCGAGAGTTGGAGAGAGGACGGTTGTTTTGCTTTGGGCGTTTGCAGGACAGGAGATGGAAGGAGGCAAACGGCCCCCGCTCTGCTTTTGCTTATGTCCTCCAGAGTCCTCCTGGGTCTTAATGAGGGAAAAACAGTGTTTGTCTCTTCCTCTTTGAAGTACTGCAGCTAATTGGGGGTTTCTGTTCTGGAAAATGAAAACTGTGGTTGGTATAATCCAACCAATTTGTTTATTGGCAAATCCAAACCAGAATTTGATGTCAGTGTGATGGGCTCCCTTCAGCTCCCAGGTTTCAAAGAGAAATGCTCCCACTCCCTGCTTGGGTTACTTGCTCCAGACTTCAGCATGTCATTAAGCCACCGTCCGCTGCCAAGTCTGATGCTTTCTCACGTGCTGCCTTTGTCATGGCCACGGTCCTGGGGCGCTGCCTTTGGCGTGGCCGTGGAGCTGCGTCTCTGCGATGGATGTCAGAGCAGAGCCGAGGCTGCACCCGCAGTCCTGTGGCTGCTGGAGCTCCCGTGATCCCCTCTGCTCCTGCGGCTCTTTAGTCAGTGTATGGCACGTACCTCCTGTTAATTTGCCTGCTGCGGTTAATCAGATAGCTCAGTGTCGGTGGCCCGAGATGACTGGAGATAACGCTGAGTAATTCAGAGGGTTTAGTAGCGTAATCTGCTCGGTCATCTCTTCCCTGAGGCCATTGGCACTGACCTCTGCTCTGCTGAGTTCCTTCTGCTGCCAAGGGCCCTGAAGGGTGGTGGGGCAGGGGTGCTGGGAGAGGTCTCACCTCTGGCTGAGAGCAGGATTCTGGGAGGAGTGCAAGAGCAGGGCGGTGTAGGGTGGGAGTTTTCCTAGAGCATCTTCCCAGATTCTGGCAATCTACATCTCTCTGTTTTCTTGAGCCAGGTTTGTCCCTACGTCTGTCTTTGCTTTTAGCTGGCTTTTCATCCACAAATGATCTAAGGGAGTCCCCTGTGCAGATGCAGTCCTTCCCTGAGCTCCCCAGCCTCATCCACATATGTTCTTCTCACAGAAGGATGGAGGTATCATTTTTCAGGTAGCGTATTGTGTGCTTAAGATGCACTGGATGAGAAGAAAGTTGGGATGGGCTGTTTTTTTGAGATGCTCCATTCGTATTTGGAGTGTTGGCCACTGGAGCGTGCTGTGGGCCAGGAGCCTGTGATGGGAAGGCCGGGCACTCAGGTCAGGACTGTGAAAACCAGTAGTTGCTGTTGGATGTGGGGAACCCACCATCCTGTCTAACAGCAGGAAGGTAGCCAGTGGAGGACTGGACTGTGTGGACAGGCACATGGGTGGGCAGTTGTGCAAGTGCTGTGAATGGTGCCTGAGTCAGTCATAGAATCATGGAATGGTTTGGGTTGGAAGGAACGTTAGACATCATCCAGTTCCAACCCCTCTGTCACGGGCAGGGACACCTCATGCCAGAGCAGGTTGCTCAGAGCCCCATCCAGCCTGGTCTTGAACACATCCAGGGATGGAGCATCCACAGCTTCCCTGGGCAACCTGGGCCAGAATCTCACCACCCTCACAGTGATGAACTTCTTTCTCATTTCTAATCTAAATTTCCCCTCTTCCAGTTTGAAGCCATCACCCCTTGTGCTGTCACTACAAGCTCTTGTGAAGACCCCCTCCCCAGCTTTCTTGTAGGCCCCTTGGAGGACACCATCCAGTCCGTGGTGTCCTCCCTCCCTCTCTCCTACTGGTGGTTTATGCTGGATCCCAGCGAGCTGGAATCCTGTGTTCATGAGGGTAAGCTCAGCCTGGCGGTGTTTTATCTCTTAGGAGAGTGAAGACTTGTCTCTAAGTCTTGTTCTTCAAGAGGTGATTTTTTTATATCATGGTAAGGTCACCCACCCTCCCTACTGCAGTCTTTTCCTTGCATGGCGCTATGAACATCTCCAAGTTCTCCAGGCCAGCCTGTCTACAGCTGCTTGTGGTTTCACAGAAGTATGAAGAGCGAGCTGCCGCTGACCTGCGGTAGTTTGGGTTTCTCTTTCCCCTTTCCTTAGTGTCAAGTTGACAAAGTGACTGCAGAAGAGAAGACCTTTCAGATTCTGTGGGTGACCGTGTCCCGCTCTGAGCATGCAAATCAGATGATTTGACTTGGAAATGAAACCATTTACCTTTGCCAGCTGACGGCTTCAGAATGATGATCCCTACCTAGCGCTGGAGACAGGCCACGCAGAACAACCTTCCCGTGTCATTCTGGGGTTTGCCAACCGGCTGGTGAGAAATGGTTTGATGGGATCTTCCTTAACAAGTGTGTGAGAGGGAAGGAGACACCCTCTGCTCCTGCAAAGGTCACTGTCCCTGTGCCTCTAATCCAAGTGCTGTCTACCAGGGCCTGCAGGGCCTTTTCTGCTGACCTGCTCCCCAGTCTGTGTCTCTGCCAAAGCTGCTTCTTTCGCAGTTATGGGACTTTGCATTTGTCCTTTTTCAGTTCCATGGGGACCTGCTGGTCTGTTCCTCCAGCCTGTCCAGCTCCCGGATGGCAGCCTGGCCCCTGTGGATATTGAGGCACTGTCCTCTTCCTCTGAGGTGGGAGAGGAGCTGCAGTACTGATGGCCATGTGGTACCTTTTGTGCTCAGACTTAGGAGGAGGCAGGCCCTGGCCATGAGCTTGAGCTCCTCTGGCAGATCAAAGGGAAATAAATGGGGCATTGGGGGGTTCCTCGTTCCATCAGTGTTTGGGTGGGTGTGCGGTCACTGGTAAGTCAGGGAATTGTAGAATTGCTTAGGTTGGAAAGGTCCTTTCAGATCATGGAGTCCAACCATCACCTCAGCACTGCCAGGGCCCCCCTGAGCCCTGTCCCTCAGCACCACATCTCCACGCCTTGGAAACCCCTCCAGGGAGCAGGGGGACTCCAGCCCTGCCCTGGGCAGCCTGGCACAGGCCTGGACAACCCCAAAGGGCCTTGGGGAAATTCTGCCTCAGCTCCAACCTCAACCTCCCCTGGGGCAGCTGGAGGCCGCTTCCTCTTGTCCTGGTGCTTGTTCCTTGGGAGCAGAGCCCGACCTCTGCCCCCGGCTCCAACATCCTGAATGTCAGGGAGTTAGGTAGTCATCTTTCTGCATGTGTTCTTCCAATCCTCCTTTCCCAGCAGTGATCGAATATACTCCACCACACCTTTGTTGTGCCTTCTCTGGGTTGAGGCCTCTCATCTGTGTTTTCCACAAATCACATCACTTGGCCAAAGTTGAAGTTGCTTTTCCCTTGTCTCCTCAGCAATGTTTCTGATGTCCGGACTGTGGCCTTCAGGGCTGATCCATCTGGGTCCCCAGTGCTGCTGGTGCCCAAGTGCTTCTTAGAGTACCAAAATTGTGCCATATAAGAAAAACTACCTGTAAAACTGTGTAACTATTTGTCTCTGTTTCCATTCTGCTTTGGGCCATTTATGTACCCAAGGTCTACACTGGAAAATGATTATTATACATGTGTGAGCTTGGTGGTAGAGTAGCTATTACAGCCAGTAAATGTGGCTGTGAGGACCTATGAAAATGTGAACTCAGCACTGGAAATTTTAATTATCAAGAAATAATAATTCACTGGCTTTTATTTGAAAAAAAAACAACAAACCAGGAAAAACCTCATAATTTTCTTACACAAACAAATCTTTAGATCAATATGAACGTGAGCAGGTGACTCTGGCATCAAGCTGCAACTAAACACAGGCTGTGGCTTCCTTCCTGGTGAACTTGAACGCCCGTGGAGCTGTGGGATCGCTCGCGTTTGCTCAGCTCGGGTGTCTGGTGTAGGCTTTAGAAGTGCCGACAAGTTCCTTAATGATCAGTAAATGTCAGTTTTGTACATATTTCTTTGTCCTCATGATACTCATGGTTGAACTTTTCCATTTATACACATACAAGATTATCATATGCAGAGTATAAAAATAGTCTGCAAGTAGTTGCTTCCAGTTTCTTCTCATTTCACTGGAATTTAACAATCAGAGCTGCTGCTTTTCTCTCAAAATGTTGTCTGTCCTTTGGATTACCACGTTTTTGTGGGTTTGTTTTGTTGTTTTTTTTCACCTCTTTCCCAAGGCTAAATTCTTCTAAACAGGTTTTTGTGGAGAGTGGGATTTTTTTTTTTTTGGTAGATAATGGTGCTATAAGTAAGCAAAGTTTCTCATTATGTACGGTACAAACTTTGTCGCTGTAGAGCTGCCCCCTGCCATGGGGGAAGGATGTCCCTGGCTGCAGCTTGTGCCTCTTGTCCCGTGATGGCACCTCCGAGAGGCACCTGGCTCCGTCCTCTCCCCACGGTAGTCTCCCCTTCACCTTCTCTCTGGACTGAGCAAACCCCAGGCTCATCCTCTCCCTCACGGTCCATCAACACCCTTCTGAGACTGGTGGTGCAGCCAGCTTTCCACCCACCTCATTTTCCACCTGCCCAAACCATCCCTGTCCCGTTTTGTAGTAGAGATGCTACAGGCACCACACCGAACACCTCCCCAGGATCAGGGTGGACAACCTTTCCTGCGCTCCCCTTGTTCAGAGCCAGCCGCCCCGTTGGAGGGGACAGCGGAAAGCCAGGACTGGGAAGGAACTTGAGCAGTGGTGGTTTTGGGCTCTTCCACACACACCACCCCCCATGATCAGCTCTGTCTGGAAGTTTAATGCCGAGTGACTCCCCCAGGCTGGGCACTCACGACAGCCTCCCGAGGGGATCTGCTCCTGTGCTGAAGGCCGCCTGCACCCTCGGAGAACACTTCAGACATTTAACCTGAATCTTTCTTACTGAATTTTATGCCCATTTATTTTCTGTGATTATTGAGAACAGATTATTTTTGTCCTCTCCCCAGCTGCCTTCTTTCTGTTCTTGCAGCCAGAGCAGCCCTTCCCCACCCGCTCTTCTGTTCTCTGGGCTGAGTGTCCCAGAGCACATGGGCTTTCCTGCAGAGACCTTGAAAGCATCATCCAATCATTACTATTGATTTACTCTAGGTTCTCCCCATGTCTTTTATTTAACTCTGTTCCTAAAAGCAGCCTTTTCCACCTGAAACCCACACTGTTCCGCCCGGAGCCGACGGGTTACACCGCACATGTTAGAGGTGAGGCTGCTAATTGTAGATCCTGTGATGTTTTCCCTGTTCTGCCACAGCGTGACTTTGTTGACTCATTTTCAGCTTGTGATCCTGCCATCCTCAGATCTCCTCCGGCAACGTTGCTCCTGTGGGCTCCCAGCCTGATGTGCCTGAGCCGCCGAGCCACCTGGCCCGGGGACACCTGGGGATGCGTCCCCTCCTGATCCAAGGGGCCAGCCCCACAGCTTCTGAGGGGGCTCAGGGCCTTTCCTGGCCAGATTTGTCAAGTTGCCATGCCTGGAGCGCTCCCACCTTGGGGCTGGTTCCCGCTCTCAACTGTTCTCCAGGGGAAGAGCCATTCCCCGATGCCCAGTTGACATTTCCCCCATTAACTCCTGCTCTTCGTACACCTCGGGGAAGAGACTGGCTCCCTCTTCTGTAATCCCTGCACATAAACTGTCATTACATTTGTCTCTATTGGCTAAATTCCCCCCTCCTGCCTCCTTCTTGAGAATCATTTCAATTCTAACCCTCTAATGACTTTGCATCTCCTTCCAGAACGGTCGCATCGAGGAATTTAATAAGCATATTCTGCACTCTATCATCTGGGCTGGTAATGAGAAAATTGAATACTCCTGAAGCTGGGGTAGGGTCCTGTGAAATCCATTTAACATACATTTTTAGTCTGACAGTTAGTCATGAATTAGTTTTCTGATCATTTTTTCATCACTTGGCAGGAGTTTCAGCTCGATTTAATTTCTGTTGTTTCTGAGAATGTCACACAAGGCTGTCAGAATTTCTGCAGAAGACAGCTATATGATGTCTTCAGTTCCTTCACTCTCCCCAAAGCCTGGCCCGCTACCCTCTCCTAGAACCAACCAATCTGCTTTGCGCTTTACCCACTGCTCTGGTGGATCATCTCTGTTTAGAAAGGATCGGCTTTGCCCGGCATTTTTCTGGACGATGACACGAAGTTACCTGGTCTACAGCGCAACGTTCCCCTCCTTGCGCCGCACGTCTAAAGCCGGTTGTAGCTCCCCATCTTTTCCAGGGATCTGAGAACCGTCACGGATGATCAGAGCTCACCGCTAATGCCCGAGGTTGCTCCTGGCAGGTTTTTGGCAGCGTGACTCAGCTCGTGGTCTGCAGACCTCTGGCGCTTTGTCGGGAAGCCAAGTGATTCGTGAAGTGACTGCAGAACCAGGTGCAGAGGCAGATAATGCCCCAAATACCGTGCGTCACCTCCGTGAGGCCCAACCGATCTGGTGGCGTTTGCCGCAGGACCGTGGCCAGTCGTGGAGTAAATTCTGTAAGCATCGGCGGCGCCGGCGGCCCCGCTCTCCTCTGCACACCTCGCTCGTTGTGCCCCGTTCTGTACCTTGACCTTTCCCAACCTCTGTGGCGTCTGTCCCGTATAATTGGGCCGTACAACGCTTCCAACGGTCCTCCTCAAACCCTTCAAGGTTTGCGCTTTGATGTTACCCCGACGTACCGTTTGTGTCGGCTTTTCGGTACAATGCAAACAGGTTGTTAGATGTATTTTCTTCAGAGATTTGTGTCTCGTTGCTTTAAAATAGACACCGTGGTCTGAACTCTGCAATTTGCAGTCACGTTGCCCAGGCAACAGAATATTCTCAAATGGAGTGATTTTTGTTAAAGAATGCCTTCAGTTAACTGTGACTTTTCTAATGTAAATGAAATTTTAGCTGGCAGGGTTTGGAGTTTGAACTTCCTAGTGACATCATACCTTGTGATGTCAGAGAAATTAGCAAATTTATTCTAGTTATGTCGATAAGTGTTCAGCGTGACGAACGCTTGGAAGGGAGGGATGAGGCCGGTCGGTGTTTGCCGTTCAGCCGCCGAGCTGCACTCTCGCTGCCGCTGTTGTTCCTCGATGCGTGTGAAACGCAGGAACAACATCTGCGGCTTGATGTGTCTTAAAGATTCAGTCCTAACTCATGCCAAAAATGTGAGCTCATGTGAGAACGTCTGCAGCATTACTTTTACTAATAAGCCCCATATTTTTCTTGTCGTCGCTCCAGCGGTAGCCCTGTCCTCCTCCATCTGCTGGCTCCTGTCAAACGTGTGGATCGTCAGGGCTCTGGGTTCTGTCAGGGTGCACAGAACCTGCTGTTTTGGTTTGTTTTTTTCCCAGCCCCGCTGTAGTAGAAATTAAAATAGTTTATGGAGGTGTGGAGGTCCTGTTGGCGCTTGGAGTCGTTATCCAACCTGTTATGTATTCAAAATGCGGCACATCTTCCGCAAACTTGCTGCATCTGCTCTCTGAGTGGGAAAACTTTTTTTTTTTTTTTCTGTAAGCATTTAAAAGGATGTTTGTTAACTTTTGACATTACAGTTGATTAAAGTTTGGGACCTCTGAGAAAACCATTATCTGTTCTTAGGCTCCTTGTTATCCTTAATGATCAGGTAACATCGTAACCCACCTTCTTCTAACCTTTCCTGTATTTCAGGTTAATTAAAAGCTTGCTCATAATCCAGATTTTTAAAGCGTAGTTTGCGACAAAAAGAAACTATTAGCGATTGCGACGCCTGTTGCTCCTGTTGGAGTGATGAGGTCTTCCACAGGTGAGATCGGCACCTCTGGGTTTGGCTGCGGAGCCGAGCTGGGCTCGGCACCTTTAGGGTTCTCAGTGCCCGTCCCCATCGCCTCACTGGCTTCTCCAGATGCAGGGGAGGTGTCGGCTCTGCCGTGCTCGGCTTTTTGGACGTGCTCAATGTATAGCAAGGCTTGCTTGTGGCTGGGTGACTCTTCATGTTTTAATCATAGAATCATTTAGGCTGGATAAGACCTTTAAGACTGAGTCCCACTGGTGTCTCTTTAGGCCTGTTGGGAATTACCGGTAAATAATTCCTCCTCCTCTTCCTCCTGAAAATAAAAATCCATTAACCATCTGGAGTTGCAAACTCGGTCTTGATTTAGTGCTGGTAATACCGATGAGAGGTGCAGGCAAACTCATCCTCCCCGGTCCCTGCTGGGACACGCTGCCCGTGGGCCCGTAAGCTCAGCAGGGTGTGGGTCTGTGCTCCTCACGTGTGTGGTGGAATCTGCCACCTCCTCCTGAGCTGTTTCATGACCCTCGCTGCTAGAAGTTGTCTTTCACCTCAGTGTTGTTCTGCCTAATTTAACCATCCCATTATTAGCCCATCTGTGTGGTGCAGTAATTGGAAAGTCTTGGGTGGGACGTCTTCCCCATGCCTTGGCACCTACCCACAAGTGATCACGTCATCTCTGTTGAGAAGCAGAAAAGTTTGATCTCCTTTAACTTTCATATTTTAAAGACTTTTGCAGCTACTGGATCTTGTGCCCATCATGTGAATCTCCCTCTGTTCCTCTGTTTGCTTTGATGTTGGCCCTCGGAGCGACCTGGTCGGTACCTTCACGCGGGTCCCGCTGCTGCAGCGTGCGCCGAGCTCATGTCTGTTTCTGGTCGATATTTTCAGTTAGTCTTTAAGGCTGCTGCTCTTCTGAACCTTGATGCTGAAGTTCTTTCCTGCTTTCTGAGGTGGTTCCACCTCCTGCAGCGAGTGCTGTGCCCTCACTCACAGCCCGGCTGCCCTTGGGCTCCCGTTCTGCCGGGGCAGTGCCCCGTTATCCCACCAGACTCTGCGCACCTTCAGCGGTACCTCGGCACCCATACCTTAGGCTGGGTGGTCACACAGTTTGTTTGGACCAAGAACCTGAGCAATACCGTTGAGAAATCACAGTACACCAGGTTGGAAGGGACCTCAAGGATCATCTAGTCCAACCCTTTAGGCTAGAGGTACAATTTAAATGAGCTGGTCCAGCACCCTGTCAAGCTGAGCCTTAAAGCTGTCGGAAGTTGAGAAATCCACCGCTTCCCTCGGGAGACTATTCCAAAGTCTAATTGCTCTCACGTTGAAAAATTTTCCTCTGGAGTCCAAATTGGAATCTCCCCAGGAGCAACTGAGAATGCTTGATGCTATCATGCTTGATGATGTCTCTATGTTAACAAATACATTTTGCACAAGATAAATCGCATATAACAAATTATACACACGCACATCTGTCTCTTCTGGATGCATTTGAGATACCCTGTCATGGAGAGAGGCAGATGTGTCACTTCGTATGTGTCTCGAGCGGAGGCCGAGCTACTGCTTTTCCTGCCTGTTCCAGGTAGGCAATCGGCCCTGGAAATCGTTGTCGCTACGCTCAGTCAAAGTAGATTGTTCAAACAATCTACTTTGACTGAGCTGAGAAAATCAGAAATTTGTCCTTAGGGTTTAATTAAATTTTTTTGGCAGAGGAAGCAAACTTTGTCCTTCCAAGAGTGGACTGGTGGGATAATTGATCACCAACCTCTTTGTAATAATCTTTCAAGATTTAAGGTGAGCAAACCCACTTCTGTCAGGCTTTCCTCAGTGGTCATGATCTCCAGGTGTCTTTTCCAACTTACCGCTCTCAGCTCGTTCACCTTTGTCCCCAGACCGGACCTCTCAGTCTAGATGGGTCCTCATCACCTTGTTAATACCTCCTAGAATTAAATCTGCCTTTATGCAGCATCACCGCTCTCTTGACTTGTGTTTATTTTGGAATTACTGCCCTTACCACGCGTCATTTTCAGCTTTACTTCGCCAGTTATTCTCCAGCTTGTGTCCCTGCCCCGGATTTCTCCATTCCAAGTGTAACAGTTTGTACTAGACCCACTGGGTTTCATCTCTCCGATTTCAGACATCGTTGGCTCTGTCAGCCAGACTCATAAACTTGTCAATCAAGCTCCATGTATTATGCTTTTTTTCTTCTAACGAGATTTGCTTTCCCAAAACTAGGGAAATTATCAGTAAAACAAGAATAAAATCTAATTAGAGTCTATGGTGTCAAAACTGGCATAAGGTGCGCAGGAGAAAATAATGCAGAAAAGCTTTCTAAATGCTAAATATGCATCAGGATTCTTAATGTACCGTACACGGCCTCTGTGAAGGTTTTACAGAACAAAAGGGATATCATGAGTACGGGTAATGCTGCTTCTGCTGTACTGCTTATGAAATGTTGTGGTATTTTTGAAAATGTTTCAAACAGCAAGAAAGCGAATCGGATGAGGGAAAGGTGCAGTAATGAATGAAAAATAGGAATATAAACCCAGATATGGGCAAAAAAAGGAATTGTGAAGCAGAGAAGGGGAAAGATGCGAATAACCATAAGTGAAAATATGAAGGCAAGTCCTGACTTCGTGGTAGAAAAAGAACCAGGAAAGAAATTAGAGGGAAAAAGGAAAGGGAAAAAAATGGGAGTTTATTTTCAACAAAATTAGAATACTTTTTTTTTTTTTTCTTTTTTTTATTTTGTATTTTACGAGGCAGTTTGATGTGCTGGGTGGGACTGGGACAGGGGGAAATCCCTTCAGCATGAGCGGCCAGCATCGCACCACCTGCGGGGCTGGTTTGTAAGGTCCGTGCTTTTGATAATTTTAAGGGTTTAAAAACACTGATGGTTCTCCTGCTCCTGATAACTCTAATTTTCCAAGACTCAAGATTGTAATGGGTGTGGGAAGTTCCTCTGCTTGTTTTTTCAAGACCTTCTGTAATATACCAGGACTTGCCTATTTGAATATTAATTCTGATTAACAAATGCTGCCTGTGAGCTTTGTTTGTTACAGCTGGGAGGTTTCCGCTCTGTAACCCTGTCATTTGGGAATCACAGAATGGTTTGGGCTGGAAGGAACCTTAAAGATCACCTTGTTCCAACCCCCTGCCATGGGCAGGGACACTCCTGCTAGAGCAGGTTGCTCAGAGCCCCATCCAGCCTGGGCTTGGACACATCCAGAGATGGAGCATCCACAGCTTCACTGTGCAGCCTGGGCCAGGCTCTCACCACCCTCAGCACCAACAAGTTCTCCTTCTCTCTGCTCTAAATCTCCCTCTTTTAGTTTCAAACCCATCCCCCCTTGTCCCGTCCCCACAGGCCCTGCTCCAAAGTCTGTCCCCATCTTTCTGACAGGCCCCTGGAAGCCCTGAAAGGCCCCCACAAGGTCTCCGTGGAGCCTTCTCTTGTGCAGGCTGCACAAGCCCAACTGTCCCAGCCTGGCTTCCCAGCAGAGGGTTCCAGAAGGATCCACCCTCCCGTTCCTATTGCCTCTCCTGCGTTGCTGTCTTCAGGTGTATCATCTGTGCCCGTGATGGACCAAGGGCAGCTCTGTGACTTTTCTTCTTTGTGATAGATTTAAAATGTTTTCTCCTGGTAGATTACTGGCTTATTTAGCTTCTCTTATCAATCATAATATCGCTGAACTCCGGGCTTCCCATTGCTGGGTGAAAGATTGCAGGCCACAAGAAGACTATCTGGCCATGAATGATTTTCTGTCATCGTGTAACAGGCTAGAAGTTGTTTTTTCTGAGAGGCCGAGCGTGGGGATGCTCACAGAGTGAGCGCGTGAGCGGAATTAGCCGTGCCGGAGGCGAGCCGCCCTGCACAGGATCCGTGTCCCCTCTGCCACCTCTGTACCTCATCTGGAGGGATCTGCCTGTGCACAGGGCACTCTGCTGACCGAGGAGCAGCTTTCATTTCCTGATGAACTTCTGTTTTAATTTTAAATTTACCTTCTCTCTCTCTTTCCAGGCTTTCTTCTTATCCTCGTTTGATTTGATTTGTTTTCTCTCTCCTTTCACTTGAAGTTCGGCTCGTAAAAATCGATCAGGTTTCTGGCCTCCTGTTTCCCTCCCACTCCTCCTCCAGTCTCCAGTGTGAGACTGATCTAATTCTGAGTCAGATGCCGTCTCAGCTTCGATTGCCCAGGTGATGTTGCTGACTCGAAATCTTCCCTGACCCGCAGTGGCCGCGCTCCAGTTGCAGGTGTTGCCCCAAAGTTCCCTGTCTCTCTTAGCCTAGGACTGAGTGGTTGCAGCTTTGGACACTTTTTGTTTCTCATACATTTTTACAATTCTGGGTTAACGGTTGAACTTGATGATCTTGAAGGTCTCTTCCAACCAGAAGGATTCTATAATTCCATGTTCCCGTTGTCTGGTGTAGACCATTCACAGATACTCCTTGAGGGCTTAGTGGCAGAATGTTAGTCCAGATGCCTCATGCCTCTTCTGGATCCAGGGCTCATTGTGTGGCCTGTAGGAAAAAGTAACTAACTTGTTTGCTGCACGGACTATGGCCTGGAAGTCAGTTGTTTCCAGGAAGCGCTGGATCTGTCGCGTACGCGTCGTATGGCTGACTGGAAGTTGGGTGTTTCCAGGAAGCGTTGTACCTCCTGCGTACGTGTTGCATGGACCATGGACTGGAAGTTGAGTGTTTCCCGGAAGTGTTGGATCTGCCACGTACGTGTTGCACGGCTGGTTTGCAGGCACAGAGGGTGCTGGGGATGCGTCTGTCCCAGGCCAGCTGTGCAGCTCACCCACGGGAGGTCTGTCTGGCTCCCGGGAAGTGTTGGGTCTACGGCGTAGTCGTGCAGCGACCTGCCCCAGTGACACTCCCCGAAGGCATCAGACCGGCCGCATCTGCGCGGTGCGACGGCAGCACATGTCGCTGCGAGCGGAGCGAGAGCTTCTGCTCGTACGGCAGCCCAGATGGAGCTGCCATATGTGAGCAGTAGCATTGACCTAGTGGGACTGCCAGACTTCTGGAAACCTAGAACAAATATAGAACGCGCTCAAAGTCTGCCCGACCAAGGGAAGGTAGACAACTTTGAAGAGAGTCCAGACGTAAAGCGGCGCTCCCTGATCAAATGAAGCGTGGTGATTAAAAGGAGTCGCTCTGCTCTGTTACCTGGGATAACGGAGAGGCAGAAAATCACCAGCAACCGTAAAGCCTCAAGAATTGGAGAAGTCTTGGGCAAAGTGATGCAAAAAGAGTTGACAACAGCATCTGGCCTGTGGACAGGTGCTTCTCAGGGTCGAGGAGAGCTGAGTACCTTGCAAGTGTCGTTACACTAAACTGGCTGCCTGCACCCTGCCTAAAAAGTCCTTTGACATTCCTCCTGCCCAACAGGTCTGCTCCCTTCCTGCCCAGCAGATCTGCTGCCAATGGCTTCTTTCTTACCCCATCATCTCCTCGAGCCGCCGCTGCGGCCGCCGCTTGCCTGCCTCCCTCATGGCTCTGCTCCTGCCTTTGCACCCGAGGCCGTCACTGCTCCTGGGGCCTTCTGCGCTCGTAGGATGGTAACGGCAAAGTTCTGGGCTTCGCCAGCTGGTGCAGCCTGCAACTGAGAAAAGCCTCTGGGAGCCGGGTGTGCCTTCCTACGGAGCACACGACGTGGAGAGGGGGCTGGTTCAGAGCCCTTTCTCCAGAGGGAGGTTCCCCAGGTGGGAGTATGTGCTTTATCAGGTATGAGAACACACGGACGTGCCAGTGTTTGCAGGGCTGCTCTGGCATCTGCTCGGTGTTCTTCTGACCTTCATCCAGGTAACTCCCTCTTGAAGATACCTTCAAAAATGTAAACTCCTGCTGCTGAGCTTGGCCTCCTTGCCTCCCTCTTCCTTTTTCTTCCCACTTTGTGAAGATCCTTGTCGGCTTTTATGCCAACTCGATGTTCCTCTCAACTCAGAGGCTTTTGGCCAGGAGTCTGTGCCTGGTGACTAGCTAATAAGTTTTGCTACCCTTCATCTCCCAGTCCCCTGCTCCTCCTCCTCTGAGACCTTTACAAGGTGGTATCTCCAGTGGTGGCAGCCTGTCTGTGAGCTTTGTGTGCCATAGGACGCATCCCTTTCTCATCACAGGGGAAGGGAGCTCTACCATGTGTGTTTTTAGGGACCAAACAGCAGATAATGATTGACATACGCCTTGGACCCAGCAGTGTCCATACTTGTGAGGACAAGTACTCACTGTCATACTGTTGTTGCACCAGGAAAGGGACTCCATTTCCTTTGATCTTCAGGACAGCTATTCTTCACATCTTCCATATCATATGAAGATACAGTGACACTTCAGAATAATGAAGTTAAGTATTATTGTAAAAGGATGGAAACCCGGTGAAGTACCATGGTTTAAAGTTGTTTAACCAGTCTTTGGACATCCTCGATTTACCTTTGTGGCAAGGAAGTGAGTGCAGACCTCTGAGAAACCCGTGCTGGGTGGGTGGAGTGAGGAATCAACATCTCCAGCCAGCTGTGCCCGTGGCCCTGGCCGCGTGGAGCCGAGTTCCTGTGGTTTCTCTTCCGTAGAGATTGGACACCCGGTGTGCGGTTTGAGGGCTGGGTTAGTGGAGAGCTGGCGCGGGACCTCTCGCTCTGACGTGACGTACAGCAGCAGGTTGCAGATGTCCCCTCCGTACTCCTGCGCCTTGGCGTCCTGTCGCTGCGTCCGTGGCGGATCCTCATCGGTTGTTACCGGAGCTCCGTGCCAGCCTGTGCCTCGGGAGGGGCTGGGCTGGGGGATCTTCTCACAGATACAGGCAGCGCGGTGGGCCGTTTGGTGTTTAGGGGTGTTTGCGCAGTACTGTGATCCACAGAACCTGGGTCAGATCTCGGAGCTGTGACTCCTGACAGGAACGTTGAAATAATCTGTCTGTTTTCTGCCGTTTAACACCTCACAAGCACAGTGAGGTTGCACGCTGCACAGCCCCTTCACATCTCCCTCCTTTCTTTTAGAGATTACTGACTCTACCTAAAAAGATAAAAATAGGCAAATTGCTGTGAGATTAAGCAGCATTATCACTCCAGTATCATGCTAGAGAATGACTCAAGGTGTTACTGCATTTCAGAAAATAACCCTGTGCCAGAGCCGTCGTGTCTTGGGTGTCTTGTGCAGCCTGAACGCAGATGTTCGTTGCTCAACCTGTGGTGTGTGGAAGGACAGAGTCTTCATTCTGCAGATACATGTAGTATCTGTTCTTTTCAGTTTAATATCTTTTTTTTTTCTGCCACGTGGATCTATTCCTGTGTGGCCTGCCCTGAGTGATCCTGCTCTGGCAGGGGAGCGGGACTTGATGATCTCCAGAGGTCCCTTCCAACCCGTCCTATTCTGTGATTCCCAGCACCAGGGCAGGATGTGACCAGAAATGCCCTGTGCACAACGTCTGCTGTCTCCGTGACATCACTGGGATAAGTAGCTTGGCTGGGGCGTTAAGGCAGCATTCCTGTGTGGGACGTCGGGCTTAGGGCTTGGAATTAGGTCATGTATCTTCCGTGGGGAAGTCAGAACGTTGTTTTTCTGATAGTCGCCAATTACTCACACTTTGTTGTACAAGCACTAAAATTGCTAGCTGTGAAATATTAAATAAATAAAGAAAAAGAATCTAATTATAGAATTGTTTTGGCTGGAAGAGACCTTTAAGAAAATCAAGTCCAACTGTTAATAACACAGGCTGCCCAGAGAGGCTGTGGAGTCTCCTCTGGAGAGATTCCAAAAGCACCTGGACCCTGCGCTGCTGGGCCCCCTGCTCTGGGTGACCCTGCTGGAGCAGGGGGGTGGCACCAGATGATCCTCAGAACTCCTTTCCAAGCCCCACCAGGCTGGGGTTCTGTAATATGTTTTCAGGAGTTTCCATCCTTGAGTTTTCCTGTTTACCCATCAAAAGACTATTATTGCTTTTAGTTTAGACGATATCGGTGAACTCCTCTGTGGAGCCTCTTGGATGAGTTCATTGGTGCGATTGCACCCACGGAGCGGTGCCGGGGTGAGAGCAGGGCTCAGAAATGTGGTTTTGTAGCAGGGAAAGCCCCCGCTGAGGTGACGATTTGCTACGAGAAACCTTTTCATCTCCTCAGCTTTTTCCAAGTTGGGTTGAAAAACATAAGCAGCAGGGCTCTGGTACCTTCCGAGGGATTTACGTGAGATTATCTTCTTAATAGACGTCTTATCCAGCGTGTTTCTTCTCGCCTTCCCTGGAAGATGCAACGTTCCAGGGTAGGTGGGGAGGGAGCTTCTGTTGCTAAAGCGTCACCTGTCCCGGTGCCGACACCTCCCATGGGTGGTGGGTGCGGGGTGGGAGACCTCCCTGTCCTGCAGCCAGACTGGGAGGGATGACTGGGCCACAAGCAATGGCAGGAGCTGCTCCACAGGCGCTCACCACATGGTTTTTGTGGGATTTATTCCTGAGACACATCTAACGAGAGTCAGAAATTTGTGCTTTGAATTTGGGCTTTTGTCAGAGGCTGGTGACCAGGCGTTAATTGATCATTGGAGGAACTTTGGAGTTCGAATGCAGTCTTTTGTCAGTTTGCTTGGTTTTGTTGTCAAATTTCCTGAAGTTCAGGTCGTTTACCCTCCTGTACAACAGCTTTCTTTGCCTGCTCAAAGAATGGGGCCTTTGGGAGAGCAGAGCTTGTAGAAGTGTTTGTGTATGTAAAGGAGAGACAGAGAGAGATCACAATTTCCAGCAAGCTTGGGGGAAAGCAGAGATCCTTACTCCATTTTCTCTGCTACTGTGGCCTAGTTTCCTGAAAGCAGAAGGAGGGTTCCTCTCTCTCAGCCATTGCTGATCGCTCCCGGCTCTAGCTGAGGAGCGGCGTGTGAATCCTGGGCCTCAGAAAATGGAAAAAAATAAAAAAAATCACATAAACATTGCACAGCTGAGGGTAGTAAGACTATTTCTGCTGATAAAGGATGATAGTAGAGAGGTGTGCGTGCTGCACTGAGTCACCCAGTTAAATATATCCCTTCGTCACAAGTTAGTGGTGAAATGCAAATGAACCTCGTATTTCTAAAAGCTGTTTCTTGTGGGAGGGCAGGGAAACGTTGAACAGCTGGAGCCGCCGGTGCTGCTCCTGACTTTGCTGGCGTCGAGGAGGTTTGGTTTCTGCCTCCTGCCTGGTCAAACACGTTCTTCCCAAATACCAACCCAAAGTTAACAAGAACAAGGGACGGGGGTGTGGTGGTCCCAGCATGGACAGGCAAAACCAGCGGCTGGATCTCAGCCTGTTCCAACGGGTGCTCCCAGCACTTTTTTTCCACCCAGAATCAACTGGATCCAGCTACTTCTCATCCACAACTCAGCTGCAGGTGCTGCTGAGTGAGGGCACCATCCTAAGAAGCTCAGCAGTGACCTGGGGGGACTGGGTGTGCTGGGAGGAGTGGGAAGGGGTGAGCTGGCTGCAGTTTGGGGGGGCATCGAACACAGGACTCGAGCACCTCTGTCCAGAGCAGTTCATCCGGTTTAATTTCCTGAGGACCAGTGATGGGTTTCGTGCTCTCTTGCCCACCTCACTGTGATTCTTTCACACATTGGAAGGAGACTTTTGCACCTTGTTCTGAGAATATTGGATTATTCTGCCCACCAGCTGTGATGTGCTGCTGATTTGTTGGGGATTTTTCCCAAATACGTAGGAAACTGACAATTCAAGTGATATTGCTAAGTCTGTTGGTCAAAGGCTTTCTTCAGGCGAGTAGTGTTCTAGTCTCTGTTCTCTTATGCGTGTTAACCTGCCCTCGTGTGGACTGCTGATGTTCTGTGGTTCCCCAGGACGTGGGCATCTGTAGAAGCAGTTCCTGGAGTGAGACAGAACAGTTTAGTCCGTCTGTTTTACTGACAGACCCACATTCAGCCTCCACAATTGCCTTGATCCCTTGGCTTCTCCAAGACTCCTTCTGTGGAGAGAAACCACAGGATGGGTGGTGGGCAAGGCAGTGTTTAATGGTGGTCTAAAATGCCGTGGCATTGCTTGCTGGGGAAGCTGCTGGTGCAGCTTTGTGAGCGGAGGCCATTCCTCGGCCAGCGCGGCCTGCAGCGGGCACACGTTAGTCCTGTGGACCGTTCAGGCGAGACGTGCAGGGAGCCCGGCTGCTGGTAGGTTCCTTTCGTCGGCTAACTAGGATTCACTGAGCAGCTTCAGGCTGGAGAACATCTCACCAGTACCTGGAAGACCTCGGGTTAATTCCTATCTGGTGTTAGGCGCGTCACCGCCAGACCCCGAGGAGAGGGGGAACAGTGTTGGGTCGTGGGCTGGACTTGATGATCTCGGAGGTCTATTCCAGCCTCAACAATTCTGTGATCGTGTGGTTGTCTCCGAGCCGTTTGCCACTCTCTCGTTGCGCAAGCCATCGACATACGTTCTCCCTGCAGTGCCGGGAGCCGGTTTTTCGCTGTGGGGTTCCTGACTGGGTGAGCTGAGGCAGAACAATTGTTGGCTCTGCCTCCTCCATGGAAAGCAGCTGTTGTTCGTCCATATGGCGTGATCCGTGCGAGCGAGCGGGCGCAGGATCATCGGTGCTCTTCAGAGCCGCTCAACTGTCTTCCCTCCTTCTCTTTTCAGGTGGCCATCATTGCAGGAAATTTCGAATTGGCTGAAATCATCAAAACCCACAAAGAGTCCGATGTTGGTGAGTTTGATCTTTCTTCTTCCCCCTTTTCTCCCTTTTGGTTCTTGCTGTAGAGTCCGGGGCTGAGTGAGCGCGATTCTGCCCGCTACTGGGTTCCTGGTGCTGCCTGTGATGGTCGCTGCAGGCTGCAGCGTGCAGCTCGGTTTGGGTCTTGGGAGCAGCAGGAGGGACCTGCTGTCCTCCTGGGACCATCAGCATCCAGGCCCTTTGTCCAGCCCAGTGTTTGCTTATCAGGCTGCCAAGCTAGAGAATTATCCAAACTGTTAGTGTGGAGGAGCTCTGAAAAGCTCTTCTGTAAACCCCTTGGTCTTCTTCTCTCCCTTTGCATCCCTGAGGCCATTTCGTGCCGGAGATCCCCTCCCGCTGAGGCCATTAACTGGCTGGTGCCAGGAGGAGACATCCTCTGTCTTAGCAGTGGGAAGGGTTGTGCAGCTGCCCCACACCGAAGCTCCTACAAGCAAAAGAAATGAAGTAGCAGCCATTCCGGTTGCACTTGCTTCTTTATGGAGGAATATTTTGGTATTTTCTGGTCAGCCTTTTTCTTTGCAATATCTCTTCTGCCCTTCCGTGGTGCAGATGTTCTCATGAGGTGAACTCTAAGCTACGCAGACTTGACTTTTAGGTCGTGTATGAAATCAACACTTGTTGAGTTTTCTTGAGTTATCCTGAGAGGTTTATTGGTCCAGAGGAATGAAGGAACCTGTGCAAAGGGTTGGTTCTTGGCGTGTGTGCCCCCACAGGAGGGACAGAGTCATCGGGTCAGCAGCTGAAAACAGACTTGTGGCATTTGAAACAGCCAGCAAGGATTGGGCTGGTTCTTGGATGAGGCTGTGGATGTAGAAACCTGGCCTCCAAAGCATCATTCATCATGTTTTTTTCTCAGGTAGCTCTTGCTAATAGTGATAAACAGCCGCTGAGGATTTGTGGGGAGAGGTAAGAGTCAGGAAGGACATGGGGAGAAGCCTGAATTTTCTTTATGTCAGTGACCAGCTCTCAGAAGAAAGGCACCCTGCTAATTTAGGAGGAAAGGGACTGTCTTTGCTTGAGAGGGGTTTTGGACTCGATGACCTCCAAAGGTCCCTTCCAGCCTAAATTCTTCTATGACTGAATCTGAATCTGTGATCAACTGGCTCAACTTCATTTTATTGAAAAAGTGTAAGGAAAAATCGTGTCAGGTAGAATGAATTGTTCGTGTTTTAGGTATGGCTGTTGATATAAAATAGGTCAGGTAACAGTTGCAGACTAATCACAAGCAGAGCAGCAGGTCCAGATGGTACCTACCTGGGGTCAGAGGAGCTGGCTGTGAACTTCCCAAGCAAGGACAAATTGTTTTTTGAAGTTTATGAAGAAGGGAGAGGTGTGAGTGACCAGAGGAGAGCAGCCCGGCATTCTTTGGGCTGGGGAAGGTGCAGCTCTCGCTCCGGCCTGTTCTCTGATGGTTCTGTCAGAGCAGTTGAAGAAACACTGAAACCGAGAATCCAGTGGGAAAGGGCAGCATCAGGCTGCGCTGTAAGTGACAGCTCTTGGAGAAACCGTCTTCTCGAGTTCCCGGTGTTAGGCTGCGCTCCTCTGGCCGTGAGACAATCATTAGTGGCCCCCACCATCAGAAATACTCGGAGAGGACCTGCGGAGTGGAGGCTGTGGGAGGAAGGATGGTTGGCAGCGGCTCTCGCTCCGTTCTGCAGGACGGCCCTTGGCGCGTGGCTCTGTTTCCAGGCTCCTGAAGCGTTCCTCGGCGCTCCCGTCTGGATCCAGGGCACTCTCCTGGGCTGGAGCTGGCTGTGCCTGCGTGCTGTGCGCTGTCCTACCACGCAGAGCAAGCCCAGAGGGTGTGATCTGAATTCCTGTCCGGTGAAAATAACCCAGAAACCGTTCCAGAAAAACACCTGATTGCTCCATCTGCTGACAGGCGGTGGGCCCAGGGGCCTCGGCAGGGTCGCCGCCGTTTGAAGCAAGGTGCCCAGTGTGGACGCTGGGTGGTCAGTGATGGCCGTTTGCAGCCCACTGGGCTGCAGCACTTCTCCTGCAGGCTTCTCTGTGGTTCCTGAGCACAAGTCTCTGTCTCTTCACTCGGCTCAGACTGAGAGCGCCTTGTTTCATCACAGCCACCAGCACTGGGCTTGAAGAAGGCTGGGCTGGAAGGCTGCAAATCTGGGGAGAGAGAACATGTTCTTGCTGGTAGGAAATGTTTGTGGAGGCTGTGGAATTGGGCTATTCCATCACTTCTGGGGTGGTTTTTTTTCTTTATTCTCATGTTTTACGGAACTGCAGACAGAGAATGCCGTGAATGGCAACTGCTGTGCTTCATTTTTGTGGTTGGACCCAAGAAGTTGGATCGTGAGGACCCTCTGTGGCGTGTCCCAGTGCTTGTTGGTCAGCGCAGCCTCTGCGGTTACCCGCATGGAAAGGATTTCTGTGAGGTGATGGGAGCAGCCTTAACCCCCTTCCTGAGCAGCAGGAGGGTCTCCTGGGATATGGCAGCAGGAGGATCTCCTGGAGTATGGCTGCAGAGTCTGGTCTCCAACCATTCCATGCAGCTTTGGAGATGATCTCCATTAAGCACATTTACTGGTGATGCCTTAGGGAAGGACTTAGACCACCTACTCGAGACCATTGAGTTGGTTTGCACGGACTATAAAGGGAGAGCTCACTCCAGGGTGGTCCTGAGCTGGGCGTCTGGTTCCCGGCACAGCCTCTGGAGATGGCAGTGGAAAAAGGCCGCGTGTTGCAGGAACCCCAGGAGCTGCTCAGGGGGAAACGATGTAATCAGGGTTGTGTCTGAAACTCGGGGCCTCTTTGGAGTGCCACTATCAACTTCTCAGTGTGTCCTGTTGGTGTTCAAGTTTTAAATCCACGTCAGCATTTATCAGTCAAGTGTGTAATTCCGCTCAGGGACATGGGCTGTGCCCCACGTTACCTGGTTTTCGTTGCGACGCTTGCAGCGGTGCTAACCGCACGTTGGGGTTTTATCAGTCGGTCCTGTGCCAGCTGCTCAGTAATTTTCATGATCCATCTTTATGGGAAGTTTTCTTAGACGGCAAGTTTTAAAGTTTTTGTTTCCGCCCATGAGTAGCTGTCTTTGCTTTGTCATCCCGATGACACAAATACCTCTTCCTGCTTCTTGTGGAATACACCAGAATGTGCTTCTGCATCCACAGAGCGACCCAGAACCTTTTTGTCAAGTTTCCTCCATTCTACAAACTACTTGTTTAATGTTTAT
The DNA here is from genome assembly GCA_013396935.1 of Baryphthengus martii. Taxonomy (NCBI): domain Eukaryota; kingdom Metazoa; phylum Chordata; class Aves; order Coraciiformes; family Momotidae; genus Baryphthengus; species Baryphthengus martii. Next base: position 128,677 of record VWZK01007217.1, read on the forward strand.
AGCTCCCCTTACCCGTTTTCAGCGTGGTGGAACTTTCGTATTGATTTCAATTATTTTCCATAATTACAGAATAAATATATTCTGCAGTACCAATCGATTTCTGCATTTTGAGTCTCTTGTCCAAGTAGACATTTAACCTGAGTGGCTTTACTTCATAATCATGGGTTTATCAGGGTTTTTTTGTTGCTCGTTTGCTAAGTTTTTAAAAACTCTTTATTCTCATCAGTATTTTCTCTCTCCGTTCCTCTGGAGCAATAATGTAACATGAGTTCAGTTCTGAGGAATGAGCTGTAAGCGTGACGTGTCCGTAGGACTGATTGGGGCTTTCCTCCCTTTTCTTGTGCTGAATGGAATCGGGTCGTGATTCATGGTCACTAAGCAACCGCCGACTTCAAGTCGAAGGAATTAATTCATGATCAGTCATCACGAGACCCAAAACAAGTACCCCGTATTACGTGGAATATCTCCTTTTTGGCGAGCGATGACGTGTATGAGATCACCAGCATTTGTTTGCCAAACTGAAGTCCACCATAAGGACACTTGTGTTCCTTACGTGCGCAGGCAGGGATGGGGAGCGGCTCGTCCCTCAGTGACCCCGCGTGGTTCCTGATTCTTTGGGATGTGTTGGCCTCTGGGTCCATGTCTGTGCGAGATCCCAGAGCCCTGGTGTACTGCTAGCTCTGCACGGGCAGCGCTGCGCCACAACCGTCCTCTCTCCTGCTACCTTGGGGTGGAAAGGAAAGCTGGGGAGGGACTTCTTACAAGGGCTTGTAGTGACAGCATGAGGGGTGGTGGCTCCAAACTGGAAGAGGGGAGATTGAGATTAGAAATGAGGAAGAAGTTCCCCACTCTGAGGGTGGTGAGACTCTGGCCCAGGTTGCCCAGGGAAGCTGTGGATGTTCAAGACCAGGCTGGATGGGGCTCTGAGCAACCTGCTCTAGTGAGGGGTGTCCCTGCCCATGGCAGGGGGTTTGGAACGAGATGGTCTTGAAGGTTCCTCCCAAACCATTCTGTGATTCTGTAATTTTTTTTTTTGAGGTATTTGGGCCTGTGAAGACAGAGTGAACATAGCAAAGGCCAGAAAATGACCTGGTCATGGAGCTCCTCTTTAGATGTCCATCCCAGGTGGAAAGATAAGCAGTGTGTACCCAGATGCAGGTGGCCCCATTCCCTTGTCCCTTCTCTGCGTCAGCTGACACCGGGGTGTTCATTTGGAACAGCTTAGGAAGATTACACGGGACTGTGGGCATTGGATTGTCAGCTGTTCTGAGAAATCTCAGCTTTATGACAGTTTATGGCTCCCACCAAAGGATAAGTTGTTTCTTGTCCTGGAGCCAACCCAAGATCAGTGTCTCCTCGTCCTTCAGGTGCCCTCCTTATCCGAAACCTGCTCCGGGAAAAAAATCCTCAAAAAGCTACTGATGGAACAATACATTTTTAAGACCAGTGTGACCATATGATGAAAACAGTAACACTTGAGCAAGTCTATGGAAACTTTTGCATGAGAACTCTTCGCCACTGTGCGAAAATGACTGACTCTGTCACCTTGACAAACCAGGAATAGCTTCTGTTTCATTATTTTCTGAATATAGAGCAGGTTGACCAGCTTCTGAACCACTACATGGCTTTATTTTGAACACTTGCTGTTCTTGAACATTATTTTTAGAAATGTGGGCTGAATTTAGATGCATTTTTCCATAATAACCTTATGGATGAGCAGACGATGATACCCTTTTCAGGGGTTGCTGTATCTGTTGGTTGTGTTAACTCTTCTGTTCGCTGCATGGGTCTTGGAGCCCGTTCTCGGGCGGTTTGTGTCAGGAGTCACAGGCTTGTCTAGGCCTCGCTGCGTTTCAAGGCACAGTCCTGTGGTGTACAATGCCCATTTGTGTTTCCCAGGCACTTTGTCTTGTGTCGGGCTGGGATGAAGCGTGTTGAGATGATCCCACCTTAACAAATGCTCAGGATTTCACTGAGTTGATTCCCTTTCCTATATGTCATAGAATCACAGGAAGGTTTTGGTGGGAAGGGACCTTTCATCTGGTGCAACCCCCTGCAAGGAGCAGGGCCATCTGCAACCAGAGCCGGTTGCTCAGAGACCCATCTAACGCCCCCTGGAATGGAGCCAGGGATGGGGCAGCCACCACCTCTCGGGGCAACCTGGGCCAGGCTCTCACCACCCTCAGCACCAACAAGTTCTCCCTTCTCTCCAGTCTAAATCTCCCCACTTTCACCAACGACATTTGGCCAATGTCATTGCGCCGCTCGCTGCATCACCAGTATTTTTATTGCCAGCATTCTGTACTGTTTGTAAGTCATTGATAAAGGCAAAAATATAAACACTACTATACCAAGAATGGACCCACTAGGCGGGTCCGCCGGTTGTTCTCCATTTACAGTTGATCATCATGTCTGTCGGAACGTGCTCTGGTAACTCATAATCAGAGTATCGTGAGGGTCAAGGCTTCCACCCAAGCTTCTGATGTCAGCAGGTATTTTTGCCAGCGACACTTGAGCTTTTAAAGCCATCCTGGCTGACATAAATTCTAATTCCTTTTTATCAATGGGTGAGTGTCCTGTGTCATCTTTTCTAAGCTTTTCCTAGAAATGGTGTGGAGTTAAGCTCTGTACTGTTACCGGAGTCATTCCACTGACCCTTGCCGAGCTGCCTCCCCACCTCTGGAGCTTTTGAAGGAGTGTTGCAAATATAGGCCGGCGGCTCGGGGAGCTCTGTTGCAGATTCTTTTGAACTTTGCTGCAGAAGCTTTCGCCCTGTTAATCTGAATGTAGGAGTGTCAGTTACTGCTATCCTTGGAATTGTGGGGGAAGGTTTAAATGCTCCATTTTGGTCTTGGGTGCAGGTTTTTTTTTTTGGTTTTTTTTTTTTTTTTTTTCCAGTACAGAGGTAGATACGGGAAATATCTTCAAAGGCGGATCAGAAACACTTACTGGATTTTTCTGGTTTTCTGTTTCTGTCATTGTTAATTTAATGGTGTTCTGCCTGTAATGAGTTGGAGCAGTTGTTGGGATTTTCTCTGGGGGGTTCAGCCTGATAGTCCAAGCAGGACCCTTGATGTGCTGAGCATAACGAGGTGAAACAGGGATGAAAAACGCACCAAACACCTGCAAGGAAAAATTGCCAGTGTTGGGATGCATCAGGCTGATGGATTTTATCTGAGGAGAAAGGCTGAAAATCCCCTGTCAGCGACCACTGGCAGGTGAATCGCCGGCACATTCCAGAACAGCTTGTAGGGGGGAAAATGACAAGCTTAATTAATATGTATTTTGAGTAGTTCCAGTTGAAGTTTTACAAACGCAGAGTAAAATCCTTTCCCAACTGTGAAGAGCCGGCTCTGAGCAGGACAAGGCGAGAGCCCTATGGTCGGATGGAGCGAGGAGAACAGGGAGTGGCTGCGAGGGACCATGTCCAGGGGAGCAGGGTCACCTGTGACGATCGGTGGATGAGGGGCAAAGAGAGAGATGGCTGGAGAAAGGGAGAGATGGCTGGAAAAACGGTTGGAGGGAGACTTTTTTGAAATTAAAAACCCACTACATTAAGGTCATAGTTCCTTTCAGTGGAGGACTTCTCAGTACCGAGGTAAATTACCAGCTCTTGGGAACAGAGAGGTTCTGGTCTGCCTCATCATCTCATCCTTTTCCTTTAGTTTTCATTCCTAGACACACGCACACACACAACATTGCCTGGAAGGTCTCCTGGAGTAGCCGCTCTCTCCCGCGTGGGAGAGCAGCCCGGGTGCTGCCTGCGTGTGCCGCATGGGGGGAGATCTCGCTCTGCACCTTCCCCAGCTGGCTTTGTAATTTTCCACTATTAAAATGTAAATGTGGCCTCTCAGCTTGGAACTGTGGAGACATTTGCGCTCCGCGTGCTTTTTTGCTCTTCTCCATGAATATTTAACATCGAGCCGGCAAATCTAAATAAGCTGCGAGCGTTGATTACACTCCGGTTCATTAGGCTGCAACTCGGGGTGGTTTGAGCGTGGTCCAGGTGCCCGTGCGGCATCGTGGGGCCGGGAGCTGTTGGGGGAGCTCCGGCTGCCTCCTCCTGCCGCGCCGGAGCGGCTAGAGGCGTTTTTGAGCCGAATTGTTGCGTTTTGGAGCCAAAGCCGCGTTGCCCCTTCGGGAGGGCAGAAAGCACAGGCGGGAGCATCAGAGGAACCGGGCTGGCTGGGACAGGGTTGTGCTGCTTCGAGCAGCGCTGTCATGGTAACTGAAGTGATTCATTTTCCTGTGAGAAACCCAGTAAACACACTTTGATTAAACTCTTGAGAAGGTATAGAAAAGAATCTTCAAAGCTGATTGTATGAAATGCACAAAGTTGTTGTTGTGGGGTTTTGTTTTTGGTGTGGGGTTTTTTTTCCTTTATTGCTCTCACTTCTCTCGCTTTCCCACTGGGGACAGTGGATTTAGGGGCATGGGGAGAGAAACATTCACCAGAACTGGGGAAAAGGAGGCTCAGGGGAGACCTTCTGGCTCTCCACAACTCCCTGACATTCAGGAGCTTGGAGCCAGGAGGGTCGGGCTCTGCTCCCAAGGAACAAGCGACAGGACAAGAGGAAGCAGCCTCTAGTTGCCCCAGGGGAGGTTGAGGTTGGAGCTGAGGAAGAATTTGTCCAGTCCCCTTTGGTGTTGTCCAGGCGTGTGCCAGGCTGCCCAGGGCAGGGCTGGAGTCCCCCTGCTCCCTGGAGGGGTTTCCAAGGCGTGGAGCTGTGGTGCTGAGGGACAGGGCTCAGGGGTGCAGCAGCGCTGGGGCTCCAGGAGCTGGGAGGTCACCTCCAACCCAAATGATTCTGTGATTCTAAATGAGCCTGGAATTGTTGCATGTTCTGGAGACCTGGGTGTAGCTGCACGGCTATAATTTGACTGTTGTGAGCATGTGGCTGCTCTGTGCATTGTCCTCTGTCAGATTCCCAGGGCCTCTGAAGTGTCCTGCTCAAAACAGAGTGTCACAATTAATTCGGCGCTTCCAGACCTGGTAGGAAGTTCTTGTCCTTCGCTCGTCTCCCTTGGAACAGCAGAGGATTTCCTCAAGGCTTTTGCTGTTGAACATGTGGTGCCCTCCCAGAGAGAGAAGTGAACAGCTGATGATGCATCAGGGTGGTTGGTCCCTTGCTCTCCTCTTCTCGGAAGCGACAGTTTAAAACCAGCAACAAGAGGATTCTGAGGGCTCCAGACCGAGCCAGGCCCTGCCGTCAGTGCAGGCTGCGCCGTCCTTTGCTCGCACCATTGCCCCGTGTGTGTGGTGGCCTCGATTTTCTGTCTGCTACAGCCCCCAGATGTCTTCCCGGTGCCTTTGCTGTCCTTGTGACCGTGCCAGGTGCTGATCTCCTGCTGGACTTCCTTGTGCAAACGAGTGCACCCACAGCACCCTTCCACTCCAAACCGCCTCTGCCAGTTCCTCTTCTGCTTTGGGATCTGATGAGTATGCCCCAGCCCACGTCCCATGCATGGGGGGTCTCTTTTGCCGTCTGGCTGTAACACAGACAGTGCTCTCTTCCATGTTCCTGCTACATGCAACAGGTTTTGTCTCCATCTCACTGTGTATTGCAGCCGAGAACATGGTTGTGTCTCTCCAAATACATCAAATTTCTGTCCAGAAAGACCCAGGCTTGTGCTGTGTCTGCACGGCAGAGCTTCCAGACTAACTCTGTGCTGAGATGAGGGCTCTGGAGAAGCTCTGGAGCATCTGGAGAGAGCAGTTCTGTATGGCACACAGGAGCGGCAGCCGCATTCCTCCGGTTGCCCTCCTGTGAAGCTGCCTGGATGGCTGCTCGTTGGCGTTCTCGGCGAAAGCCACGCTGTCGTTTCGGGCTCTCTAACTCCTGTGTAGAAACATCTGCTCTTGGTCTGGTTGCTTTCCTGGCTGCGCAGTCAGTTGACCCCGAGGCTGCCCAGGCACCAGAAGCTGAGCGCTGCAGGTGAGGTTTCTATCATCTGCACCTCCACTCTCAGGCTCCCGAGGGCTTTGGCCAAGTCCCCCTGAGCACCTCTGTGTGCTGGGGTAGACACCCTGGGTGCTTGGATCGGGAAACACCAGAGCACCTTTGGACACGTGGGAGCCCAGGGCACTAACTCTGCAATCTAAATGTGCATCAGCAGAAAGTCTGTGCTCCTGTGACCGTGCTGGAAAACAGGTTTTTTCACTCATTTCTGGGACTCGCGTGACTCCCATGCCCCTGAATCCCACTTTGGCGCATGAACCGGGCCATCGGAATCCCACCTCACGTGTGGTTGCTGTGCGCAGGAGGCCTGAGCAGAATCACACCGATAGTGCAGGTACAGCCGGTCTCTCCAGAGCCTGCCTTTGCAGCCTGAGCACCGTCCTCGTAACACGCTGCTGGAATTAAATACTCAGGGAAATTTTGGCTTGACAAGCTGTTCTGTGACCTGGAGACCTCCTCATTTACTCCTGTAAATGCTGCGCTACCTTGTGCTTCAGGGACTCTCCTACTCGGTGTTGTGACGAATGGCTCAGCGAACAGCAGAGTGGTCCTGGGCGCCCTTCTCCAGCCCCTCCGCTCTTCCTCTCGCTGTGAACCTGAGCATGAGCTTCTGTCGCTCTTGGCTCTGAGGTGGCTGCTGTAATTCTGGTGTCGGGAGGGAGCCCTTTGACGTTGCGAGGCGCTGACACTCTCGTGCAGAGAGGGGCGACCAGGTGATTTATGTGCCGGGCTGGATGAAAGCGCTTGCCCTGACCTGTGTCAAGAATTACAAAGGACCTCCCTTTTACTGGGGAGTCCTCGAGCAACCTCTTTGTCTCTCGTTGCCCGGTAATCGGTGCTTGCTGTGAAGGTCTCGCCACCAGCCGTGCCGACCTTCCCCTCCCGACCTGGCCCTGCCCTGTTCGGCCGCCCCCGGGTGCAGTGGGGAGAGCAGGGATGGAACCGGGACAGGCCGGCTGCTGTTCGCTGAGGCTGAGAGAACAGGAGCGGAGGAGATCAAGCACAGACCCAAAGGATCTCCTGTGGGCTGCGCTGCTTTCTTCCCTCGTGAGACAAAGCTCCCTGCTTGCTCTTTTTTATTTCTTCTTGCTGGCTTTTCTTCTGTCAGCTCGGTAGGAGCAGCTCCCCAATAGGAGCGTTTTACACTAAGCTCGCCTATGATCAGTTCAACATACAATTAATATCAAGAAACTGATAATTAGTTTACCAAACACAGTAAAGCAAGTGCCAGGCAGCTCCTGCTGGCTGAGGTTTCCATCGCTGCCTTCTTGTTTTCCTGTTTCTTCCTCTCTGGGTTTGGTGTCAGGCCCGATGACGCTGAGCCCCGTGGCGCACAGAAGAGTGACGAGAGGGACCGGGACCTCAGCTCAGGTCTGGCTCCAGCTTTGGTGCTTTGCGTGGCCCTCGTTGCCTCCTCGTAGTAACGGAGGTGCCTGAGGAGAGCAGGGCGGGGATGCTTCTCGTGCAGCCGGCGCGGAGCACGGGTGGCTCCGGACACCTGCCAAGGCCTGGCTCTGCTCCTGCCTTCTCCCAGGACCAGGGGAAGTGTGACCCAGGCAGATTTCTCTGCATCTTGAATTCTTTTTCTTGCCGAACGTTTCCCGTTTACTGAAGTTCTCGTACGGTGTGGATGCAAACTTGGCATTTCTCCAGCTGTGCCGTTGCCTGCTGGTGGAGCACCCCTGAGCCCACCTCTGGGGCGCTGCTGTTCCCCAGCTTGGCTGTAACGGACTCAGACTGACCCTGTTCTGGCAGAACATCGCTGAGCTCCGGTTCGGTCGATGCCGTGAGCTCGTGGCCTTTCTTGGGTTACAATCCTGTGATCGTTTGGTTTCACCCGTGGTGTCGGTTGCTGGAAGCACACCGCAGATGTGCTCCCTTGAACAGTATGTGCCTTGGCCTTGGAAAGGAATTCAGGCACTGACTGATGTGCCCTTATCACTAGGCAGCATTTGACACTTTTACTAAAAGTAATTCTGTACTTTTTCTCCCAAGAACTGTGCTTCAAGTACCAACTTGGCTTGGTTTGAAAGCAGCTCTCTGAGACCAGCAGGAAATTTCCTTGTGTTTCCAGTGACTATTTCCAATTTGTAATAATTTTTAAATCGGCCAGTTACCATGACAGGCATCCATTTAATATTTGCTTCTTTGATTTTTTTTTTTTTTTTTTTAAGTGATGTTCTATGAGAGGTCGTGTAGTACAAAATTTAATGTCTCCTGGAGATCTGTCATGTCTGGATGACACATGCACTCAGGTCAACAGCCCTAATCAACCAAACCTGTTCAGCACTGCCCATGAATTGGTTGTAGCTACTGCTGGCTCTGGCTTCCTTGCACGTGTGTTGCCCTAGTGTAGGATGGACTATTCATCAACATCCTGCCTGCTACAGCCCCTAACGCACAGCCCAGCAGCCCCCGGCCCCCTGGGCTCATCCCCAGCAGCGTGGGCAGCAGGGCCAGGGGGGGGTCCTGCCCCTCTGCTCCCAGGGCTCTGGGGAGACCCCCCCTGCAGGGCTGNGCTTCTATCACAAAGAAGAAAAGTCACAGAGCTGCCCTTGGTCCATCACGGACACAGATGATACACCTGAAGACAGCATCCTTCTGGAAGGCTCGGCTGGGGGGCCAGGCTGGGACAGTTGGGCTTGTGCAGCCTGGAGAGGAGAAGGCTCCAGGAGACCTTCTGGGGGCCTTTCAGGGCTTCCAGGGACCTGTTGGAAAGATGAGGACAGACTTTGGAGCAGGGCCTGTTGGGACAGGACAAGGGGGGATGGGTTGAAACTCAAAGAGGGAGATTGAGCCTGG